>CM060676.1:229650958-230250958 GCA_030686995.1 Artemisia argyi | reverse complement strand
CTAACCCAAAGCTAAGATGCAATTAAAATAAAATAATAAAAAATGAAATTAAACTAATTAAACTAAGGTTGTGAGCAGTATATGGAGAAATTGTGTTTACTTAGACTTCATTACTCCCTAGATATCTTTTACATATTAATTACTTGTTACACTTGTATGAATGACGGGTTGTATTCCTTAATACCATTCGTGGAGTGGCATACATAACTCCCCAACTCTATGAGCTCTTATCTCCTCCTACACCATGACCCAGCACAACTATAGGGATTGTAAACAGTGGCTCATGCATTAAATACAACCAATAAAGACCTAGTACGCCTCGGTTCATGTTTCTTAAGACGTTCAAGCATGTTACCATTTGGAGATCTGCCAGTTTTCTTAAGCCTAACATATAAAATCATTCATTCAAAACAAGAATAGACAAGTAATCAACACATAATCAACATCTAGGTTTCATTAGATCTAAGCAAACACAAGAGAGATCTAGCCTAGCATAGTAGAATTAAGATAAGAGCAAAAGATAAACAACCAACACATAGACATATTGATTGAATTAAGAGTATACTTATCTCAATTACAATGCAAGGTCCCAAGGGTTTGGAACCCTTGAAAAACCTGTAAAAGAGGCACCAAAATCGTCTTTAGGGTTTCACCAAAACTTCTCCCTTTAATGAAAAAACTAGAAAACTATATATAGGAAAATCGTCCTGACGGCGTCAAGAGTTAAATCTGACGCCGTCAACTCGCCGCCATACACTTCCTCGGACGCCCTAGATCCAATCGTGACGGCCTATGTGACGCCGTCACCACCCACGGTAAATTATTCTTGGCCACTTTGACGCCGTCATCACTCCATCTGACGCCGTCACCAGCTACGGTAAATTATTCTTCATGTCTGACGCCGTCAAGAGCAAACCCTTGACGCCGTCACCTTGTATTTCCAGCTTGGATTTTTGGTTCTTTGTCGTTTTCTTCACTTTATGCTCCAAAAACGTCCAAAATAGCCTCTTTTCCAGAATTCACTCTCCAAACACCTAAAATCACAAAAGGAACGATTTTGGGCAATATTTGATCAAATAAATTCGGATTCGGGCTTAAATGACCCCCTAAAAACGGATCATTTTTCGCCTCATCAGCTGCCACCAGTGGCACTTCTCATCATACGCAAATTAGCACTTAAACTAATATTCTTTCATGTTCGAACCTTACTGATTTTGGTGCTTATATAGCAAGTCAGTAATGAGGCTCAGATATGCACATATAGAATCGACTTTAAACACACGTCATGGCTGCAAACACAATTCTGGTTACCCCGCCAAGTAACGGTAATGTAAGTGTGCCAAATTATCATCATCGCCTTAATAACATGGCTGAAAATTACCAATGAAAAATTGGGCTCAGAAAAAGTAACGTCATCTGACGTCATCAGTACACATTGAAACGGCACTGGATTAAAAGGTTTATAAGGATATACAGTAATAGTTTCATTCAGAAATCAATTAGGGTCACCATGGCAGCAAAACAGACCCGGATGCATAGTTATCGTTTATACTATGCCTTCCAGTCATTGCCCTGCCACAATACATTCAGATCTTGAACGACCCATTTCGTTTCACCCAAATTATAGGAATCATCATAGCCCATTATCTTAATTAATTACTGAACTTCCAGCGGAAAAAAAAAGTGGAATTCGTGTGGGCCTATAAGCAGGCTTATTATCACCCCGGTTTCATTTTCCACAAACACAGCAACAACCGGCTTCTATGATCCGGTTTTGTTCCTATAACCCACATTATGCAACAATTCATGATGTGTCCCACTCTACCATCCTTCCACATTATGCAGCAATTCATCATTGGCTATTATATTATCTATATATTACAATCAATACGACGTCGGATTTCTTATGGGTTTCCTGGCAAAATGCCTGGCTACCAAGGCCTGTTTATTTTGTATATATACATAGCATTATCACCTGAATGGATTAGGTACACGGCATCTGTAGTATATGTCTTATGGTAGACAAAAATTAGATTACCCGATGCCCTGGTTGCAGAAATTGAGGTTGCTGAGGTGATTTTCTATGACACTCTACCATCCATCCATGTTTTGCATCCAGGCAAATTGGGTCAGAGGCAGGACAGAGGACACAGACATTATCAAGTTTGTACGAACCCACTACCATTCATGTAAGACCCTTAAAAGGCCAGACATAACAAAGGCAAGAAAACAGCAGTTGTTGCGTTAGCATAAACGGCTAAACGGTCCGCCAAAGTATGATCTCAATATAACTCGAATCAATAAATAGCCTCAAAACCAACAACAGAACACCTAAATCATACAGGTAAACCTAGAATCGAACTAATCAAGACATAAAAAGTATAACCCCCAATATTTCGCATACAACTATACTTATAAATAACTATTAATAAGTTTACCCAAAAAAACAACTATGACCGGAAACCCTAAATTTGAAATCCGACAAAATTAAATACAATTAAACAAAAAACCATGAAATTTTACCTGGAATAATCGAGTTATAGATACTCTCAATTCCGTTCATCTTATCTTCGAGGTAACAACAACCCACACCTCACTGAAAAACATCGTCACACCTCCTCTTCCTTCACATGTACACCATCGTGACACACCCACACCCCACTGAACGGCATCGTCACACACCCACACCTCCCTGAACACCTGTAGGAGTTTTTTGTTTTTTTAATCACAATGGCAAGATCAAGAAGCTTCGTGAAACTATAACATTGAAAAATGGATCGGAGAAGGAAAAACGGGCCAATATAAACGGGCCTTGAAAATGGATCGGAGAAGGAAAAACGGGCCAATATAAACGGGCCTTGCTAGCCCAAAGTTTTTGGCGGGAAACCCGGATAAAAACGGCGTCGTATCGCACCAAAAATATATATATATATATATATATATATATATATATATATATATATATATATATATATATATATATATATATATATATATATAATTAAGTGGGTATAGTTCATATTTTATTGGGCTTTGCTGACGAAGGATTGGAAGTTTCATGAACCGATTGCACCTTGTTGGACCCATATCAATAATCATGCTAGCGTAGTAGCTGACTTATCAATTTGTAATCATTTACCAAGAAAACAACTAATTTGACGGTCTATACCAACAAGTCAACAACTTTTACGACTTATCCATGACTTTTGATTCTACCGACTAATAAACTTTTCCATGCAAAAATAACATAGATAGGTAAAAATAGATTTCTCAAGATATACACCCTTTACAAGATTCTACTTTGTTTAAAAAAATACAACCAATAACATTAGTGTTCCTACCACAACAAAATATGAAAATACTTGCTCACTAAATGATTCCTATGGTACAACTTTTACTAGAATTTTATTTTCAAGTTGTCCAGTGAATATTCTTAAGGTTGCACCTTCATGTGGTTGCCACAAGGTCATTTACATGTGGTACCAAAACAACAAAAATATATTTTTAACAATTACCTAGTAGTATTTTATGTGGCCTAACTAAGGCTGCCCACAGAAGAGGACATGCCCGAGTCGGTCGACTAGGTCGAACTCGATCGTCCTTTTTGTGCACTATCTGTCGCGACCGAGTAGAGGTAGGAAAACATGGGAACTGGGTCGTGATCTCGACCGATTAATATTTCTTTCTTTTTTGCCTTTTGATCCATTGCATGCATTTAAAAAAAAAAAAAAAAAAAGTATACGTTACTACCCGTTGCATGCATTCCAAAGTAAAAAAAATAATAAAAAAATAAATAAAAAAATTACACACTATAAATACCACATATTAACACAACATAGTACACACTTCAATTCACAAAATCACACATTTCTTTCAATTCAAATAACAAATCAAACACAAAAAAATTGCTTGTAATCTTTCCCACACTGTCAAATAAGTTCAAAACTATGTCAAAAAATAAGTCGACATAGACGACAAGGAACGACAAGATGCAATTGTTGAAGTTATTAAGAAGTTTGAGCTCGCAAAGGCACGCAAACAACGCCTGAGAACACGATAAACAGAGTGCAAAGACATCTCTGACGACAGAAAATTTGTGATCGACCAGTTTTTGTACGATGAATTTCGCAAAGATGCTGATGTTGTTGATACATTGTGGGGTTGTGTGCAGAAGATAGAGAACGAAAAATCCAACAAGATCCATTGGAGTTTTGAGGAAAATGTGGCAGCTGCTGATGCACGACCACAACAACAACAACAACAATTTGTGCAAGGTGCATCAAGTTCATTTGCACCAAAAGTTGTTGAGCAACAACAACCGCAACCTCATATGGATCACTTTCAGGTAAGTTTTGAGGAAAATGTGCAGGCTGATGATGATGGCTGGAACTCTGAGAATGAGCAGGAGCCGAGCAGGTTGGAAGCTCAGTTAGATGCAGAGAAGTTTGCGAAGTTCTCTGCGTATGAGGACGGTTTCGACTCCGACAACTCTCAAACCTGGGATCACCCGGAGTACAACTGAAGTTTTAATTATTAAATTTGCAGTTTAATTATTAAGTTTTAATTATTATGTAATATTTTCAATCGATGTACTATTTTAATTATTAATGAAATTAATGTTTTATTAAGTTTGTAGTAAAAAGAAAAATGAAAAAAGAAAAATGAACTTGGTCGCCCTTACTGGGCACCCAATCACCTGCAGTTTGCTGGAGAGAGAAAGCTGCCGTGACAAGAAAAATAGAGGGATTAGGTCACCTTACTGTGGCCAGCTAAGTAAATAGGAATCCAACTTCTATGGAAGTCTAGTTTACATCATGGGTAATTTGAATACTTTAATAACTTTTGTAAACGTATTGATAAAAACACGTTGTATCTCTAAGATATTGAAGAATGGTAATTTAAAACCAATTGGGTCGGGAAGCTTTTAATTTTCATTATCGTTCTTAATCGATACTAGTATACCAACTCCTAGGGCTTCCTTTAAGAGTATATGGTTATATGTATTCTTGTCAAGTAATGAAACTTGTTTGTAACTGATATGATCATTTTTATTGAACTAGTTGAACATCATCGTATGTTGAGCAACCCCGAGCGTCTTAGTTTGATTCCAATCTACGGGTTGTTGTTTTTGTGCTAAAAGCTTTATGCGCCGTATTAAGAGGGACACATCCATGATTTCAATTGGCATGGACTAAAAAGATGGTAAATAAAACTCTGTGATACCAATTTGTGTAGTCGAAAATGACTTATTTGATACGAGTTTGTGTGGAAGCGTAAACTAATTAAAGACGGATACTCATTTTGATTACAATTTTGTGAACTAATTCAAACTCTTGTACGCCAAAACCCAATTACGAATAAATGAAAGATTCTTGATAAAGCTCATCTTTTATATAATAAAAGAATTACATCATTTCGGAGTATTTATGTAAATCCCTTCTCAATGTAAAAAAAATTGGGCCAATAGGGGAACTCGATTTTGCCACATAAGCAAAATTGAGCTACGTGATTGGCCAATAAAAAGTCAAAATTGAATTGATTTTGGTCAAACTTTAATAAATTTGGTGGAAAATTTGATTGAGGAAAAAAACATATAAAAATATATGTGTCAAATTTATGAAAATAAAAACTTAAAAAAAGATGGGGTAATTAATAAAACATTAGTGGTTGACTTTTAAATATATTATATGGGGTTAATATATTTAAAAGTCAACCACTTTGTAACCCCTACACTCTATAATATGAACTTTGTTTACAATTACATGAGTATTAGTACTGGTTTGAGACTTTCATCCATTAAACTTACAAAATTCTACAAATATACGAATTAGGTTTAATATACGTTAAATATTTTAAAAACAAATATTTGTTTTAAACTTTCATCCATTAAAATATTTTTTACTATGTACATTAAATAAGGACTCATGTTATCCTATTTAAAAATTTAATCTATGCGTACACGGATTTGAATATTAAATACGGCTAAATTATTATTAACGGTAATATAAATATCAACGACTTATGTAATTATTATTTAAAGTTTATATACGGATATCCTGAAAACATTTTTGAAAAACAGAGTCCACAAATTTTAACCTACATAAGAATCAGTTTTTCCATTCCTCTCTTCTCTTCTACCCCACATAACAAAGCCTAAACATTCGTTCTTTCAATTCATAAGATTGGATATTCATGATGTATTGCAGTGATGAACAAATGTTTATGTTTTAATTCATGAATATCCAATATCACCAGACATAACAATCGCATCCATCTTCTATAACCCGAATCAAACCATACCTTCCCAAAATCAAACCGATTGGAGAATCAAAAACGAATATTAAAACATATAAAACCGTATACAGTTGTCGATGTTTAAGCTTAAAAATGTATTAATGACTGAGATTAGGTTTAAGTTCAGTTTTTTTTTTTTTTTTTTTTTTTTTTTAATGATCTTTTGGTGTCGGGTTTAGCTGATAAAGTTTGTTAAATTTGACTTTGTGTTTTGTTGAAGTTTTGCTTTTGTGGGTCTTTTGTATTGTTTAGTTGATAAAGTTGTGAAATTTGTTCAACTTAATGGTAGATTATGTTGAAGTTTTGATTCTTCTAGCGTTCGGGCATAATAAAGTGTTATTGGTATGCTTTCTGTATGTGTTATGATGATCTCAAGTAAGAATCTCCCTCTATTAATAGTTGTAAATGGAGTTTGTATAAATAAGTTTTTAGTGTTTTTGTGTACTTTAAGTTAACTAATTATTAGGGGTCACTAATGTTGTCAAGTGAGTTTCGACATGTTTTCATAATTACATAGGTCTTGGATGCAAACTCTATAAGATTTGACACAAAGATTCAATGGCATACGTGAGATATATTTTGTTTAAAATACAAATTGGGTGTAACACAATGAGTATATTTGCAATTATAAACTCATTATATGGTGACTATCTGAGCTGGAAAGAGACTTTACGCCGAATATTTACTCTACGGGTAAATTGTGTATATCCTTATAAACAACTATTTGATTGGAGCATAATGGAGTGTTGTTCTTTATATGGAAGTGATTGGCACACTTTTGTTTTTTTATCGGGACAGTCACGGTACAAGCAGTTAAAGCAGTTTATACTAAAGGTACAACTATTTATTGTATAATGTGAAGTGTCCTAATAAAAATTGAGAGTACTGCCAACCACTTCCCTTTCATATGATATGGGGGATGCTTATATATCACACTTGAAAAAAGATTATGCGTTGCAAAGTAACTTATGTACCTTCTAATATAATCTGAATCATTAAACAACCCATTGTAATACTATTCTTTTGAATTTGAATTTGATTTGGATATATAACATCAACGAAAATAGTTAAGGTTAAAGTTGAATCAAATTAACTCTGAAAATTTAAACTGAACACTTATTTTGAGACGGAGGTAGTATAAAGGTTCGGCTTTTAGCACATTTACCTTAAATTAACAATTACTCAAAGAAAAAAACATTGTAATTATAATTTATGTCAAAACCCCGTGCCTGCACGGGTATTATAACTAGTAATATACGGTGATCATTACACCTTAAATGCCGTAATCGTGAATGATTGAATTTTTAAATTTGGTTGTTAATAATTGAAGTCTAAGCAAATAATTTGGTATGACCTTTTGATACTTTTTATGAGTAAATAATTGGTTTTAGTCCCACGTAGATGAATTAAAAGAAAGTTTGTCACCTTAAATAGTGATGTGTATATTGGTTAGTTATTGATTAGGAGGTGTAAAAAATATTACTAATTGTGTTTCTAATAGATGTGGCAATAAATTATTGGTTTGTGAATAGGTTGGTCATCTCCTGTTCCCAATAGGATGCTAACATATATTATTAAACATACGAGTTATGTATCCCAATCAGTGCTCTTTGACATAAATATAATGTTGCATATTCAACATTTTCATTTAAGTGACAATGTCGAAAAGAAGGTAATATGCTCGTGTTGCAACAATATATTATTTGATAAATTTTATGATATAATTATTTAAAATTGTTTAATTACTTTATTTTCTTTGAAAAAAATATTACATTGCAGCACTATATTATTTGATAAAACTTTTATAATATAACAACTTAAAATCATTTAGTTATTTTACTTTCTTTCTAAAAAAATATTGCATTGTCTATATATTTTAATATTCATAAATAGTTTACACGCTAAAAGTAAAGCATGTATAAAAACTTTTTCATGAACTAATACCGATTATTGTAATGAGTCTATAATGTATATATATTTCAAATATTTGCAATCATTTTGACTTATTAACTGAAAAATAAAAAAGTTTTAAAATTTTAATCCTTATCTTTTAAAAGAATTGCAATATTGTACTAATTTTATTTGAAACTGAGAGATTTTTTTTTTTTTTCCTTAACGAGATACTAAATTTTGACCTATCTTCTGAACAATAAGAAGTTGATTTTAATATTTTAATATATTTTTTTAAATTGTACGTAATTCAAAAAAATTACAATGTTGGACTCATTTTGATTGGAATTTGAAGTCTTACTTATTATATATCTTTTTTATAAAAAGTTGCTAGTCTCATCTTGTGTGTTGTGTGTTGGCCGAAGTTACAATAGTGACATTGAACCTTCGAATATGTTCGAAGATCTCGAAATGATCTTCCAGTTCCAAGGAGAATTGAATATTTATTAGATAATTGATAAATAAAATTTGTTATATAAAAAATTATAAAATGTAAAAGTTTAAGACAGTTTATGTAACTTGTTACATAATTTTAGGGTGTGTTTTGAAGTATTTTTTATTAAATTTATTTTTAAACAAACTTTAAGGTAACTTATAAAGTTATTAGATAGGTTAATGGTATTTTTGAAACTTTTTTTATTCACAAAAAGACATATATTAAAGTTATTTTTTTTATATAAAATCGTACGTCACTCAAAATCATTGCAATATTGGACTTATTTTGTTCGCAATTTGAAGACCTTTTCAGCTGTATTTTTGTTATAAAAAAATAGTAAATATTTGGTAGATATTTGATAAATAAAGTTTGTTATTTAAAAAAAAAACGTAATTAACCAAAAGTACAAGGTAATTATCGTAACTCGTCACATATTGTTCGGTAAATATATATTTTTCTACTGAACGACATCATTTTTTTTTTCTTTTAGCAAACGGTGCCGTCCACGACCGCTAATGTATTCATGTATAATCTCTACTACTTATTGTACTTAATTCGTTTTAAATGACAATTTTTTAAAATACCATTGCTTAAAAATTACAACAACATCCGCCACTAAATTAATGGTTTAAATATTTTTTAATCCTCATTTTTTTTTTTATAACCTATAAACTTTTCTTTTTTCGCAATGACTACAACTTAAACCCGTAAGTGTTACATCAAGGATCACACACTAAAACACAAGTTTGCAAATATAATTATTCACAGTTATACAAAATAGATTTGCGCAAATATTCGTCTAATTTATTTAAAAAATATATATATTAAAAAGACAACAACCCCTCATTTGGATGTATTTTTGCATATGGATGTCACGGTTCTTTAAATAAAGAAGATTGTGGATGTAATCGAGCACTAGTTTTTGCATTTATAAAGAAATAGACTAAACAGTCATTCTACATGATTTGTGTAGAAAACAAATTGAAACTAGAATTTCAAGCACTAGGCTTAATGTAATAAAACCACAGACCGAACCACGTTAGTGTCACTTTAGCTTTATCCTTCTTAAATCAAACAAAGATTAAACACTCGTAGAAAGATGATCACACTTATAATCAAAAACATACCCCACATACTTAAATACATGCAAAAAACATACACACAAACCAAACCATTTCATTCGGTCCACAACCGGACCAAAACAATGCAAATAAAGGTGGGGGATGCGTCCTTGTTGGTTCGTGTAATCAGGGTGACTGAACAAAACAAGTAGACCAATCAAATGGTTTGGTCCCTATTAATTCAGTCTTATAATTTTAGCGAAGTATATATCAGAAAATCTGTTAGCCTTGAGTAAAAACAGTTTAAACTTGAAAATTGAAATGATAAGATACGAAATTAAACCAAGATTTGTCGATTTATAGTCTAGCTTTATAGAAAATAAGGGTGTTCATCGATTCGGTTATCGGGTTATTCGATTTATTCGGTTTGATTATTTGGTTAAAATAAATTTATGAGCAAAATTGTAAACCGAACCGAACCAAACGCAGATTAGATTAAACGGAACAAAAAAGTGTTCGGATTGACCCGAATAACCCGAATTACATAATTTATATATTTTTATTTAATTATATTTAGCACAAATAAAAATTTCAAAGCTTAAAAAATATAATATTTATACTAGTAAAGAGTTTTAACGGGTTTTTTATATAAAAATATATATATTTATGTGAATTCGGTTTCGGTTCGGTTCAGTTTTCATTTTGTCAAAACTATATTCAAACCGAAACTTAATATTTAATTCGGTTCGATTCGGTTTTGACAAATTCAGTTCAGTTATAAATATAATTCGATTTTATCTAGTTCGGTCCTTTTCGGTTAGATTCAGTTTCGATTTTCGGTTCGACCCGATTTGTGAACACTCGTAATAGAAACAAATGGATTTCTTCATATAATGAAAAGAAAGTTACTATCTTTTTGCCTAATCACGATGCCCAATGGGCTTCAATTACTTTCCATTCTAACATCAACATTCAACACTTACACTTTTGTGTCTCTTTATATGGGCAAATACTATCTTTGCGATACATTGATATGTTTATTAAATAGAGTATTACCGTATTTGATGAAGGATTGAAGTGTCACGAACCTCGTTGGACCCATATCAATAACCATGCTAGCGTAATAGCTGACTTGTCGAGTTGTGACCAACTACTAGAAAACAACTCATTTTACGGTCTATACCGACATCTTCTACGACGTATCCATGGATTGTGATTCTACCGACTAATAAACTTTTCAATGAAAAGATAACATAGATAGATAAAAATAGATTTCTCAAGATATGCACCCTTTACAAGATTCTACTTTGTTGACATATGATCGTTACATGTAACGAATTTTAATCACGAAATAGAATCAAATTTGGTCCATCTCTAAAAAAGTAGCCAACTTCACAAAACATGGGACGTGAATTATTTACAAACCATCTCATTCAAAAAGCCTTTAACCTTAAGTGGCCTAGTGGTAAGACCTTGTAGTAACTATTGAAATGTCTCAATTTCAATTACTGTTATTTGCAAGCAACTCTAAGTAGTCACACCAACTTTCTTGAAAAGGAGAAGGTTTTACTCGGTTCGAGTATGTGTGGCAATTGGCTCAAATCCCATGAATTAGTTGACCAAAATGTCGGAAATCATGATTAAAAGAAAAACAATGAACAAAATAATACAGTAAAAAAAAAAAAAAAAAAAAGTCTTATAAATGTTATGATTAACATATCGAAACCTTTTAGCTGGAACAAAAAGGGGTTTGAGTCTTGAATTTTGATCAATGATAATGAAATAATCAACCATCAACACGTAAATATGAATGATTAGAGTTAATCTTAATGTAGTGCAATCAGTGATGGACGTAAACATCGGTTACAAGATATGCATTTAAAAGGAATATCTGGAATTTGTTAGTTCATTTTCAAGTAGGGTGTGCATCAAATTTCAAATAAGGTATGCACTTTGTAATAAAAAATTAACTACGGATGATTTTCGAAAGGTATGCACGTGCATACCGTCTGCCTTAGATTTGTCTGCTTTGGTTGCTAAGATAGTTTTAAATTTGTTCAACCATACAAAAATGGACTATGCCTGTTTTATAAACCTTTTCAACTGTTTATCCATGACAAAAATACCATCTAGTTAATGTATGATAGAGGATTCGTTAGTGTCTTAACTAGAGGTGCAAGTCCCCGACCGGTTTTTTTTTTTAACCGGTAGTTAAACCGGTGACCGGTTTTCACAAAACCGGTTTTATAAAAAACCGGCCCGGTTTTCTAAAACCGAACCGGTTAGACCGGTTATGAGTTTTCATAATATACCGGTTTTTTCCGGTTTTAAAATAAAACCGGTTTTATTTGTTTTTAATTAAAAAAAAAAAAAGTAAAAAATGTTACCGTTTGAAAAAACCGGATTTAACCGGTTTTTTTAAAAAAAATATAACCGTTAAAAAAAAAAAAAAAAAAGTAGCCGTTTGAAAAAAAAAAACCGGTTTTAACCGGTTTTTTTCAAAAAAATATAACCGTTTTTTTAAAAAAAAATAATAAAAAAATTAGCCGTTTGAAAAAAAAAACGGATTTAACCGGATTTTTCCGGTTTTTTTTAAAGAATACCGAGCCAAACGGCTAGTATGAATATAGCCCTTTTTTTTGAATTTTTTGAGGGTTTTGGGGAGTTTTAAGGCACTATAAATAGAGGTAATGTGTTGGGGTTGAAAACACATCAAAAACAATCTCATTTTTTTCTCTAATCTCTCAAAAACGCTCAAAAATCGCTATTTCGCATTTTCGCTATAATGGAAAACTCACAATCACAACAAGCACTACTCCCTCTGTTGCTACTAGCAATGTCCGAAAACAACATTACACAAACGATGATGTTGAACATGTTAGACCAACCACCCGAAAAGGTGATGTGTGGACTAATTTCGATATGTGTGTTATGAAAGATGGTAACGTAAAAGCGCGTTGCCGGAAATGTGGGAATTTTTATAGCACCGGGTCTAACTCTACACTTAGGAATCATATTGGTAGTTGTAAGGTGGGTGGTCAAAATACTAGTTCGCAAGCTACTATTGGTGCGGATGGTCAAGTTTTTATATATGATGCGGATGCGCTTCGACTTGATTTTACGAAGTTTGTCATTCAACAAGGGCTTCCATTCAACCACTTCGACAACGTCAAGCTTACGGAGATCATCAAAAGGAGGCTACAACCGCGGTATCAACATGTAAGTCGTACTACTCTTAGAAGTGATGCTTTTAAATTATGGAAAACGGCTAAAAAAGAAATAATTGAAGGTTTTCGTGATTATAAATATGGTGTTTCTATAACTATGGATACTTGGACCGCACCACATGGTACGGCAAATTCTTATCTCGCCGTTACGGCTCATTGGTTTAATCCCGAATCTTGGTTATTAATGAAACGGACAATCGCTTTTAAAATATTTGGTTATCCTCATACGGGATGTAATTTAAGAAAAATTTTGCATGACACTTTAATTGAATATAATTTAGATGATAAAGTTTTTACGATTTCACTAGATAATGCATCAAATAATACTAGAGCTATGGACTTGTTAAAATTACGTGTAAAACCTATTTTAGATGGTGCTTTTTTTCATTCCCGTTGTGTTGCTCATGTTATAAATTTATCCGTACAAGCGGCATTAAAAATATGTGATAAGTTATATACGAAATTTAGGGGTTTATTAGTATTGATATATAAATCGAGCAACGAACGACAAATAAACTATAAACGTTTTCGTAAAATGTGTAATGAACAACCCCTAGGACCTTGCCTTAATATTAATACTAGATGGAATTCTACTTGCATGATGTTTGAAAATATATTACGACAACGTGCGACTTTACATGCTTATAATCAAAAACTTATTAATAAAAATTTGTCCAACATAATACTAAACGACCAAGATTGGGATCGACTAAATGAATTAACTATGTTTTTACAAGTTTTTAAAGAGGCAACAACTATATTATCGGGTGTTTATTACCCAACTAGCCCATTAGTTTTAAAACAAATTTATGCTATGACGGAAAAATTATATGATTTAAAAAACTCACCTTCACGAATGTTTAGAAAAATGGTTAAAATTATAAAAAAGAAATTTATAAAATATTTTGCTAGTTTACCTTTAGTTTTTACTTGTTCCGCCGCACTTAATCCATGTTTAAATGTTGGAGGTGTAGATTATTTAATAACAAAAATAATGGAAAATTTAGACTTATCTCTTGGGTTAGACGGTGAAGACCCCAACTATATAACATCTCAAATTTTTAGATTTAACGATCATTTTCAAAAATTGTTTGGCATTTATGCAACAAAATATGGTCACCAACAAAACCCAATTGTTGACTAAATGCGGGCCGGATCATCCCAAACAAGAGACATTAATATAAACCTTTATAATTCTTTATTTGAAGACGCTACAAGGCGTCAACGATCATCGGCCCCAACAAGCGAATTGGGACAATATATGGCTACAAACTTTTTAAGAACTTTAAGTCCCAATGAGTTTGCAAACTTTGACATTTTGGCTTGGTGGAAAGAAAGGGAAATCCAATATCCGGTTTTATCCGCTATGGCTCGTGACTTATTAGCGGTCCAAGCTTCGACGGTAGCTTCCGAATCGGCCTTTTCGGTTAGTGGTCGAATTATATCGGATAGAAGGACAAGACTAACATGCGAATCCGTGGAAGTATGTGTATGTTTGAAAGCTTATTTGGACGGAGTAGATAGGATACAACATGAATCGTCGTTGGAAGGTCCAATAATAGATGAAGATGTTGAAGAAGGTATAATAAGAGAAGAAGAAGAAGAAGCGGGGATATCACCTTCGTCTTCGACTACGAATACCGAAGGCGAATCAGATGAAGGTGAGTTTGAAGAATTTGAAGTTGAAGATTTAGATGTACAAGATTTTTTGGAAGAAAATGATCTTGATGACGACTTGAGTGACTAGTTGAGTATAACGGGTGATGGCAATGCCGAAGCTCGATATACTTGATTACACTAATATGTTTTCGGGTGATGGCCATGCCGAAGCTCGCAAAATGTATTAGTATTTATATGTTTTTATGATTGTATTGTATAAATAAAAGTTATGATTGTATTTTTTTGTTGTATAATTGTATTGTTTAAATAAAAGTTATGAGAATATTGTTTAATTATATGTTTGATAATTAACAATTTTATTAAATAAATGTTCGAAGCTTTTAGTAAAATTCCGGAAAAAAACGAACCCAAAAAAACGAACCGGTAAACAACCGATAAAAAATCCGAATCCGAACATTTTTAACCGAAAAAAGCGAACCGGTAAAAAACCGAAAAAACCGATTTCGAAAATTTATAACCGAAAAAAACTGATTCCGAACATTTATAACCGAAGAAAACCGATTCCGAAAAACCGAAACCGAACCGAAACTGGTTATTCGAAAAACTGGTTTTTTTATAACTGGTTATTAAAAAACCGAAAACCGAAAAAAACCGATTTTTTTGCACCTCTAGTCTTAACTTGCATGAAACAAAAAATTAAAATTACGACACTGGAATCTTAAATGATATGTATTTGGGCTCTGGAATCAAAAAATGTAATATACTTGGGCTTCAATATTGACGTGGATGGACAACTATCAGCCTCTAGCAGTGTAGCCCACTAGACAAATTTCTCATTTTGTGGTAATGACTAATGATGATATTTTGTATCAAAAATAACGGTTTATACAAAGCTGATGTGCAATATGTGATAAAGAAAGCATCAAATAAGGAACATAAATGAGGTCATTAGACTGGGTGTTATGGTGGTGGCCTCCATCACACGCCATCACCATAAAACTTGTTCCCAACCGCGCACGTCAAGAACATGATTTTGTAGTGATTTGGTGGTCTGTACCACCAAGCCGTTTCCTTTTGTGTGTGTGTGTTTGTGTGATATATTATGAGTTATGTTTGTATAAAGTAAGACATATTAATAGTCTAGGTTTCGTAGTGATCATAACACCTATTTGGTGGTAGGTTTGATAGTGTATTGAACAGTGATGTGAAGCTGACGCACCGAGGCTTTAACAACTATAAGTTATACATGTGTTCTTTTTGTCAATGATTGAAAAGACTTATAAGTTTAAAATTTGTTGTAACAAAACTTGTATCTAACAACTTTTATGATAGATTGCTCCTACAACGTTACTCACATCAAACCATATCATTTTGAACCACCAAATTCAAGAACCCTTTACCCTTTTTATTGTGTTTCAATTCATATTATTGAGAAGCTTTTCATCCCACTACGAAAAGCCATAAAAGTAGTATAAAACAACTTTTGTATAACTCTTCCATATCCACTTTTGTTAACAAAACTCTTCCAATTTCATAAAAACTCGTAAATACAACGTTAACAAAAGAGGCAGTGTAAATATACAGTGACCAATACAACTTAAATGCCGTATTAGTTGAACGATTTGATTTTTAAATTTGGTTGTTAACATTTGAAGTCTAGGCAAATAATTTGGTACTGATATTTCTTTTTGATACTTTTTGTAAGCGAAGAATTGGTTTTGATCCCACATAGGTGAGTGAAAAGAAAGTTTGACACCTTAAATAGTGAGGTGTATATTGGTTAGTAAAATTGACATACATATAATGGTGTTGGTAACATTATTTGTGTCATTTATAAAAAAACGACACTTATAATACTAAAAGTTCATTCTTTATAGATTCAACTTTTACCATAGAACCCATCAAACAATCTTAGTCACTTATTTTTTTTTATCAAAATAAACTTCCACCCTTTTTTTTAAAACTTAAATATTTCGCAAACCGTAAATCGTCAAGCTAAAAAAAAAAATACCATTGCGACGAGAATTAAATTATCTTTCTATAGACATGCATTGTTATATACTTTCGGCGAACTTTTTTTTCGCCCATAAAAATCATATATGATTCGAAGAATCGAATCATATATGATTTTTTACGAATCATATATGATTTTTACGAATCATATATGATTCTTTCTGGGCGAAAAAATAGTTCGTCGAAAGTATATAACAATGCATATCTATAGAAAGATCATTTAATTCTCGTCGCGATGGTATTTTTTTGTAACTTGAAGATTTACCGTTTGCAAGATATATTGTTTTGAAAAAAAAAATGTGAAAAATATAAATGGGTGGCTATGATTGGTTGATAAGTTCTATGGCATATATGAGTTCTTCATGGATCTCAACTCCACTTATAATATTGCCGACAGTTAACATGACACTAGGGGTGATCATCGGTCGGAAACCGGACCGGACCGGCCAAGACCGGACCGGACCGAAGACCGAGAACCGGAAAACCATAGACCGAGACCGGACCGAATATGGTCGGTCTTCGGTCGGTCCGGTCGGTCTTCGGTCGGTCCGGTCCAATTAGGCAAGTTTTTTCGGGTTTTTGGTCGGTCCGGACCGGACCGGACCGACCGGACCGAGACCGAATTTGGCAAAAAGCTTAGACCGAGGACCGGACCGAATGTGGTCGGTCCGGTCCGGTCGGTCTCGGTCCGGTCGGTTTTGTCGGTCGGTCCGGTCCGGCCGGTCCGTTTGCTCAGCCCTACATGACACTTATAATATTGCCGACAGTTTATATGATTGTTAACTTTTTGTGCGGTTTAAGAGAATCTTATTAATTGAGCTACGAATAATTTGTACTTTGTAAGATTGTTAACATTTTACTATCTATAACAACTTAAACCCCATTAACATTAATTGAGCTACAAATAATTTGTAGGATTGTTACCATTTTACTATCTATAAGAGGAGAGGGAGTGGGTGCGGGGAAGGAGCGGGGAAGGTGAACCCCCGCACGGGAACACCGCCGCCTCGCGGGGAACCCCGCACGGGGAGGGTTTTTGAGTGGAAATACCACGCATGCGGGGAGAAGAAAGACGTTGCAAAAAGAGACGTTGGAGGTGTTTTTTGGAGGTGTTTGCAGCAGAGCCAAACGGCTCTTTTTTTTGTTTTGTTTATATACCAGCAGACCCAAACGTCCATAGCACCAAAAAAAAAAAAAAAAACAATACATGTTGCTGTTGGTATGTTGCTGTTGGGAGGAAGAAAAAAGAGACGTTGGGGCTATGTTGCTGTTGCTGTTGGTATGTTGCTGTTGGTAGGAAGCAAAAAAGAAAACAAAATGGAATGTGTGTTTTTGTGTGTGTGTTTGCAAACAGCCAAGGAAGAAGACTATGGTTCCATGGTGTAGTTGCTAAATGGAGTAGATGCTACTTGCTCTGTTATGTTAATGAGAGTTGGTGTAAAACTTTTTAAAATTCTTTTTTTTATGGTCAAACTATAACAAGCAAGCAAACCCAAAAAACCAATTCAAACATATTTGGTCCTAACACCAAATTCCACTGCTGACCAACATAGTTTCATCTTTGACTTAAAAAAAAAAAAAAAAAAAAAAAAAAAAAAAAAAAAGTGAGTGGAGGGTGAGTGAAGGTGCCGCCCCCAAAAATGAAGTGAGTGAAGAAAAAAGTGGGAGATGATGTGGCGGAATGAGATTGGTTGTGAGTGAGTGAAGGGAATGGGGTGAGTGGAGCACTCCCCCCACCCTAACAACTTAAACCCCATCAATTGACCTATGAATAATTTGTACGATTGTTAACTTTTTACTATTTGTAACATTTTTCTCTTTAAAAAAGTTACTTTCGATTAAGTAACTTTCAAATCAAAGTAGATTAAAATTAGACTTGGACAATGTCTAAAACAAGGAAAATATGATCGCGTGTTGCAACGATATATTATTTGATAAAACTTTTATGATATAATCACTTAAAATTGTTAATTTACTTTACTTTTTTGATTAGAAAAAAAAAGACGTTGCGGCACTATATTATTTGATAAAATTTTATACTGTAATCACTTAAAATCATTTAATTAGTTTACTTTCTTTAAAAGCAATTATCTCATTGTCTGTATATTTTGATATTCGTTAATACTTTACTCGCTAAAAGTCTGACGTATTAAATTTTTTTCCATGAACTAATAATGATGATTTTTTTTTTTAATTATTATTATTATTTTTTTGAATATAGATTTCATTTCACACCTCACAAATGGAGGAAATTTGCACATAACAAGTTACATTTAACATAACAAGTTAAGCCAAAATAAGACATACACCAAAATAGTTGTGACATCCTACAGCAACACCATATAAGGGTGGGGGAATCACCATAGTGAGCTTTTGGTGGACACAACCATATGAAAGTGTAGCTTGACAAAAATACATAAAGTACATAAAATATACAAAGAAGATAAAACTAAGCATCCATAAAGGAGCCAGACCTAAAATCTAACAGATCTAAAATCAAAACCCAAGGCAGCTTCAAGCCATCAATGGCGGACCGCAACAGATCTGAGCAGAGGAGTCCGGGAAACAGCGGCAGCAGCAGCAAACGGCGAGAGCACGGCGGCAGTGGGCGGTGACAGATTTGTAGGTAAGGATGTTTATTGAAAGGAGGGAAAAGTAAAAAGGAGATCCGGACGGTCGGCCGAGACCGACCGCCGGAATTTATTTGAGAGAGCGGAAACTTGATGGAAAAATCTAGAGAGAGGTAGGAGAATATGGTGATAGATGAGAGTAGGGCTGCAATCGAGTCAAGCCAAGCTCAAGCTCGACAAGGCTTGAGCGTGGCTTGAAAGAAAAACACTAGGCTTGAGCTTGGCTTGATAGCTTGTCAAGCTTTCATCATTCGGGCTTGAGCTTGGCTTGAGTAGGTTTCGAGCAAAGCTTGAGCTTGAAAAGCTTGAATGTACATAAAAATATTGTATTCAATAGCTAAATTCACCATAAATATATGTATAAAGTAAAACAAGCTAAAACCATATTTGAAAACCAAATTAGATTGATTTAACACTAATAAAACCAAGAACAACATTCTCGTACCCAAGTCGAACATCAGAGTGAAACATAAGCCAAGGTACTAATTAAGGTACTAATTGATGATTTCCTTAGCATTTTATTGTAAGAACATGAGAGTCTATATTGTGTTAGTGCTTGTCTACTTGAAGAAAAGATCATGCATTCGTATATAAAGATATCTTGGTTCATGCATTTGCAACTTGCAACAAGTTAACTACACTAAGGGGCTGTTTATTTTTTGCTTAATGGTCTGATTGGATAAATTTCTTAATATAGACAAAAAGTTATGTTGTTTCTTTTTTGCTTATTTCAAAGGTAGTGTCTGGTTGTAGAAGCCCTCCAAAATACCACATGTTTACAAACAGGATCCTAAATCCTAACAAACACATATCATCCTCCATCAGTTTACATAATTATTTTCTCCTTTCAAGTTCAAACTCACAGTCCCATCTCTCCCAAGCCCCAAGTAAAGCTTTGATGAGGCGAAAAATGATCCGTTTTTAGGGGGTCATTTAAGCCCGAATTCTAATTTATTTGATCAAATATTACCCTAAATCGTTCCTTTTGTGATTTTAGGTACTTTGGGAGAGAAATCTGGAAAATGAAGCAATTCAGACGTTTTTGGTGCATAAAAGTGAAGAAAACGCCAAAGTCTTAATTTTCCATGCTGGGAACAGTAGGTGACGGCGTCAAGAGTAACTCCCTGACGGCGTCAAGAGCAACTCCCTGACGGCGTCAAGAGCAAAATTCCATGACGGTCCAGAAGAGATTTGACGGCGTCATGAAGGTAGGGCGTCAAGAGTAAAAGTCATGACGGAGTAAAAGTCATGACGGCCTGGAAATGATTAATACTTGACGGCGTCAAATGTAGATCAAGGCAGTCCGAGATTAGTTTTGGCGGCGAGGTGACGGCGTCACCTAATTGGTCTTGACGCTGACTCCTCCCGAACTAACCAGTCAACCGGGTGCGGTCAATAGGTCAACCCAGGAGAAAGTGCAAGATAACCGGTGAAGAATAGGGGTTTCCCCGGGTCGTTATGTCCCGACGAGGTGTGTATGGTATCCAAACGGGTTTGTGATCGGGTGAATTTGAATGGAAAAGGGTTATGAGTGAGTGAACTAAGGAATATAAGACAAAATAGCTTAAACAAACTATGAGAATAATTACGTGAAAGCAAAATACTTAAAAACGTTTAAAAACTAAAAACGCGTACGTAACGGGAAATAACAAGCCTTAAAAACCTAATAGAGGAAAATTAACCCTATAAACGCAAATCTAATTTTAAAAGCAATTATCAACTATTAAAAAGTATACTACAATTAATAAAGATAAAATTAAAGCTAAGAATATGATATAAAAAGATATGCTTGCCAAGTGTGGTGAAAAGATCATTAAATGCGAATTATTGATTTTAAGCCACTTTTTAATTAATACCCGTCAAAACTAAGCTATTTTCTCAAAACGTTGGTTTATATTGAAAACAAATAATTTTTCTTGGTAAAAATTATTAGATCAAAATAATCAATTATCCTAATGGCTTTTGCCCGTTAAAATTACTAAAAATAAAACCAAGTTAACCAAAGGTTATCAATCGATAATTTCTAATTTCACATTTAATTTCACAATCCACTATTATTTAACAATCATATATAAGTCTACTCACTACTCATGACTACTAAGCTAACAATACAATTAATCCAACAATAATAAGCATATTTCTAAACTAACATATGTAAATTACTCGCACATAATAAAAATTAACTAATAACATAAATAAACATAATAAGTATAAACAATAGATAATAAAAAGAGATAATCGAAAAGGGATTAAAAGTCACCGAATTTGAGTTAATGACGAATGAATCGAAAAGATAAACACGAACAATACCAAAATTACCCATCGTTAGACTCATATACCCAAATTCTTCTCGATAGCTCCATAATAAACTTTTCAATCATCTCGCTAGCTATGCAATAAGAACTTGACTAAAACTTAAGATTTAATGTAAAACAAAAATGATTGACTAAAAAGTGGGAAGATATTGATTCAACAAAATTGATGTTCGAAGAAAAAAAAAAATTATAAAACTATTAACTAGATTTGATTCTAAAAGACATTCTTATAAAGCAAAATTTTCAAACTTGTTAAATAAAAATGACGCAAAACTCTCAACTATGAGTTTTTTTCTTATAAAAATAGACATAATGTTACCTATTTAATGGCAAAAGGAAACTACAACAAGACTTTTGAGTAAAAACAATAATAAAAATGATTGTAGATAAATGAAAGGATAATAATAACTACATTAAAACAGTTACGAAGAAAATATTGTTTTATATCTAACAATAACATTCGATCAGAATAAAAATAAAATCAAGAGCTGCTACATATCTAAACAAAATAGACAATGAGAATGAGACATAAATTAATTAGTAAATTATTTGATATTGATGGCATGAAAATAAAATGAATTACCGAATCCCATCAGTCGGATTGGCGGCTCTTCCTTTTTTTTTTTTTTTTTTTTTTTTTTTTTTTATTTACTTATAAAGATATTAAAAACGAAATTTTATAAAAAAAGTTGCAAGACATTTTTTTAGATGAAGATTGAAGATTAAGATGGTAAAAAAAAAAAAAAAAATTAACTAAAACATTAATGTAAAAACTTGAAATTAAAGAGAGATGTAACAAAACAATAGATGATTAATACCTTAAATTACCAAAGTTTCATACAAACATTAACTAATTAACATGAATTTAAACTAATCTAATCTTTTATATAATACAACAAAACCCCTAGTGGGGACTTTCGTATTTCAAAAAAAAGATTATTTCTTTATTAAGTAATATTTTAATTAATTATTATTTTTTAATTTATAAATTTCTAAATTCGTTTTGTTGATATATACTATACAAGTTGAAGATAAATACAAAAAATATAGATAAGATGCAAAAATTTTAAATGATTATCTTTAATAATAAAAAACTATAATTTTAAAAAATATAATTATTTATTTTAAAAACTATAATCATAAATCAAACAAAACAAAAATTAAATTATTTATTTTTTAATAAATAAAAATACGTTATTCAAAAAACTTTAAAAAAAACCCGCGCGTGCGCGGGCATTATAATTAGTAATACCCAAACAAAGAAAATAACTTACAATGCCAAGAGAAAGAAAGAAAAAAAATATCAGATCCGGTTCTATCCTCCTCTTCTATGCGTTAATCTCACGCACCCTTATATCTTTTTTCATTTCTCTATTCGGCTGGGATTGGGCTTTTTCTCGCTGGGCTACTACTACAACTCTTCACTAGTGGGCCTGCTAATAACTTTGGGCTGTGACTGTTGCAACTGAGCTAGTAAACTTCTTTTTTTTTTGTTGACATTCATTCCTTTTTCTTTTATACTCGTTTTCCTCATATCCGATTTTACTGAATAATGATCTTTGTTCGAGCTCCGTTTGGTCATCTATAACACCGTCTTTTGTCATATAAAATACCGATAGACTTTTATTTATTTATTTATTTATTTATTTCCTCTTTCCAATGGTGTGCTCGGGACCAATTCTGTTAATTTTTGAAAGTTCGGGGGCTGAAACTGCCAATTATGCAAACTTTGTTCGTTTTTCATCTGTTTTTGCTCGTTTTGCATCTAAAACATATAAAACACAATTTTGAAATATTTGTAGCATTTTGATGCATTTCTGAGTGTTTTTGTATGTTTTGCAGTTCAGATTTGACCAAAAATGATGAGTGTTTGAGCACTCATCAACGCCGTCAGACCCCTTTTCCTATATATAGTTTTCTAATTTTTCACATTTGAAAGAGAGAAGTTTTGGGAGAAACCCTAAGTACGATTTTGGTGTAACTTTACAGGTTTTTCAAGGGTTCCAACCCCTTGGTACCTTGCATGTGTAATCAAGATAAGTGTTCCTCTAATTCAATCAATATGTCTATGTGTTGGTTGTCTATATCTTGTTCTTGTCTTAATTTCATCATGCTAGGCTAGATCTATCTTGTGTTTGCTTAGATCTAATGAAACGTAGATGTTAATTATGTGTTGATTACTTGTTTATTCTTGTCTTGGATGAATGATTTATATGTTAGGCTTAAGAAAACTGGCAGATCTCCAATTGGTAACATGCTTGAACGTATTAAGAAACATGAACCGACGTGCACTAGGTCTTTATTGGTTGTATTTAATGCACGAGCCACTGTTTACAATCCCTATAGTTGTGCTGGGCATGGTGTAGAAGGAGATAAGAGCTCATAGAATTGGGGAGTTAAGTGTGCCACCCCATGAATGGTATTAAGGAATACGATCCGTCATCCATGCAATTATAACAAGTAATTAATGTGTAAAAGATGTCTAGGGAGTAGTGAAATCTAAGTAAACACATTTTCTCCAATTACTGCTCATAACTTTAGTATAAATTAGTTTATTTTCATTTTTAGTATTTTATTTTGATTGCATCTTTAGTATTGGGTTAGTTGATTAGCAACTAATTCCGCCCAAATCCTTCAAACCCGATATTTTAAATTGCTTTCTAAAAAATATAAAAATACAAAAATAATCTTCCTTCACCTTTAGAACTAGTATTTAGGTTTTCTAATCCTAGCGACACTATTCCTAGCTGAACGATCAATCCCCCGGTACTTGTCACTATACTATACTACAACGATCAGGTACACTGCCTGGTGGGGGTTGTAAGCTTCTCGAGATCCCTCGAGAGGTAAAGCCTGTTGCGATTCCCACGCATCAAGTTTTTGGCGCCGTTGCCGGGGAATAGTTATTGTCTATGTTAGAATTTCTTTTTATTATGTCTACTTGCTAGATTCCTTTCTAGTAAGAGTTTATTTTTATTTTTAGGTTTTCTTTAGTCTATCTTTTCTTTGTGTCTTTGTTTGTAAAAACCTTTCCATTGACTATTCCGTTAGCCATTATGGAGAACGCGAATCCACCATACTACCAACCACGAAATTCACCCACTCCAAATGACATCTTGATGTTTAAACAACATGAGGATGAACATATCTATGATGCATGAGCTCGTTTTAAATATTTACTCCGAAAAGTCCCTCATCATAATTTTGATCTGCGGTCCCAAATTGAAATATTTTACCATCGTGTCGACCACTATACCAAAATGGACATTGACCATGCCACAGATGGGGGCCTTTGGGGATTAAGTGCTGATGAAGTATGGGAAACCATAGAGAATTGTGCCATACTTGCCAAAAAAATGGACAACCCAACAAACGTTGTTACGGATCAATTGATAGCAAGTTTAAGGGAACAAGCAAGAAGACTGTTTGGGGATAAAACTATAGATGAGATAACTGGGCATACGGGGTGGTATGATTTCACCACAATACAAGCTGAACACATAGGTGATATTGATGTGATGGAAGAGATAGTAGAAAACCCAAGCCCAATAAGTACCCCACAAGTCCTACCATCACTTGAGGAATACACACCACCCGTGACTTACCCGAAAGAAGTAGAAGAGACTATAGGAGCCCCAATAGAGGTAGAACCCTTGTACCAAACACAACTAGAGGATATAGGTTTGAATACTTGTAATGATAACCTTACTCTTAGTTCTAGGGAATTACCTAGTGTTGATGAACCGGAACGTCAATCTTCACACAACTCTCCATCCTTAGATATACATCTAGGAGACAAAAGAGGAGCCGACCCACCCATCAACCCATGTAGTCCGGGTAGTCTTAGGATAAAGGTAATAGACTCTAAGCCTTGTAGAGAGGAAGCCAATATATGAGTGGAAAATGGCCTTACATGCTTACATCACTTATTTATGATTGATCACAAGAAACATTATGGGTTTAAACCGGGTTTATTAGGTCAAGATGGATCCCCAACTAGTAATCTCTCGAAGTTGATAGAAAATGATCCCTTTCTAGGAGAAAATCTTAATCCACCCATTAACCCAATTGAATTAGGTAAGGTTATGATGATAGAAGCACACCCCTTTGAGCATACAATTCATCCACCACACTTTCCTCACGAGGCATATTTCGACCCTAAGGGTGTGTATCGCTACTTCCACCCGCACTTAATCCTAAGTGTAGGGAAAACCTCCCTTATTTCCGTTAAATAAGGGTAGAGTCAGGCTCGTGACTCGAACAAAAACAAGCGCTTCTTGGGAGGCAACCCATGTTTTGTGTGATTTAATTTTGTTTGTTTGTTATTTGTTTCCGTATGCATGCTTAATTTTTATTGTTGGTAGATCATGTTTCTAAACTAAATTGTGGAAATACTTTACTTTATTGTTTAGCCTAGTCTTAACTCCACCTAAAAGTATTTTTGCAAAAGATAAGTATAAGGGGAAACCCCAAATATGTTTTTAAGAAACAAACCGATCATGATTCTCCACAATATTAAATGAACATGTATATTCGTATTTGTTAGAGTCAAATGCTTGTATTGAGTCATAATGAAGTTTTGCAGGATTTTCCAGGAAGTAGGACCAAGTTTTTCCAGAAATTTTCCGGAAACTTAACATAAGAATTTCTGCAGGTCAATTCTGACGGCGTCAGGAGTTTACTCTTGACGGCGTCAGGTGTAAAAATATGAAAATTTTACCAGTTTTGTTTTTCTAATAGAGTCTTATGGTTTTTGTGAATTATTAAGTTTTATAATCTCCATGAGATCTGCAAACTTCATTCCACAAGCATTATATCTTATCTTGTTTTCTAGGATTTAGTAACTTATATAGGATGCCGCCGATTTTACGCGAGATTGTCTTGTCTATTTTGTCAGGTTTTACAGGTTATGTATGACAAGAAGATGATTTATATTCTGGAAGGGAAGCTTTGATTGTTCATTTTCTTGGAGGAAGATTTAACCTAGCCACCTTATTATCCATACCAAGCGAATCAGGGAAGTATTTGATTTCATTCTCTTTACTTTTTCACTTTTACATTCTTTACTTGAACATTGGGGACAATGTTCGTCTTAAGTGTAAGGGGAGGGTAAAAAGATGATACCTTACATATGCACTTTCGCTTGAGTTTGTTTTGTTTAATGATAGATGTGTAATAAAACTATGAGAAATACTTGTTAGTGCAATTTTAGCACCAAATTTAAATTTTTTTACAACATTTAGGAGTGAAACTTTAGCCATAGCAAGCGTCTTATGGATAGGAGATTGTATGACTAGCACAAAACCGTATATTCAGAAAAATTTTCCACCCAAATATGTGAGGTTCGCCTTTAGATTTGATAGGAAAAGCATTTACTATTAGTGCTTATGAGTGTACCGGTAGCATTTAGATTCTAGAACTTGCGTTAGTGATGCATCCCGAGACCGCTAGTGAGACTACATTCGTGTGGTAGTATTTACTACATGATAAGAGGCATTAGGATTACCCTTGTGTTAAACCCGTATTATAATTACTTGACCATTTAAGTCATATTATTTGGCTAGTTAAGTCAACTAATTTTTCCCACACCCTTAGCGTTGTACTCATTTTTAGTACACGAAACCCCTAGTACACCCCTCCGAGCCTATCTTTTCGTTTCTACCTTTAAGCATTTTACTTAAAGGAAGAATTTGTTACACCCCACTTAAATGTACACCCAAATCGCCTTAGCCTTCCGTGCATGCACTCATTTTTAGTGCATTATTGTTATTTGTTAAACACTAAGTTAACTATCTAATTGATTACATGGTTGCTAAGTCGAGTCATATCTTTGTACATATTGTTTTTTTGGACGATTGGGACTCATGGGTAAGTACTTATTTTATGGAGTAATGGGGAAGAACATCATATTATTACCCCGTATGTACGTTAATCTTAAAAGTGCTCAAAGTATTTTGATTATCTTAATTCGAGTCATTAGATTAGTTATTCTAAAGTATGTAAAAATTCAAGTGTATGGGGAATGTTCATTCCCTATGATGTATTATTTTGGATGGTAGGGTAATAGTGTATGCAAAAAAAAAAAAAAAAAAAAAAAAAAAAAAAAAAATCGATAACAGAAAAAGAAAATATAAAAAATAAATAGAAAAAGGAAAAAAAAAAAAAAAAAAAAACAAAACAAAAAAACATACGGACTACCATCCCTTTTCATTCTATGTTCATTTTATGTTTTTGTTATTTTTCATTTATTAGCTTAAGTCGAGTCTAGTCTTGGCTTAGCAACGCCATATTGTACATGTAATTAACCAAGATTGTTAACTCGCCACCAGTAAAACTTCTTTTATCCAACAAAACCGTGTATTTCATATCCCTACACCTAACGTTACAACCCTTTAAAAGACCTCTTTGATAGTTTATCCTAGGTGCTTACGCCATGTGGTGGAGGTTTGATCCTTTCCCAAGCCTATGGTAATCTATTTTGCTATGACAGGTAGTGAGAGATATTTTCCATTTCCATATTGTAATTTATACTTTATTACACCCGAGAGATGTGAGTATCTAAACACTATTTGTGAGGTGCTTGTGTATGACCTCCGTGCTTGTCTATTGGTCTTTAGTGGAACAATTATTTGTTGTAATTACTTTTATATTAGTGTTAAATGACCCCTAACTTGTATTTTGACTAGAATAAAAGCGCATTTGCTTGAGGACAAGCAAATCTCAAGTGTAAGGGTATATGATGAGGCGAAAAATGGTCCGTTTTTAGGGGGTCATTTAAGCCCGAATTCGAATTTATTTGATCAAATATTGCCCTAAATCGTTCATTTTGTGATTTTAGGTACTTTGGGAGAGAAATCTGAAAAATGAAGCAATTCGGACGATTTTTGGGCTTTTTCTCGCTGGGCTACTACTACAACTCTTCACTAGTTGGCCTGCTAATAACTTTGGGCTGTGACTGTTGCAACTGAGCTAGTAAACTTTTTTTTTTTTTTTTTGACATTCATTCCTTTTTCTTTTATACTCGTTTTCCTCATATCCGATTTTACTGAATAATGATCTTTGTTCGAGCTCCGTTTGGTCATCTATAACACCGTCTTTTGTCATATAAAATACCGATAGACTTTTATTTATTTATTTATTTATTTATTTATTTATTTATTTATTTTTTTGCTCTTTCCAATGGTGTGCTCGGGACCAATTCTGTTAATTTTTGAAAGTTCGGAGACTGAAACTGCCAATTATGCAAACTTTGTTCGTTTTTCATCTGTTTTTGCTCGTTTTGCATCTAAAACATATAAAACACAATTTTGAAATATTTTTTAGTATTTTGATGCATTTCTGAGTGTTTTTGTATGTTTTGCAGTTCAGATTTGACCAAAAATGATGAGTGTTTGAGCACTCATCAACGCCGTCAGACCCCTTTTCCTATATATAGTTTTCTAATTTTTCACATTTGAAAGAGAGAAGTTTTGGGAGAAACCCTAAGTACGATTTTGGTGTAACTTTACAGGTTTTTCAAGGGTTCCAACCCCTTGGTACCTTGCATGTGTAATCAAGATAAGTGTTCCTCTAATTCAATCAATATGTCTATGTGTTGGTTGTCTATATCTTGTTTTTGTCTTAATTTCATCATGCTAGGCTATATCTATCTTGTGTTTGCTTAGATCTAATGAAACCTAGATGTTAATTATGTGTTGATTACTTGTTTATTCTTGTCTTGGATGAATGATTTATATGTTAGGCTTAAGAAAACTGGCAGATCTCCAATTGGTAACATGCTTGAACGTCTTAAGAAAACTGGCAGATCTCCAATTGGTAACATGAAGGTCTTTATTGGTTGTATTTAATGCATGAGCCACTGTTTACAATCCCTATAGTTGTGCTGGGCATGGTGTAGGAGGAGATAAGAGCTCATAGAATTGGGGAGTTAAGTGTGCCACCCCATGAATGGTATTAAGAAATACGATCCGTCATCCATGCAATTATAACAAGTAATTAATGTGTAAAAGATGTCTAGGGAGTAGTGAAATCTAAGTAAACACATTTTCTCCAATTACTGCTCACAACTTTAGTATAAATTAGTTTATTTTCATTTTTAGTATTTTATTTTGATTGCATCTTTAGTATTGGGTTAGTTGATTAGCAACTAATTCCGCCCAAATCCTTCAAACCCGAGATTTTAAATTGCTTTCTAAAAAATATAAAAATACAAAAATAATCTTCCTTCACCTTTAGAACTAGTATTTAGGTTTTCTAATCCTAGCGACACTATTCCTAGCTGAACGATCAATCCCCCGGTACTTGTCACTATACTATACTACAACGATCAGGTACACTGCCTGGTGGGGGTTGTAAGCTTCTCGAGATCCCTCGAGAGGTAAAGCCTGTTGCGATTCCCACGCATCAAGCTTCTTCACCACCTTTCACCGACGGCACGTTCATACCGGAGAACACAAACACCGGTGAACACCAATGGCTGGCGGTCCTTAACACTTTTCCATCCATGTCGATGCGGCGATGCTCCGTCCCCATCGACGACCTTTACTGCCAATGCTCCTCCAGTCCCTCCCGTCAATGAACATCTCGCCGGAATTCGTGTGATTACTGTTTCCCGCCGGATTTTATGCTGTTTAACTAATTGTTAGTATATGGGTTTTGTTTTCAAGAGTTTGTAAATTAAATCATAAGAATTGATTACCATGAGATAATGAAACCAAAATTTATGAACCATTGAATTTCATTGTCTTTTTGTTATATTCATGTGATATGTGATATTTTTATATAATGCTAAATGCAGACAAAACTATTTCTTTAGGAAAAAAAAAGAAACAACCTTTGGTTACATGACACCAACTCAAAACATAACTCATTTTACAAACAAACACATTCTACAAACAGATCTTAATGCCTTAAAAAAAGAAACAGCCCCTAACTGTCTAATAATAAAAGTGCAATACTATTTCAAAACTTAAGATATAGTTTCATACTACTAATCTAATATTCTAATATACACGTCAGTGTATCGATTAACACTCTTTTTACACATTTCACAACTAAGCACTTATAATTAGCTTAATAACCAAATTTGCTCCTAATTACTTATATGAAATTTATATGAAAATATATCGATATAAAAGCTTGAAAAAGCTTGATACGAGCTTGAGCCGAGCTATCCAAAGCTTGAGCTTGGCTTGTTAAATGTTTCGAGCTAATTTTTAGGCTTGAGCTTGGGCTTGAGCTTGATAAAAGCTTGACTTGATCGAGCCAAGCTCGAGCTCGAGTTGCTTGATAAAAGCTTGGCTTGATTGCATGTAACAATTCACAATTTCAGGTTAATTACTATTCCTGGAAAATTTTACTATTCACTTTTACTATTCATTTTTCCCGAAATTTTCCCGAAATTTGATTTTTGTTTCTTGGCCTCGAGTGATAAATCATTTCCATGGCAAATTAAAAGTTTGACATTCATAAGCTCATTTTCGTGAAAGTTAATAAGGAATTACACGTTTTAGGGTAAAACGTCATTCAAAAATTCTACGCACAACGAAATTCGACCGCGTTAAGTGACCTCGCATCAGAAAAATGTTTGACACACTCATAATTTATTTGAGAATTAATCATGACTGAGAAAAACATGACCAAAATAAGCCTCGGCTGTGAAAAACTGGAATTTTCAATTTTAAGCATTTTTACTCAGCCGTAACCTTAGCCTATACATGCACCGCATTTCTAAGACGATTTGAGTTTTCAACTTATTAGAAAAAGTCAACATATTTTTCCCTCCTCCTTTGACCAAAAATCATTCCTTGATTTTATAAGTCATTCCTTGATTTTTAGGCTTACGGTTTGATGTCTAAAAGACATTTAATACCAACCGACACTAGACTGAGCCCAGTCTAGACATTATAAGTCATTTTAAATCATTTTTATCCTATTAGAAAAGTAACATTTTACTTTTCTCAATTTTACGCAATATTCGTACGTTTTACGTATTACGCGTTTTAGACCTGTGTTTCCAGTTTGAACAGGGTTTTACCACCCCAATGGAACCTACCACTCATTTTATATTTTATTATGGAGTATTTTGACAAGTTTAATCATTCCTCCAAGTTTCGTATTTTTACGATACCTGGTTTTACGTTTTGTGACGTAACAACTTACGGTTAACATTTTACGGAGTCGAAACTAGCTCCATAAGCTTGGATAATTTCATCAAAAGTCCACACTTGTTCCCCAAGCTTTGTGAACCGCCTCTAGGGGGGGGGATTCACACTTGTGGCATGATCTCATGCTCCTAACTCTAAGTTGCATACAAGTGTCCATACTTGCTCACCAAGTGTTGACAAGTCAACGTAACTAACCTCCTCATTTCCTTATAAGATCAAGACTCATTCTCTTCCTTTCTCTCTCAATACCAACGACCCAACATCATCAAAATACACCATTTTGATCATTGATCTTGCTCATTCAATCCATCACAAGTTCAAGTCATAGTTCCTAGTTGATCCTTAACACTTTTCAGCCATAAAACTCTATAAAATCATCACAAAAACTCATCTAATTTCCATGAGTTCTTCTTCAAGATTTTTTTACTAAGGCTTGTTTTTGTGATAGATTAGTGTTTATCAAGGGATTATAAGATAGGGTTTTTGATATGGAAGCATGGCTACGGTTGGTAAATTTTTGGAAGATTAAGTAGTGATTCTTGGTTTTGATCTTGGTTCTAGTTAGTTTCTTCACAAAAGTTGTAAGCAAACTCTAATACACTTCCTTGCTTAAATATCATATTCATGCTATTTACATATCATTCATACTATATATTGTCTTGTTATCATGTCCATGATGTATAAAAACTAGTAAAACAAGTTATGGTATATATATGTTAACTTATGTTATTTAAACAAGTAAACTAGTGACTTTTATGGAGAACCACGACCAAAATAGTACAACTATTTGACACTTAATTACTGTTAAACAGGACTTAACAAGGAAAACATAGCAATTTGAATCACCCAAAACGAGTACCCGAGTCAAAAGTTATGACCATTTGAAGTTAGCAAAACCAAAACGCCGAAACTGCCGATACCTACTGTTTTGCATTCTGCCATTTTGAAAGTCACCCTTCTGGTCCGATTCATCAAAAAGTTAAAACACGAAAGTTGTCCGGAACGACGTTTTCGTTCAGGATTAAAGAAGCTCGAGCCCTGAAAACGCTTTCTGAGTGATATTTTCTTCAAATTCTTAACAGCCCATTTTTAGACCAAAGTCATTATATGAAGGTTATGGTTTATAAAGACCAAGAGGTCTAATGACCTAAAGCCAAGACCACAACCATGGCTAGAGCCAAGGTTGAGTCTCAAGACAATGGAACAATGACCAAAGGTCATGGCAAAGCCATGGCTAAAGACCATATAAACATACCAAGGCGAAAACATGAGCTAACGACCATATAAACTTACCAAGGCAAATACATGAACTAGAGAGTTAGCGATAACTTAAACATACAATTTGGATCTACTCCATCTAAAGAACCATGAGATATTACAAGAAATTGTCATACAAGTTATAAGAAACTTACTCTAATAACAATCTTCATGTAATCATAAACTTTCCTAACTTTATTCAAACATTGGACATGTAACTTTTCGGATTAAAACTTATATATATATATATATATATATATATATATATATATATATATATATATATATATATATATATATATACTTTATCAACTACTACAATAGTAGGGAGCCTCATGTGAGGAGTTCATTATGTAAGCCGTCGAGATGAGTTGTGGATTTACGAATTAAAGTGTCCTGGCTCCTCGAACGTTTACTAACATGACTTCTGAATTATGTCGGCCCGAACGGTAGTAAACGATATATAAACTATACATGTTTCATGAACCATTTCTTTTCAAAGACTTACACTATACATCATACCACATCATGGACTAAGTGCAAGACACATATATTGGCATGTTTATGTTTCCTTAGACATTATTCCAAACCTAAGTTACAACAATTATTCTAGGTTGCTCGTAGAAGTTCTTACGGCATATCCATCATTCTCATTATACATCATCCAACTCAAGGTGAGTTCATAGCCCCACTTTCCATTACTTAATTATTTTACAAACCCTTGGGGGGAATACATGCTATTTTAACCGAACACAATGCTTTCAAATTGTATGCTTGCCTGATTGTTTTATTATCACTAAGTACCAGCCTTGCTAAACCGAGATCCCTTATTATGAACCATTTAATCACTAGCAATAGTGAGCGCAAATATTGTGAATAGGCCTATTGGGATTGACGAATCCCATTTGTATTGACTAAGTTCATACAAATGCATTAATATTTGAGACATGGGTATGACAGCAAAGTACCTACCGGGATAAATCTGCCGATCGATATTGGTACACGTTAACGTTTTGGTGTCATAAGCTTAGTGTATAATACATTTTATGGGCGTATAATAACGTAGCCTACCTGTTTTGTTTTCCAAACATTGGTGTGAGTCTATAGCTCACACTACCAACATATTGTGTTCAAACATTAAACAAACTCTATGAATATCACTCAACCTTTGTGTTGACCTCTCAAGCATGTATTTCAGGTTCATGACGATCAAGGATGGCACGGAAGGGCACGGATACTCAAGAGGGCTATAAATTTTATTATCATTCAAAAACTCATTTAATGTAAATTGTAAACATGGAACCATTTGGGACCTCATTTTGTAATCTCTGATATTTATACAATTTGAATGATAAATCTTTTAAAAACGACTCAATTGGAGTTCGTTTTCTATTATTGTGACTATTGTACCGTCGAGTAACACCCAGTTTGAATTCCGCTGCAACCATGAATTGGGGGTGTTACATTACAGCCCTAGATGAGAGAGAGTTAAAAGAAGCTTGATATATAATGATGATTGTAATGAGCCTACAATGTATATAATTCAAATATTTGCAATTGTTTTGACTTATTACATGAAAAAGAAAAAGTTGATTTTAAAATTTCAATTACTATCTTTTAAAAAATGTAAGTTAAAAACATTCAAATATTAAACTCATTTTTTTTGAAATTTGAAGCCTTTTTATTGGTATATTTTTTATAACAAAATTACTAAACTTTGACATATCTTCAGAACAATAAAAAATTGAGAGGATGTTTTGTAAACAAATATTTTTTTGTTACTGAACGACTGTCGTTTTATATTGTTATTTCAAAACAAATATATTAAAAAGACACCAACCAATCGTTGGATGTATTTCGGCATAGGGTGAAGTCTGAATATACGTAACAAACTTTCTGAAATTAACCGATATACGTAACATACCTATTTTAATCAAAAGATACGTAATATACTTTTAAATACTTACCAATGTACGTAACATTGAAGATTACCATTTTAAAAAGAGTAAATTTCACCGTTAGTCCCTAAAGTTGTCGAGTTTTGCGTGGATCGTCCTTAAACTATTTTTTTGGCATTTTCGTCCCTGAACTCCTCATTTTTGGCGTGGTTGGTCCCTGGAACATACTTTTGGCTAACGGACATTCATTTGCATCGTTAGTTGACTAGTCAGCTGGGTTTTTGGTCATTTCACATTATTTCAATGGCCTTAAGCAAGGCTTGGTCCCTGAATATAAAACGGCTATTACAAGCGTATTGGTTCACTTGTTACTGTACAAACCCGATCATCTTCCTGCTCTTACATCGCAACCCTATCATTGTCACACACAAACAATCGCATACGCCGCCTGATTCTTGCAATGGCCGACAAAGATTGGAGCAAAGTTACGTTGACTGAAGACATGAAAGATTATCTTTATGAAACCTATAAGGATAGCTGGAAGCCAGGAGATGAGGTGTCTGATGAAATGTTGGACACCTTATGGAAATATGCTATGGTGGAAGGTTAGCACATTGTTGCATTGTTATAGTTTATAGTTAAATTTAGAGTAAATGATTTGAGTTGACCTTTTTTTGATCATCTGCTCCATCTTATTTTGACAGTTCTCAAAAAAGGACCTACTAAGGAATTTCCTACCATTGAAGCTGTGTTGGGTCAGACCTCAAAACCCATGGAGGGAAAGCCAACAGAGGAGAAGAAAGGTATGCATTTTGGTATTTATTTAAAATGGCAAACCTTGAGAATGTGTTTACGCCATTTTGATGTTCATTTGCCCTTTTGTTGTGGCTCTAATGAATGATTTAGGTTAGTTTATGATTTACCAAAGTGTTTATCCATATTGAATTTAGCAAGTCAAACTGCATTACTCAAAGTGCAAATGGTGTTTGACTTTAGCAATTAAGGGGCTTTGTATTTGACCTAATGAGTGCCCATTGTCTAGTGTAGCCCTTTAGGGGGTGTTTGAATGTCTAAAAAACAGAGTTACCATATTGGTTGGATATATGTATTAAATCTAACCTGTGTTAACTTATTATGTTTCAGATGAGCATCCGGATAAGGTTTATGTCAGTAGGGTTGAAAACCTTGAGAAGAAGATTTCCATCCTTGAGAAAAGGATGGAACCAATTGAGGAGGTGTACTTTTACCGAGGAGATTACGGGTTTGGGAGTGAAAAATCCATTGAAGAAGTCGCTTCCATTGACAAGAGGATTGAACACCTTGAAAGGAAGCAACAATGGCTTGAAAAGAGGATGCTAAACCTTGAGTATCAGTGCTACTCGAAGGCAATGAAGGGTGTTCCAAGTGAAGAGGAAGTATCCAGTGAAGAGGAATTTTGTACTGCAAAGGAGTTTGCAAATGAGGTGATTAGTGTGTCAACTGAAGAGGATGAACCTACTCCAATAATATCAAGGCCTTCCACTTCAAAGAGATCCACAGCTCTGAAAGATGAAGCTGCTTCAGCTTCAATTGCTGAAGATGTTCCAAAGATATCCAGACCTTCCAATACTCACAAAAGAGGCAGAGCTTCCATTTCAACTGCTGCACCTGCTCCCAAAAGACCCAGAGGCAGACCTCCTTCATCTTAAAAAATAGGTGGTCAAAAGAAAAAAGGTCCATCAACTTCAGGTCCAAGAGGCAAAGCTTCCACTTCAGCTGCTGCACCAGCTCCCAAAAGACCCAGAGGCAGACCTCCTTCTTCTTCAAAAACAGGTGGTGAAAAGAAAAAAGCTCCATCAACTTCAGGACCAAGAGGCAAAGCTTCCACTACAGCTGCTGCACCAGCTCCCAAAAGACACAGAGGCGGACCGCCTTGTTCTTCGAAAAAAGGTTGGCAAAAGAAAAAAGCTCCATCACAAGCTCCTCCATCAGCTTTAGCTCAAATAGGCAAGAGGCCACCACCTATGACTGGAGTCGTAATTGGTTTAAGAGCTCGAGATGCTCCGGCTGTTTTATGGTTTTGAAGTTGACTTGATGTAGGGGTCCTTCTAATTATATGTTTATAAACAATTACTTTTGCTGCTATATTGTACATTCAATTATAGTTGGATATGGGCCAACTTTTTTGACATTAAGTTATATTTAGAAAGGCTCCAAATTTATGGTTGTAAAAAGTAAGATACTCATCTAGTATTAGTAAATATGCAGGTTTTCAATCTTTGAATCATTTGACTTTTGTTTGTTGGTCGTATTAAGGATTATAAGTCTAGTTATATAAGATTTTGTTATTTGAGTGTTCATTGTAAGTTGACTTGTAAAAGTCAGTTAATGGCATGGGCAGTACCTTTTGATGTTATAAAATGACACATTCAAAGAAGTTAGTTTGGAAATGCAAATGAATTAGACAACACATAGAAAATATGTGATTTCAAGTAAGCATAACAAGAAAAAGTTCAAAAGACATTGTCTTAAACAATTTGGGTTAATACTGTTGAGAAAAAAACTTGGTACTGGTGGGTGTATTTAGTACTGGTAGGATATCAAATGTGTAATAAATGTCTGTTGAACCTATGTTCCGTTTGCATTATCAAAACTAGTAGTATACAACGTTCAACAATAAATTACTAAGCCGTGTGTCTTTTCCAAAGCAAAAAAAACCGTTCAGTTGCCTTAAGCAATGGTTATAAATTGAAACATTTGTAAACAACAAACTCATTCAAAACAACTTACATCAATACAATATAAAAAAAATGGCATCAACATCAACAATTAACGTCCAAGTGAATGAAGCAGATGTTAACATGCAAGAGAATCCAGGAATGCAACATGTGCAAACAAATGACATTGAAGAAAAAGCTGCAATACTTCAACAACTAGAAGAGGCTGAAGAAGAAAGTGAGGAAGTACCAGAACCGACGTTTGAAGAAACAATTGATTGGTATTTTAAAGAAAAGATTCAAGTACAGCAAAAAAAAAAATTGATAAAATTTGAAAAACAAGAACAAGCTGCTAGAGGAAAAGCAAGTAGGAAGAGTAAATACACTTGGAAGAAGATGTTGGCATACAGAAAACGCAAATATATTGCGTCTGACGAAGAGAAAGAGTCATCTGATGATGAGCATTTGGATTATCACAACCTTCATTTGTCATTTGATCCCGAAAAATCTCCCAAGTTTAATTGTTAAGTGTATCATGTAATGTTTAATTTTTGTTAAATGAACAACGCTATTTTGTGTTGTTTACATCATTTGGCCTTTTGTTAGTTGGAGTTAGTAGCTACAATATCTCTAGTTATATAACACTTTGTAATTTTGCGTGCTGATTGTAAGTTGACTTATAAAAGTCAAATAAAGCCATGGGCGTATTTGGTACTGGTAGAATCAAATTTACTACGGTTGGGTAACCCTTGGTACTGTTTGGGAATACCCGTTATGCATTAATAACCGTTGAGATATTTTGTGTGTATTGGTTCGCATATAGGTTTCACCACATTCGAGTATTCACAATCTTTCTTTAATTCACAATACAAACAAAAGTTTAATTCATTTGATTTTCCCAAAACCCTAAGTCACATCCATATCATCTCAATTGGGTTTACCAAACATACATACTCTTCTAAACGACCATAACCCAGAACCCTAATCAAAATTTTAACAACCTTAATGGCGATTTTGGAAAATTGTAAGACACATAACATGGTAGCCTACTTACAGAAACCAGAGGGAAGTGAAGTGTTCCACCAGATTGTGGATTTTCTCAATAGAAGTTACATAAGGTATGCTATTACACAAAATCCTACTATTTATGTTTCCCAAATCAATCAGTTTTGGCAAACTGCCAAAGTCAAAACACTTGCTAATGGAGAAAAAGAGATAAATGCTACAGTTGATGGCATATTCATGGCTATTACTGAGTCATCTGTTAGGAGGCATCTGAAACTATCAGACATTGGGGGTATTTGTTCATTGCCAAATGATGAAATCTTTCAAAATCTTTACTATATGGGGTATGGGTTAACTTTTGATAACTTAACTTTTCAAAAACCACAATTCCCCCCTCAACGGAGATTTCTCATTCATACCGTACTACATTGTTTAAGTCCAAAGAAAACTTGTTGGGAACAATTTAGTAGTAACATAGCAACTGCTATTGTTTGCTTGGCCGCAAAAAGGAAGTTTAACTTTTCAAAATTGATTTTTGATGGTATGGTGAAAAATGTGAAAAGCAAATACAAATTTTTAATGTATCCAAAATTTATTCAAATTATTTTGAACAAACACACGAAACGGCTTCAACCTCACAAAACCATTCTTAAAACTCCAACCCTTAATCAAAAGGTTTTTAGGAATATGAGGACGCTTTGTGTGGGTTATAATGGGAGAGAAGCACCACTGTTTTTATCAATGATTGTTCCACCACTCGAGGGTCAAGGATCTGCAACCCAAGTTGAGTCTCATGACACACCCATTAGTGGTCCATCATCATCAGAAACTCAAGTTACAAAGACATTTACGAGAAGAATCATAAATGAATATGTGGTACCTCAGCCCATATCTCCAACTGAACCAAATGTAGCAGATGAGCCTATTTGTGAGACAATGCTGCGGGATACCACTACACTCACAGGCTTAGAAACTGGGCAGGCCAGTGGTATGAATGATAACACCCAACCCATGGAAACATCTAATGATCCAAGTTCTCATGATGGTGCTTCAGGTGATGCAAACCCCATGCCGCATGATACAATGGGGGATATGCCTCATGGTTCCCCTGTCCCTAAACTCAACACAGATGGAAGTGATGTAGGTAGTGTGAAGTACAAAGAGTTGATGGATATCTGTACAAAATTGTCAGACAGAGTTACTGGGTTGGAGGAAAACTAGAAGAATACAAAGCAACTTTATGCTCGTACTTATACCAAGTTGATTCAAAAAGTAAAGAAGTTGCGCCAAAAACTGAAGGACAGTAAAGGTAAGAGAAAATCAACCATTGTCGATTGTGATAGTTCAGAAGATTTGGTGGAATTTGATTTGGATGGTGTTTCAAAACCGATGAAGTTTGATGTGTGTGCACAGAGTCATGGTGCAGATACTGTTAATGATGCTGTTAAACAAATTGGTACTGGTGGCGGATATGTTTGTACTGCTAGTACCCCTAACGTTGATGAAACAGCGGCACACACATTAGTTCATATCAGAGACAATCCTATTAAAGATCTACTCAACAATATTAAAAAGAAAGATGTTGCAAAGAAAGCAGAAGCAAAAAAAAAAATAAACCACAAACTCAAGCACAGTTGATGAGCGGTATGAAGAGATATCTCATCAATCAAGATCATTGGACTGCAAGTAAACTGAAAGGCAAATCCTTTGACGAAATTGTAAAGCTACACGGTATTGCCAAAAGGAAGGTTGCCAACTTTATTCCAATGCATTTAGAAGAACAAAGTACAAGATTCAAGAGAGGTGGTTCACACATAGAATCAAAGTCTTCTAAGAAGCAAAAAACGTTTGTTGCAGGCCAACATAAACAAGATTTGAGTGAAGATCAGATTCAGCATATGATGCAAATTGTTCCATATGACGGTATGAATGCAGAAGCTTTACAAGCCAAATATCCAATCATTGACTGGAAGATCTACACTGATAAATTTGGAAAATACTGGAAGATAATAAGATGTGGAAATTGTTGTGAGGTATACAAACACTTTCAAGATATGATGAAAGCATTTGACAGGGAAGATTTGGTCAAGCTATGGAGTTTAGTCACTGAAAGGTTCAAGTTAACAGAGATAGCTGATGACAAGGAAAAAATTCTATGGGTTCACTTGGATAGGCTTTTTGAACCAGATAAAGAAGACAAATTGTGGAAGTTTACTGCAGATGAAGCATCATTGAAATGGATATTGTATGATACATATGGAGTTCACCATGTGTCTACAAAAGCTGGAACTGACATATACATGCTGGTGGAGAAAGAATACCCATTGCCAACACATGCTCTCAGTGTGATGTTATCTGTAAAGTTGACTGTCGAAGAAGATACTCAGATGGCAAAAGACCTGGTTAGGAAAATCTTCATACAGTCTGAAAGTTATGTTTGGAAATGATCAAACAGTATGAAAGTTATGTTTGTAAATGTTTAAACAGTATGAAAGTAACATATTTGTGTGTTGTTAGCTTTCATTTTAAATGGTATGAATTATGTTTCTGGAAATTGTTATGTATTCAAGCAACCCATAACAACCCATAACATACAATCAGTCAACAGATACACAATAACTTATTTTCATTAAGCATAATAGGTGAGTACAAAAGACATTAATTGAAGCAACCCATAACAACCACACCCAAGGCATAAGAACCTAATACTAAACATAAAAACAACCATCGGTTTCCAAATCCTTCTTGTCACCAGCATACACCCTTTTCCTCTTCAGAGGCCTTCCATTGGATTCCACCTGTTCACCAACAACAGCTTTAGGAGTAACAACTTCATCAGCAACAATTTCATGATTAACTCTTGGCACATTAACTGCACCATTAGTTAGTTTCACAAGTGTGCTGTCTAAGGTTTCATTCCAATCTGCCCATGCCTTGATTGGACAAACCTTTTGATGTCTAACCTTGTTTTCCAGCATGTCAACTTCTTCCCTTAAGTTTTTTTTATGGCATTCAGCAGATTATTGAACTTGTGGCATTCATAAATCCTGTTCAACCATAGCTTAGTGAAGTTGAGTCGATCGTCACTGCCCTCATCAGACCATTCAGGGAGATGGTCAACAACATCTTCGATAAATGCCAGCATTGATGCCCATTTTGTTCTTGATTGTTCCATTTGGGAGTTGTGGGTTGCAATGAATAGACTGTTTTTCTTTTCAGCCATATGGAATTGTTGGATGCAAATGGATAGGGCAATGGGCCATGTTTTATAGGTACAACTGAGAGTTGTCATTGGCATGGTGGTTTGGCGGGAAAAATGCCCAAAGGACTAACATAGAATGAGTATTTGGAGGACTAATGGTAAAACAAGGTCAGTAATTCAGGGACTAAACACACACTCTGTGAGGTAGTAAGAATTGGCGGGGAAATTAAAAAGCCCTGCAAATGAGAATTATTTGAACCCTTTCATCTCGTTTTAGGTCCCTGATTTGGGAAAACATTTTGCACGTATAGTCCCCGTTTAGAAAATCGCGTTATAGGCCCTGACAAACACCAACATAAAGGACAGTATCAATTGGCAACAAGGTTCTTGGTGTGACGGAAAACGACAACAACATGAGTAACTCACCACGTGCTTCATCAGGTCAACAGAATGATGAAATTTTCGGCCAAGATCCTGTTAGGATCATACCGGGTCCTGCGGGTGTCTATCAAAGGGCGAAGCTACGTAAATTAGAGGAAACTCGGATAGGTGGAGACGTGCCTATAATTTCCACACAGGAGTATATGAGGAAAGTTGTTGAAGACGTGGGTGAGGATGAGGATTTTACACGTGGGCCATGGCTTAGCGCCGTGGACTATGTGAATGCTAAAGGGGGGGGGGGGTTGTAATTGGATGTTTAGGTGATATCACAAGCTTTATCAATAAGGGGAAAGTTGAACATGTTGTTGCTATAATAAAGTCGTGCACCCCAAACATGCTTGGAGATCTTACAGTTACTGTGAAAGATCTCTCAGGTGAAATATCTGGTACAATACATCATAAAATCATTAATGAGGGGGATAATGGAAAGGATATTACTGTAGGAGCTGCTTTGATTCTTCGTAATGTTTCTGTATTTCCACCAAAATCAGGCCATTATCTTAACATTACCAGGAAAAACTTAGTTAAGGTATTCAAAAAAGATACGCTTCCTAGTTGTAGTGGAATTTTAGAGGAAGAAGAAATAATGAAACTGATGGAAGAAGAAGAAAAGGCAGAATTTGAGATGCACGTTGTTGGAAATGTTGTTGATGATGAAATTCAGCAGAGTTTAGATGAAGAAGCATTAAACCTTGCATTAGAGGAACAAGCAGCTTTTGCAAAGGCTGACCAAGAGAGGCTGCAACAAGAAGAAGAGGAGTATAACCTGCTTTGGGGATTGCTTGTGTAAAAAAACAGAAAATGGTTATATGTCTGTTTTGTTTGAATATCTTGTGTAATCTGTTTCAGTTTAATGACATGAAATGAATTTCATCATTTCCTTCATTTGTGTATAATAACTGTTATGAGCTTCATCTTAAATGTGACCATTCATTAAAGAAGGTACTGCTCAAACAAAATGATACTGGTAGAATTAAAGTAGGTACTGCTATATTGAAAGAGTAAACAAGTCAATGCTTGTCAACTTGGTCAAACAAGATGACCTACACAAACCACCAACGCAGAAGTACTCAGCACCAAAAGAATATAATGGATCAATACTACAGTGTCACATTTGTAATGTGTTATCTCTGTGTGCCCTTAAAAATTAAATACAAAGTGTATCTAGCAATAAATTTGACTTTCAACCATCTGTTGAACAAGCATTGAATGTGCCATTCAATTTGTTTGACTAATTAAAGTCAAACAACTTACCTACTATAAAAAGCAACTTAGAGTATTGAACACACACTTGGTTACATTAAACACATAACACTCAAACAGTAACTAACCCCGATCAAACTCTAAATTTCCAAAAAAAAAAAAAACCAAATCAACACAATGAGCTCCCCTACCCGTCCAGGTTTGTAAACTATAAATTGTTATTGATCATTTGATACATCTTTTGCTCCATTTAATTGTTGTTTATCATGTTTAACATATTTGACCTTGTTTTTACTGACAACATTTGGGGGTTTTGTTTGCTTGTATGTGTTTACTAAGATTAGAAAGACCATAATGTAGTCTGATGCCTACATTTGAACACTAACATTAGAAAGACCATAGTCACCTTATTTTATGATTTGATCAAACTTTTCACTCCTCCCCTTCATTTGTTTGCTTGTATGTGTTGACTAAGATTAGAAAGACCATAATGTAGTTGCATGCCTACATTTGAACACTAAGATTTGAAAGACCATATTGAGATTATGTTATAATTTCATCAAACTTTTCACTCCTCGCCTTCATTTGTTTGCTTGTATGTGTTTAGAAAGACATTAATGTAGTTTGATGCAAACCTTTGAACACTAACAGTACCAATTATATTAATGTGACCCAGGACCAATTGGCTCATCTTCCAGCAGTTCTAGTTTAAGTTCTGGTGGTTACTCAATCCCACCCGGATTGCTTGACTGGTTAATTGAACAGCAACAAACTGAGTCTGGTTCAACCTCTGAGTTTTCAATAGCCGATTCTACAAGCTCTGATTCGCCAATAGAAGCTGTACCTATCCAAGTTATTCCACCTGCTCTGCCTCTCCCAGCTGACCTTGCTGTCCTAGCTCTGTCTGTCCCAGATGAGGAGCCAATCCCAGCAAAGAAACGTAAATGTGACCAGGATCATGGTCAAAGCAGCAAAGGCAAAGGCAAGGCAAAGGCAAAAGGCAAAAGGCAAAGGCAAGGCAAAGGCAACAGATAAACCCAAAGGGAAAGGCAAGGGCAAGGGGAAAGGCAAGGCAACATGAAGATGATGTATCATGTCTTATGCTTTTGAAAAACTTGTTCACTTTTGATGATGGTTGTAAATATTTCTTAACTTACTATGAATGGTGCTAATGTATTAGACTTAACTTATGGTGATTAGTTTTATGACTTAATGGTTAATGGTATTCATGTTTCTAGTTTACAAATTCTGCAACTCATGGCTTCCTTATGATAAGGGTTTACAGCAGATACAATTAGAGTAATTTGTGGTTGACTTGAACAGCCCTTGATATGGAGTTGCCAATCAAACATTCACAATCAACCATAAACAATGACTAGTAATTAAAATTAATATTTATTTATTGATAGAGTTATAAAGTAGCCACCATTCCAGACATCACCATTCCATACATCAGATAAACACCAGATTACAAACATACTAAAACCATAGAAACACCATAATCATTCAAAGCTTTCACCCCAACCTGTTCGACCCAGAGCTCTCTGCCCTGCTTGCATCATTTCCCCTCCTATCCATCCTTTCTTTATATTCTTTAAAGAATATTTCAAGAGCCGTAATCCTGCTTGCCAAATTCAACCTATCCTCGAACAGGTTTGGCTGCTGCTCCACCACATTATGATGCTGCTCCACCACATTATGCTGCTGATCCACCACATTATTCTGCTGCTGCTCCACCACGCCCTGCTGCTGCTCCAGCTCCTCTTCCTCCTGCTCGTCTATATCTTCTTCCTCATTCAACCCCAAAACCTCGTCCCAGTAAAAGTCCTGTCTGCGAACCCACCTCAGTATCTGTGTCCTAACGACGGTGCTAACCTGCCTGTAATTACCAAATTCCAATACGGGATCATACCCGAATTCATTGAACACAGCGTCCCACAACAAGGCGTTGTTTAAGACAAACTCGTATTCGTCAGCTTCACTTGGAAAACAACCATTTTCATTTGGGGCTGCCATTTTTAATTGTGGTTTTTTTCAAAGGGATTTCTGTGTTGGTGAGTCATCTAGTGTATACAAACGAGGTTATAAATAGGCTGACCAGTTGTTGAACGTTTACCAAGAAGATAGGCGGGAAAAAGGGGGGGGGAAGGGACCAAATGCGCCATTATAAAAATATGAAATGACCAAAAACCCAGCTGACTAGTCAACTAACGCTGCAAATGAACGTCCGTTAGCCAAAAGTATGTTCCAGGGACCAACCACGCCAAAAATGACAAGTTCAGGGACGAAAATGCCAAAAAAAAAATAGTTTAAGGACGATCCACGCGAAACTCGACAACTTTAGGGACTAACGGTGAAATTTACTCTTTTAAAAAGTTACAATTTTGGTCCTTGTTGTTCGCGTTGACTTTCACCGTTAGTCCTTTAACATTTTTTTACTTAGAAAAGTTACAGTAATAGTCCCTTAACATTTTGTTGACTTCCATTGTTAGTCCTTTGACATTTTAATAATCTTTCGTCCGTTTTTCTTTACGTATTTATCCGTCTTAAGTCGTTTTCCTCCGTTTTTATATGATTTCGTCCGTTTTTCTTACGTTTTTATCATTTTTTGTTCGTTTTTATCCGTTTTTGTACGCTTTTGTCCATTTTTCTTACGTTTTTATCCATTTTGTGCATTTTTATTCGTTTTTATATGCTTTCGTCCGCCTTTCTTATGTTTTTATCCGTTTTTGTCCAATTTAAACGTTTTCATCCATTTTTAAACGTTTTCATCTATTTTTGTACGTTTTCGTCCGTTTTTCTTACGTTTTTATCCGTTTTCATCCGTTTTTATACGCTTTCGTCTGTTTTTCTTATGTTTTCATACGATTTTATCCGTTTTATACATTTTTATACGCTTTTATCCATTTTTAACACTTACGTCCATTTTTCTTACGTCTTCATACGTTTTTATCCATTTTTATAATAAAAAAACGTAAGAAAAATGGACGAAAGCGTATAAAAATGAATGAATACGAACAAACACAGATTAAAATGTATAAAAACATAAAAAAAAAAACAGACAAAAGCTATAAAAACGGATGAAGACGGATAATAACATATGAAAACATAAGAAAAACAAACGAAAGCATATAGAAATGGATGAAAATGATTAAAAACGAATAAAAATGTGCAAAAAATAGACGAAAGCATATAAAAATAGATGAAAACGGATAAAAACGTATGAAGACGTAAGAAAAATGGATGAAAGCATATAAAAACGGACAAAAACGGATAAAAACGAACAAAAAATGATAAAAACGTAAGAAAAACGGACGAAATCGTATAAAAACGGCTTAAGACGGATAAATACGTAAAGAAAAACGGACGAAAGATTATTAAAATGTCAAAGGACTAACAATGGAAGTCAACAAAATGTTAAGGGACCATTACTGTAACTTTTCTAAGTAAAAAAATGTTAAAGGACTAACGGTGAAAGTCAACGCAAACAACAGGGAGCAAAACTGTAACTTTTTAAAATGGTAATCGTCAATGTTACGTACATTGGTAAGTATTTAAAAGTATATTACGTATCTTTGGAATAAAATAAGAATGTTACGTATATCGGTTAATTTCAGAAAGTTTGTTACGTATATTCAGACTTCACCCTTCGGCATATGGATGTTACAGTCTCTTTAAGTAAAGAAGAATGTGGATGCAATCGAGCACTAGTTTTAAGTAAAGAAGAATGTGGATGCAATCGAGCACTAGTTTTTGCATTTATGTTTAAAGAAATAGACTAATAACACGGGGTACCGTGATGCCATAGGCAAAAAGTACCGCTACGTCATCGAAAATTAATGTGGCACAAGATCTTCAACGGTAAAAAAAAAAAAAAAAAAAAAAAAAAAAACCTCTCCCTCATACAAGTGTGGTGCCATAAGCAAAAGTGGTGCCGTTGTGTCCTCACATACCCCCACTAAATACACAAATACAACACAAAAAGAAAAAGAAAAATGCAACGGCGCTGGTTGTTGGCTAACAGCCAAGACTCTTTGGCATGACACATGGTACGGTGAGCCATTGGTTTTGTTAGGCTGGTGATTTGGCGCCACCCTTTGGCACCACCATACCTCCTGCTCTAAACAGTCATTCTACATGATTTTCGTAGCAAACAAAATGAAAAATAGAGTTTCAAGCATTAGACTTTCAGCAAAGTCTATACTAAAAAAGCTGTTAACATGAGGAAATAACAGTTGCAGTCTATAACAAATGACAACACTATTTATTAGCGGCAAAAAGACTTGTGCCTATATATAACACACTAAAATCTAATCATTATATTAGTAAAAAGGGGCTTTTACATATATATCCTTGCAAATATATCACAACATATTTTGAGATTAGAATTACGAGTAGTTCAATTAATATGGACCAAAAAATGATAAATAGAACTCAGTGATGCCAATTTGTGTAGTCGAACACAACATATTTGATACGAGTTTGTGTGGAAGCGTATACTAATAAAAGACGGATACTCACTTTAATTATAGTTTTGTGATCTAATTCAAACTCTTGTACACCAAAACTCAATTAAGAACGGAGGAAAGATTCTTGATATAGCTGTTAATATACGGTGATCAATACACCTTAAATGCCGTAATCGTGAACGATTGAATTTTAAATTTTGGCTCCTAATATTTGAGATAGGCAAATAATTTGGTATGTCCTTTTAATACTTTTTGTGAGTAAAGAATTGGTTTTAGTCCCACATAGGTGAATGAAAAGAAAGTTTGTCACCTTAAATAGTGAGGTGTTTATTAGTAAGCTAAATTGACATGAATATAAATTTGCTCGTAACACTGTCTGTGCGGTTTATAAATATATAAACACGGACTGTGCTACAATCAACTAGTATGACTGTTAACTTCTTTTGTATCTAAAACATTTTCTGATATTAACATAAAAAGTTGCTTTCATGTAACTTTCTCACCAAAGTATGATACTTTCAGCAACGTATATACTAGAAATTTGTTAACCTAAAACAGTTGAAATTATGCCAAGATTTATCGATTTAAAGTCTAGCTTTATAGAAACAAATGGATTTCATGTTTTTGTCTAATCACACGATGCCCAATGGGCTTCAGTTACTTTCCATTCTACCATCAAACACTTTACACTTTTTTTTTAAGAAAAAAATAAAAATAAATCTCATGTTTCAAAGTTAATCAATTGGGCTTTGCTGACGAACGATAGAAGTTTCATGAACCGATTCTAGCGTAGTAGTTGACCTATCGAATTTTAAGCATTTACAAAGATCGGCATTATGGTTGGCATTTTTGGCGCGCGAACACCCTACATCATACGTGAAAGTTATGACGGCTGGCATCTTTGGTGCGCGAATGCCTCAATTTTGTATTGGTTAGGTGGTGCAGACCATCTAATGAGAAAAAGGAAAAGACGAGGTGGTGTTGAGTATGTTTATAAAAACATAGATATTTTTAAATGTTTGGTTATATGATTATCATTATCGCTGTTAGATAGTGATTATGTGGTGTGATGAAAAAGCTGGTGTGACGGTAAATGGAGATGAAAGAAAGGTGACCATTACACACGTTCATAAGAAACATCTCATTTGACGGTATATTCCAACTTTTACGACGTATCCATGGATTGTGATTCTACGACTAATAAACTTTTTCATGTAAAGATAGCATAGATAGATAGATAGATAAAAATAGATTTATCAAGATATACACCCTCTACAAGATTCTACTTTGTTGACATGATCGTTGCATGTAACAAAATTCAAATCACGAAATAGAATCAAATCGGTCGATCTCAAAAAAAAAAAAAAAAAAAAAAAGCCAACTACAGAAAACATGGGATGTGTACTATTTACAAACCATGTCATTCAAAAGGTCGTATCAATGTTATGAACTTATGATTAACATATCGAAACCTCTTAAGTGGGAGTTTTGAACTTTTAATCAACGATAATGATTTAATCAACCATCATCGTACATATCTCGAATTTGTTAGTTCGTAAACAACGGTTATAGGATATGCATTCTTAAAAAGAATATCTCGAATTTGTTAGTTGTCAATTTTTAAGTAGAGTGTGCACTAAATTTTAAAAGGGTATGCACTCTGTATTTTTATTTTTATTTTTTTTTAATTTTTTTTTGAAAAGCAGTATGCACTCTGTATTAAACTTCTTCTTTTTTCACTAAGTATGACTAGCAAGGTACCCGCGCGTTGCAGCGGCTAGTACTCTGAAATAAAATTTTCAATGGAATTAATAAAAATGTCACGGGAAGTCATTCTGACACCTAAATTTGCTTGGTTACAGCCTTGTGTATCGAGTCGAGTTTTATTGAGTCGAGTCTTGGTCACACGTTCATGTCTAGGTTAAGATGGAGGGTTGTACATTGTGTTTAAATGATTATAATATTGAGTGTAGGGGTGTTTTTAATGCTATTAATGTAGAATGAGGGTTGTACATTGTATTTAAATGATTGTAATATTGGGTATATGGGTGTTTTTAATGCTATTAATGTTGAATTCTAAGGAAAGTGGTCTGAATTTCGATTGATGCTAGTTTTTGATGTACACAATACTTTGATTGTTGTAATTATGAAAATTGCTTGCTTTAAAGTGTTGTAAACCATGAATCATTTTTTGTACATCTAAATTTTTTGAAGAGAGAGTCTTTCCTCCATTATAAGTAGTATAGATTTTCGAAAAGTATGTATGTATATATTCTCTGTCTTAGGTTTGTCTGCCTGAGGTTGCAAGATAGCTTGAGAATTTGTTCAGCCATACAAAAATGGACTATGTTTTATAAAACCTTTTAAACTATTTATTCATGACAAAAATACCATCTAGTTAACGTACGATAAGAGGATTCTTTAAAGTGTCTTAACTTGCATGAAACAAAAAATTACAACACTAAAATCTCAAATAATATGTATTTGGGCTCTGGATTCTAAAATTGTAATATATTTTGGGCTTCAATATTGACGTAGATGGACAACTATCGGCCTCTAGCATTGTAGCCCACAAGACAAATTTCTCAATATGTGGGAATTAGGGGTGAGCAGAAAAACCGAAATATCCGAATAAACCGAAAACCAAAACCGAACCGAACCGAAAATAACCGAATCGAACTTATAACCGAACCGAATTTGCCAAAACCGAAATTTTAATTCGGTTCTCGGTTTGGATATGGTTTTGATAATCAAAACCGAAAACCGAACCGAAAACCGAATTCATATAAATTTATATATTTTTTATATATTTATATATATAAAAAATCAATAAAACATTATATATATATATATATTTATATTTATATTTATATATATATAAATAACAAAAAAATTCTATCCTAATATTAAAAAATATTTTTTATGTTTGAAATAACTTTTTTGGCAAAATATATTTGTATATTTTTCTTTTTTTTTAAATAAAGTGTGTAATTTGGTTAAACCGAAAACCGAACCGAACTAGAATTTAACCAAACCGAACCAAAAACCGAATTTGAATTCGGTTTGGTTTGGTTCACGGTTTGACCCTAAAAAAAATTTAACCGAATTAACCGAACCGAATTAACCGAATAACCGAAAACCGAACCGATCAACACCCCTAGTGGGAATGATGAAATTTTGTAAATTTTTGTTTTTTTTTTTGTTTGCCATGACAGAACTTGTATCTAACAACTTTATGATAGATTGCTCCTCCACGTTACTCACCTCAAAATATGACATTTGACACCATTTTGAACCACCAAATTTAAGCACCCTTTTGGCCTTTTCATTGTTTTTCATATTATGATGCTTTTCATCCCACTATAAAAAGCCATAAAAGTACATACAAGTTCTTTAATCAGTGAAGAAAAGAAAACCATCAATAAAGTATTCTTAAATTAGAGAAAATGACATCAGGGACTCGAAGTTTACAATACTTACCTCATTTGCGTTTTTGAGTCAAGCTAAAAACTAAATATTTTTTTCTACTCAAAATCTAATATCAAATTCTCTAACTTTTACTCAAAACCTTTTTGATGATGTATGGTCCAGAATGGACCTAAAATATAAGTCCACGATCGGCATTACAACTTATAATTTGGAGTGAGTTGTCCGGAACGGACATGATAGCATATAGTTTAGGATGGACATTGGTATAATCTCAAACAAACATAACAACATATAGTCGGGATGGTTGTTAGTTTTATGAAAATATTAGACCGGATGTAAACAGGGGATGACCAAGAGTGGTCGACTATGACCCCGCATCCCCATTAAGATACCACCCAACCACCACGCGTGGTGAGAAGAATTTTCAATTGTTTGATGGTCTTGACGATTGAATGATTTGCACAAAATTTAAAAGATTTGGTGGTTATTTTGATAGTCATGAATACTGCTGTTTGGTGAAGAAGTAAAAAAAATTATGTGACGGTAATGTACCCTATCCTTATTACACCTAATTTTATGGTCATTTATCCAAATTCTACCTAAATGATATGTTACATGTAATTTTTAGGGAAGTTTTGCATGACTATTACCTAAGATGTCAATTTATTTTCAACATTTACTTGTGGAATATTGTTAAAACTTGTAAACTAAAAAGAAATTGCATATAAACTTGAATTATATGACTCGTATATGTTTAATATTATACATATTTGTATGCAAAACTAATAAAAATGTGGTCTCTTTTAAGTGGATGCCTGTGCAACGGCACCTATTGCACACCCTTTTGAAACCTCTAATTTGTGAGTATAGAGTAATCTTGACATCTTGAAAAAAAGTCAAAAGATTTATAAATATCATAAAATTAAGTTAAATCGGAAATACTACGTAAGTGATACTTAGGGTGCGTTTGGTTTCCTCCTAAGTGAATCAAACTATCACTATGAAAGTGATAGTTTGTGTTTGTTTAGAATGTCTGAGCCCACAACTATGAAAGTCTAATATATTCCCTACTTCATATACAACTCTTGTGGGGGGAATGAATCTTTCATAGTTGAGGGACCCACCACTACTATCAAACTCATACCCATTGTCATTTCTCGCAACATACCTACCAAACGCACCCTATCATATAAATCCAAATTTCCCAATTTACAACCAAATAACATGTGACACATGTTAAACAAGGTTTGTACAAAACAAAATATATACAGTAATAATCTCCCAGACAAAAAAGCAAATATTTGATCCTTTTTCTTATATATTAAAAAAATAATAATAATAAAAAAAAAAAAAAAAAAAAGGTGTTATAAAAAGGAACATAGAAGAAGCAAACACTTGTATCATTTCACTGGTCTCCACGATCACATTCTCCTCTGTAAGCCTCCTTCTCTATTTTGTTTCAAGATTTTCTAGTATTGCTTTGTATTATGAAGATCCCTTTATTGTTGTTATTATCTCTTGTTACTGTTGCCTTTAGGGTTAGTCCCTTTTTTTTTTTTTTTTTGATTGGTAAATTAGACCCTTTTAGTAGTATTTGTGCACAAATTAGTGTTTATACACCAAAAGGATGAATCTTGCACAAATATATCATGTACCCACTTTGTAAATCAAACCATTTTCCAAAAAGCTTCTGTTTTTATTAATCACTATTATCAAAGATAAGATATTTAGGGCTTATGGTTTTGGGCTTATGATCCATAAGCTCACTTTTTTGTGGCTTATTTTGAAACTTTTCGGCTCATATAAGTTTATATAAGCCGAAAAGTTTCAAAATAAGCCACAATAAGTGAGCTTATGAAGCTTAAGCCCAAAACCAAATAAGCCATAAGCCCGCTATATAAGCCGAAATGAACACCCCCTTAGTGCACATCACGGACGAGGTTCTTCCTGTTTAGGTTCCCCAGGGAGGGTGAGTCTTTACGCGGCGGCCTAACTGATGTATCTCTGCGAATATTTTTGAGCCTTTGGCCGCGTACCTAGATAGGTGCCTTACGACTAGGCCATTTGTTTTTCTTGATTCTGCAGAAATTGCCCCGAATTTTGATTTTTGTCTTCTAATCACTCTTTTGGTATTGGGTCACTTTTTGATAATAAATAATCAAAAACTTTAATTTCGATGGGAAGATATGTTTTTTAGCCAACATGAGATTGAAAAGATTTTGTCTTTTGTGAAAGTTTCTGCTAATGAGTGTAGTGTTCTTTACCTACAACACAATGTTACTAGTTGTTTACGTGCTGCTAATATCAGCTCATAAACCGCCAGTCTTGCAGAAATTTCGGTGTCATATCATACACAAACAGCAATATCACAATAATTTAAGCAAACTGTTATTAATCTATCTTGTAATAATGTATTATAAGAATCTTGAATTTTCTTTATTTCTGCTAAAACGAGTACCTTTCCTACAACCATTAAGCTGTATGTTTCTTTGTTGTCTGTTGAAAAAGGAGTAGCTTTTTGCTTATTAAAAGTACGTAGGTTGTATTAGATCTTTTGATAGTGTAACTCTTAGGAGCGGGTACTTAATTACGTATAATGCACTTCCATTATCAATCTTCTGATTTACAACTTGTAATTATGAACAGAGTAGCTACCAAACATTTTCCATTATGGCTGAGGCTGCATCCAGTGTCCCAAGTGCCGAGCTGCTGGAATTCCCAAAGAAGGATAACCGTCGTTTCTTACATGCTGTCTATCGTGTTGGTGATCTTCAACGCAGCATCAAGTATAATAGCACCTCTTCATTCTTTTCTCAACCATTTTACTACAGTATACGTGTTTTGTTCATTTGTTTTTACTGTATTTATCTCAGGTTTTACACTGAAGCCTTAGGGATGAAATTGCTTAGGCACAGGGACGTACCAGAGGAGAAGTACTCAAATGCTTTTCTTGGATTCGGTCCCGAAGAATCAAACTTTGCTGTGGAGCTTACATACAGTACGTTTCTAAATATTTAAGCAATATTATTTTTGTCTTTCGGGTTCATGATGTTTATTTTCACGTTTGTTAATCTATATGTTAATGTACAGATTATGGAGTGGACAAGTATGATATAGGGACCGGATTTGGGCATTTTGCAATTGCTACTGCTGATGTATGTCTTACAATTATATATTACTTGATGTGATGTCAAATATAAATCGAAATTTTTTGTGCTAATTTGGGTGCGCTTTCGGTAGGTCTACAAACTTGCTGAGGACATCAAGACCAAAGGTGGAACCATTACAAGGGAGGCAGGTCCAGTTAAAGGTGGGACGAGTGTGATTGCTTTTGCTAAAGATCCCGATGGTTACCTTTTTGAACTCATTGAAAGGCCTGGTACCCCTGAACCTCTCTGTCAAGTTATGCTTCGTGTTGGTGATCTTGAACGCTCCATCAAGTTCTATGAAAAGGTATAGTTTTCTTGTGTAATTTCCTGATAACTTTTGTGTAACTTATTACTTATGCATGTAAAGTTAATATCTTGATCCAATTTTGTGCAGGCATTGGGGATGAAGTTATGCAGGACAATCGATAGACCAGAACAGAAGGTATTAATTTAATCATTCGCGGTTTCATGTATCAATGTAAGTTACTAATACATTATTCGCAACACAGTACACTTTGGCAATGATGGGGTATGCTGAAGAAAAAGAAACAACTGTTTTGGAGCTCACGTACAATTATGGTGTAACCGAGTACACTAAAGGAAATGCATATGCACAGGTGAATCTTTTACATTGAGTTTGTGGATTCATTATGTTATTTTCTTTTTTGTATATTAACTACTTCAAATTTGGTGTTGTGTGACGGTGTTTATATAGGTTGCAATCAGTACCACTGATGTGTATAAAAGCGCTGAAGTTGTCAACCATGTCATCCAAGAGCTTGGTGGAAAGGTTACCAGGCAAGCAGGCCCACTTCCTGGGTTTGGTACAAAGATCGTTTCTTTCCTTGACCCAGATGGCTGGAAAACGGTAAATCTTACTCATATACTGCAACATTGAAGATTTTCTTTATCTTATATGTTGTCAAGTTTAACGTAAATGTGATTATGGGGCTACATATGCCTTAAGCTATATTGATATGCAAATTTTACTATTTCGTACCGCTATTATAGGTTGTTTGACTATAAAAAGTCAAATTGTAGTGTTTTCTTCAGGCATGTCAGAGTAGAACTTTGTGTTTGTTTACATGATTTACATATTTTAATTGATAAAAAGCTTTTTATTTAATTTTAGGTTCTGGTTGATTATGAAGATTTTCTGAAAGAGCTTCACCAGAAAGAGTAACTTGGTCAAATGTACTGCTTTTGGGTATCGTGTAGTTGTCATGAATGCAATCGCTATGAATAAAGTTATGTGCCTTTTTTGGCACTTAACATCTATGTGTAACATGAACCTCGTTGTCTAGGTGATTATTGCATGTAAAGAAACGGTTGTATGGCTTACTATTTCATATAAAGAGAGGGTTTTTGTGATGATTGTTGCTACCGAGTTTATTATGTTGCTTGATATTTCAACCATTTATTTTATCTGCATTCTGCAATCACATAACACAGTACTCAGAATTTTATATTGGGGCATTAGGTTTCCAATCATCTGGAATGATCTTTTTATACAAGTTATTCAAAATGACAATTGACATACAAAATGTTCATCTACATAACCGCGTTCACTGGATAACGACGAAAAACACAATTATTATGTAGTAAATTCCTGCAAATAATTGTGAAAAGGTCAGACACATTCAATATTGTGTAATCTTGTTTCTTTACATGTTTAGACATCTATAATAGAGTAAACGAAATGTTTACATAAGAGAATAAACAAAAAGTTTGAAACAGATTTGCTATCATCTTAGGATGATCTTTTTGTTTAAGTTCTTTGACATGACATAATTTATTTACGAAATGAATAGCTGAACAGCCTGGACACTCCTGTTTTGCACACAATCACACATGCACTTATATCTGAGCACACCTGCACACATTCACTTGTCAGAGGTCTTCCGGGAAGCAGTCTCCTTACTTTCGGGTTTATCCTGAGGTAAGGGTAGGATCTGTCTACATTCCACCTCCCCCATACCCCACCCCGGCGGGATTGGGTATGTTGTTAAATCCAGGATAGTGCTCATTTAAAGCACTGTATACATTGGATAGCTACCGAGAACACGGAGAAATGTAGCAAATTCCTGCAATCATTTAGAAAAACAAGTCACATTTAATGTTCTGTTCATTTGATCTTGGTTCTGCTCAAGTTTAGATCGCCTTTGTCTACATTGACTTTTGCAGTCAAAGTTGTGATTTTAAATATCAAAGTTGATATCACCATGCTACAATTTTGGGACCAATTTAACATTTTCCCCGCCAATCGTGTAGAGAAATTTACATTGATGCCAAAATTTGTTGTCAGACTTGATGAGATTCTCTCGATTTAGAAAATGAAAACCTGCAAGTTTGACCTTGCAACTTCTCTCATTGTTACTGAATACAAGATAGATTAACGAAAATAATGTCCTTTAGTTGTTTATGATATTTTATTCTTTTTAGTAGATTTGCTAAGCTTACGCTTTATGGATACTGGGTATACGTATGCTAAAAAAGATCTTGCCTTTAGATGAGTGAGAGCAAGTTGGGCACGAGGATCTGCCATTGTAGCTTCAAAGTCGATGTAAAAAAGGTAGTCGAAGTACCTGTATCATACCCAAATCTTTCAGCAACTTTACCATATATACTCATTTAGAATCATTATGTTAAATGTAACACTCACACGGGACTCCCCTTGTTACTGTCATCAACAATCCTAAGTGGACGATTTCTTTGTGGCCTGCTGTCGATCTGAAATCAGAAACGGGAAGCCAAGATGTTCACAAATGGTTAACTTAAATTAAGAAACTCAACGATTTATAAAAGATGACGAAAACGAGAGAATACTTTTGCTATGTTGATGTCCCTGTGAGCGAAAACAGCCAATGCTTTGAATAGAACTCCGGGACCTTCTTTTAACGTAAAGACAATGCTTGTCTTGAAAAATAATTCAAATGGTCAAAGTGTCAAATACACTTAAAGAATATGATTAAAAGATAACAATCTTACCTTATGTGGTTTGTCGATTCTAGGGATTATAGGTTCCCTTGCCAGTATCAGAAAACGAGTAATATTATCTGAATCATCCTGGTGAATGCAACAAAAGTATTATGCTATTGAACGCTTCATTACGAATTATGAACACAAAGATAGTTGATTAATAGTCAAACGCTTAATACTAACATCAAACCTGGATAGTTTGTGCTACAATGTCAAGACCATAGATTTCTGCAGCTTGCAGACTTGCAATCGCTCCAGTCTCTCGTATGCCGTCCAACGCTACAATCTGTTTGGAAAATAACATAACTGCAGAGAAATGAAAAGCAATACATTCCCTCCATCCCTTTTTATATCTTTACGTGCCCCTACATTATCCTGCTTTTTTCAGAGGTTGATTTCATTTTCTTTTGTGCTTACACGAGTGTAATGGTAATCATGGTTAAGCTCAGTGTAAATTGTAAAATGGACTCCTTATTTAAGTCGGAGGGAGTACGATATGGTACCTGAGCTGCGCCAGCAGTGTCTTCGGTGCTAACTTTCACAATGCCCAACTTGTTCAACATAATCTCACATTGCTCAAGTGCCTGTAATATTGCGAAACTTTTATAACAAAACTCATTAAACTCGAGTTATTTTCTTCTATAAGAACATAATAAACTTCAAACTTAACCTGCGGGTCGCTTAAAACATGTGTTAGCTCCTCTTTTCTTACACCAGGTAATCCTAAGAGGTAGTGATTAACAACCAGCTCAACTTCACCAACAATGTGCAGCCTGTGACGAAGTAATAAATCATAATTTCGATGAATACTTCCACCTACAGAATTCTCTATTGGAAGTACTCCTTTGTCCACTAACCACAATTCAACGGCCTGCAGATAAGAATAGAAAATATAGTTATTAAGCACTTCGAGTATAAACTTAAAATTCTGAGGAATAATGATACCTTGAATACAGATTCAATCTGATCACATGGAACTGTTTTGCACATCGGGTATGCTTTAAGGGCTGCAATCTCACTATATGTCCCCGGTGAACCCTATAGAATCCCCGAATATACCATATATATCAGTTAAGAATAGAGCTATAAAGATATTGGCGTAGGATAGTAGTGAGTTTGTGTTACCTGATAGGCAACTCGAACCTTTGTACCATTGCTACCAATAGGGTCACGATCCATAGCAGATAATGGTCCTGAAAGACACATGCATAACGGGTCGATATATATGTGCTCATGATCATAGTTTAAGCACCATGGTGATGCTAATATAAGTAATTTTCATAACATCGTTGTTTTGATGGTAAAGTCGGTTTAAGTACTTTAACCACGCAAATTACAAACGGGGTTGTTATAAATTAAAAAATTAATTCTAAAGTTTGGCTTTTTCCATCAAATGTCATTCAAGTTGGGCCGACCATGATGTGTGTCTGCTTGCTTAACCAGGGGGTCGACGAACAAATGAAATTTAATAATTTGTTCAAGCCTTCAAGGTCAACATATTAATATGGTATTACCTCGATTGTGGAAAGGAAAAAAACTCTGCATTTTAATCCTTTTTTAATGTCTAACCAAGTGCATACAAACACAAATTGATAGACTGCACAAAATCATATTAAAGAACCACAAAGACATGCTACAAATAATCTTAAAATGCTCACTTGAGAGAGAATGCAAATCTTTATGAAACCCTTTGAGCTCAGTGATCTGGGACTCATCAATTCTTTCGTCTGTTGAACTTGAACCCGTACCATATAGACTCATAAGCCTCTTATTTTCAACATTGTTATGTCCCAAAATCTCACATTTAACAAGATTAACTCTACAACTGCTAAAAACATGAACTTTTTTCTTGTTTTGAACAAAACAAGACGCACCCAATTGAGAATGAGACTGATTGGCACCTGCCCACATTGGTAAAACCTTCAAAGCCATCCACTGTGTACCAAATTTCAAGATTTTTAATACTTGCAAACAGAGTAAGGTTCTTACATAGCTTTTTTTTTTCAGGTGAAAATTGAGGTAGGTTTCAACAAGCTTTATGAATTTTTCAAAAGATTCCACAAAACAATGTTGCCAACATGTTAGAGTGTGCATGTTGGTTTTGAATATTGTAAATTGCTAAACTTGACTCATTCCATTCTTAGTAATGTTCTTTTAGGTATCATCCAAAAATTATATGTACATGGAAATTACTTCTCCTTCATCTAAATCAAAGTTTTTTAACTTTGATTTCTCCTTAAGTTTTCGTTTTCCACATTGTTACAAATCAATGTTCTATATCTTTTATATGAAGAATATGTGACCATCATCATATTCAACTAATGCATCAGAACTCAGAAGATAATAAGGTGTCAAGAACAAAGACGCCCATTACAGATCCACAACAATGAGACAGATCAAGCACGACAAACACAAAAAGAGGAAGATGATATGAACGAGAAGAATTAGACTATAAAACTATAAAAGTTGTCACATTGTAATCATGTACTTGAATTGAAATGAAGCGTATAACTGTGTATGCACACAAGGAATTTACATTTGCCAGTTTTATTAGTGACATATTAGCCCTACTGCATTTCTAGAGATCCAAACGTGTTTTCACCGCTGTAGCTCATGTATAGAAAGCCGTCTTCATCCTTGTTTTCCTCATAAATTGCAGACATCAAAGCAGCTGTCAGACACCAACAGAAAATGAGTTAAGGAATACGGATGAAGAATGATGATCAAGAATCGAGCTTTTGGTGAGCTTAGCCCAGAGCTTGAGATTTCTTATCTCAATAAGTCATGAGTCACACAAGCTCGGGCTAAACTTGACTCAGAGATATTGCAAAATAACAGATGAGATAACGTAAAGGAAGATTTGGGTCTCACCAGTTGGTGGTAGCATGTTCTTGACAAAAACAAATATAGCCTTCTCGGCGCTAAGCTTGATCCTCTTACGAACCACATAAACAAACTGACCAACAGTCAAATCAGCCGGTACCAGATATCTGCAATTCAAGAAAATAAACATTTAGTGTTCATATCTGGACACTATTTAGCAAACTCCAGATATCACTCAACTTTCGCGAAAACACACACACACACACATCCAAATCTAATTACCCCCAATATTGGTTTAATGTGACATAGATAACTCATTGGAGGACAAAAAAAAAAAAGTTTAGAAGAAAATAACAAGATGCCGAGTGATTGGTTCAATTATGTATAATAGATGAGTAATACAACACAGATGGACATTAAACATACTTCTTTTTGTCTATGTCGGGAATGTCGGTTTTTTCAGCTCTCTCAACAATCACCTGAAAAGGGAAACTTGACTTAAGAGGCTGTTTAAAGACAACGGGTGATATAACATAAGGTATGATAGTAAGGAAACGAAATGTCTTACAGGTACTCTGTCAGGATACTTCGCTCTGATGCGAGAGGATTCAGCCTGCCTCTTTTCTATATAAGCAAAACAGGTACATTTTCATTAGAGATGTACACAAGCAATGTTTCTCATCAATTCTGTTTTTGGTAATTGTAAGTTTACGTCTCAAGTCAAACTCAAAACTTAAAAGTTATCTTGAATGACCTCTAAGCACGCCGCAATGAGGGAATGGTAAACATACTATTGTTGATTAATCTAATACAGTTCATTAAGACCCATCATGGCTCGTTTATTAAAACACATGTTCAACATACGAAACACAATTATCAAATGTAAATGCAAAAGACTAAAAGCAAAACGATAAATCTAAGGGGATGTTTGGGATTGCTCGCTAAGATTGCTTATGGTTTTTGACATAACCGGATAAGAAGTTTGGAATCACAAAGTGACTTATTATTCAAATTGCTTATTCACATAACAGGTTGGATAAACACCCTCAAAACTGCTTATTTGTTATGAGCAAATAAGCAATCCCATAAAGTTCTTTTGACCTACATATTTGGCTTTTCATTATAAACAACCCGTCATTCTTCTAGACACGCTTTAAAATTTACAAGAAAATGATTCAGGGAAAGGATCTTAGGTTCAAGCCTCACTAGGTATACATCTATCTTAGGGATGGCTAGGGAAAGGGTCAGAAACGATCACGGGATATGCAGTTAGGCCAAGTACATGTAAGTCAAATACTCGCCCTAGCCCCTTTGGGTCTATTACGGGGGTGTTTGTTTAAGCGTATATGTGGGCTTATGAGCTTATTTGATTTCGGCTTATATTTGATAAGCCCCAATTTTCTGGCATTTTAAGACCTATGGGCTTATGCCCATAAGCCTAAAAAATAAGCCGGAAAATTGGGGGTTATGAAATATAAGGCGAAAAACAAATAAGCTTATAAGCCACATATAAGCTTAAACAAACACCCCCAAAGACTCAACCCCTCCCAGGTAACCTAAACACGTAAACCTCATCCGTTTACCCGTTTACGATCCAAGCAACAGAATTTAACATATATAATCATTATATTACCAATAACAATAACAAAAACATAAAAACATATAATAAAAAAAGCAAAAAAGGTGATCAAAGATACAACAGACATACCCAAAGGGTGTTCAATCTTGAAAGAAGAGCACTTGACCATGTTTTGATTGGTTTCTGAAAATTTCAAACAACTAAACAACATTAGACCAAACACCCACCAACAAAAAAAGATTGAATCTTTATTATTATGACAAGAAACAAAAATATATATATATATATATATATATATATATATATATATATATATATATATATATATATATATATATATATATATATATATATGGATATGAAATTACGTGAAAGATTGGAAAGCCAAGAAAGAAGGCAAAAAAAAGATTGATAAAATGTCAAAATCAAAGAGTTATTTGATCGGGTATTTAAGAGGGAAAATTAATTAATGGGTTGTTGTTTTATTCCAACACGGAAGGAGAAAGATGCAAGTTTTGTGATTTCCCAATTCCACAAGAAATCTTTTTCTATTTTTTTTTATTCTTTATATTTTTATGAGATTGTCTAACCAATGCTCTAACGCATTGGTTAAGGAGACTACAGACCTACAAAAAAGGACTAAAAAGATATTTTTTAATTTAAAAAGTGTAGTTTATGTGTGGACCCCCGAACCTATTTATTATTGTTCATGCTTTTTTAACCAATGCCCTTAGGGCATTGGTTAGACAATCCCTATTTTTTGAGACCCTGTATTTTAATTCTTTTTTAATAAAAATAGATAATTAAAGAGAAATAATTTAAATGACTAAAAATATGCTTAATTATGTGCCTAAATTGATGTGGCAATTGTTTATTAGTTTGTATAAAAGCGGACCTCTCTTCAGTTATCAATAGTATGATGTCACATAGATTAGACATACTATTAGGCTGGACACAGTAAGGGGATTCAATCACCCTCTTTTTCTTTGCCACGTCAGCTTTCTCTCTCCAGCGACCTGCAGGCGATTGGGTGCCCCAGTAAGGCGACCTACGCTATAAAAAACATACCCTACAAAAATAACTTTTATATTTAATACTACACACAAAAAGCACTCATATATTAAAAAAAAAAAAAAAAAAAAAAAAAAAAAAAAAAAAAAAAAAAAAAAGCATGTAATACTCGATCGGCTCCACGACCCATTTCTAAATTTTTCGTCTTGCGATCGAATCACCACACAAAGAGGATCGAGTGCAAATCGATCACCAAAGTCTATCGACTATCTCTACTGTCACTAGCCTTAGGCATGCCATTAGATATCCCAATCAATGCTCTTAATAAAATTTGACTAAGTTTAATATTACTTTGGGGATTATTCAAACTTTAAACAAGACTTTGATTAACTAATTAAGAGTGAAACTACTAAAAAGTAAGAAAGAAATGTAGTAACCATTTTTTTCTTAAACTACGTGTTTTTCTTGTCGGGATATAATTATTTTAAGACGAAGGCAGTAGTTTTTAGTCCAATTATTAGTTCATGTTTTTAATTTGGGTTTTCACAAAATATTTGTTCATTTTGATATTTTAGCTATCAAAATAGATTTTAGTGAATAGAGATTGTGTTGATTGATAAATGCGTAGTAAGTGAAATTTTCTTAATCTCCGTGCAATCACAAAGTGGAGTAATAAATTAGGACGCATAGACTACTACAAATTTCTATGATTAATTAATCAAAATTATATTAAAAATAAAAAATTCTGAAGTAAAAATTTTTTTGAAAAAAAAATTGCTTTGTAATAATCTGAACCATTTGGGATTAACTGGAATCTTTAGAAGTTTAAAACAATATCATGTAAAACTTGATATGTAGAAAAAAAAAAGTGAAAAACACTCTGATCATTTGGTCACCCATATGGCCATATGGGGATACATTTTTAGCAATGAGCCCAGCCCGGTTCACTTTTGGATCGATTCAATTCAGCCGAAGCCCACATCATTTACCAAATATTTTTCCTTCATAAAAAGAGCCCAAAACTTATAAATATAAGATTCAAATTCTATATTGTTTCATGAACTTCAAACCAAGGTTCACTTATACACACATCTCACTATAAGAGTTTCTTTACATAAATATTTCCAAGAGTATACAAAAGAAAATAGTTATTCAAATAAAAAATATAACTTCTTAAATAAAGTTTGATATATAGTTATTCAAATATAATTTCACCTTGCACCCAAAAAAATAAAATAAAATAAAATAAAATAAAAAATAAATAAAAAAATTTGATATATAGGAGGGATAAAAATGGGGCAACTAAAGCTATTAACAATATGTAACTATTGAAAAAGAAATAATGTATTCGAACAAAGAGACCGATGAAAAATCAATTTTGACTCATGCAAGTAGACTTTCGTCAAACGATCTAAAAAGTTCCTGCTCACACAATTGTTTGTAATTTAGCAAGTTCTTCGGTACTAGCGGATACTCGTGTACTTCAAATTTCTATGTTCTAAACAAAAAAAGAAAAATTGTTACCAACATTTACGATTTTTAGTACCTAATATAAGTAACTATAAAGTTTTTGCACCTGAGAATTTTATCATAAGTCTTTAAAATATACCTCATTACCACCAAAAACAAGTGTCATTTCTATACTAATTTAACCTCACTTTTACATTTAGAAAAAAACAAAACTTATTTTTAATGATAATAAAACTACAATAGCATGCGTGTAGCAATATTTTATATAAATTTATTTTATTGAATTGAGGAGAAATTGCATGGGACAAGTTCCAAGAATTTTAAGTGGACAATGATGACATAATGTACAACAAAAACAACCACAATAAACGTATATCATTTGTATACCACAAACAATTTACCATTCTCATCAATATCACATCCACTTCAGAGAGGATCCTCTTACTATATTATGACATACATTTTTTTTTAACCATAGTTTCTGAATTTTTGACTAACTAATCAACGTGGTTTGAATTTTTGACCGACTAATTAACGGGTTTATTATGACATACATTGTCACTATAAACAGAGAAATGATATTTCCTCGTACTTTGTATTCTTACTAATATTTTTACTCACAGTCACAAGTGACAGAATCAACGATTTTGATGAAGAGATATAGTGAGTGAAAAATGCATGTTATATTTTTGTGTATGTACGAGAATAAGTATTAATGTGAAATACAAAGATATAGCAAAACTCCTAGACATATATGATTAGGAACAACATGAAACAAGAAAATTTCATTTGGCATGATTAAGATGTACCAAATCATGATGAAGAACTAGATAATTTATGCATTAGATAAAGAAGCACTAGATAAAGTAGATTACTAAATACTCAAACTTGCATTACAAAACTATTTGATACTCCCGCTTACATAAATCTAGCTACCAAAATAAAGAAAAAAGTTCTCATCTTCGAATTAAGCTCTAGCTTACTTTTACTACTAATAAATAAGGTTGATAAAACCCAAAAAAAAAGTTGATGATGCTAATGGTAATGATGATGCATGATAATGGTGGTGGTAGTAGCTAGCAATATTGATGGATGAGCATGAAAGGCAATTATTCTAAGAAACCAGTTTTGGTCAAAATAGCATTTCTTAGTTTGCTAAGGTCTCTTCCTTTGAGTGTTCTTCCAACACCTTCACACATGGAAGAAGGTGTAATGTGAGTCCTAGCTAGCCTTCTAGCAATGAATTCATGTGGTGGCACCATCTTACCATCATCATTATCTTCATCATCATTGACATCATGGTGATTATTAGTATGACCATAGCATGCATCACTTGGACCTTTGCTTTTCTCCAAGTAAATCTTTGACCAGTCAGGTATGCCCATTGGAGCAGATGATTGTTGTGGCATCCTACCTTCATTGCATGACCTTGGTATCATTCTTGCACCATCATTGGATGTCCACAAACTTGATGACAATGATGATGATGATGAAGAAGATGATGTTCTTTTCTTCATCTTATGGGACTTCTTGACTTTTGTGTTGGAGTCTACCTCTCTTTCATTTACAACTCCCCACACATCTTCTTCTTGAAAATCTTGATCTTCCATCAAACTCTTCCCATACCAATCTGCCATTGCTTCAACCTAGTTTTAACAAAAAATAAAAGCACCCAAATGAGGTTAACAACAAGCCCACATGCTAATTTGTGTGCTTATCAAGAAAAATGACCAAAGATTTGTGCTTTGTGTGTGTTTGAGTGTGTACATGTGTAGAAGAAAATAAGAACAAAAGTAGGAATATACCTTGCTTCCTAGAATCTTAGTGTCTTTTTCAGTAAGCTTAAAAAGATGAGAGCATTTGCAAAGTTTTTCACAAATGGTAAAAGCACTTAAACACAAGAAGCCAATAAACCAAAAGGTTAATAGAAGCAGAAAAAGTGAAATGCTCTCTTTTTTTTCTGTGGTTTTATGCAAACTTCCAAGAGGGCAGAAAAGAAAAGCACTTATTTCAAGAAACTAGAAAAAATAAACTTATGGGAAAATGAAATTAAAGAGGATGAGACAAAAGAACAATATTTCAGTTCAAAATTCATGCTTAAAACCAAATCAAAATAGATGACAAATTAGTATGTATTTAAAACCTAACTTAAAAAGGAAATATTAAAGGATAAAAATGAAAAGAGAATCTCAGTCACTCTTCACAAGAATAAATACATGATAAGAAACTGAAAGGTGTCAACTTTTTCTCAGTTCAAGAAAGTCCAACCAGATAATCTATACATACATTACACATGTATATATAGATAGAGAGAGAGACTAAAAAAGATGAAAAAGAAGGATCAAGACATCATTTTTTTGCCTAACAATGTGATAAAAATTAAAAAGGTGTTTGGTCTAGTTAGAATTTTTCTTAAAATAGTTATTGGTAAAAAGAATTCAAAAAAAGCCCATAGATTTTGCTACTTTTTTCAGTTGAATAGAGAAAAAAGAAAAATCAAGAATCTAGAAATCTTTTTGTTTGTAAACTTGGATTGGGAAAAACTAAATTAAACATGTGTTTCTCCTTATCTTAATTCTTTCTTCTTGATTTATAATAAGACAAACAACTTTTTTTTACCGGCAATAAATATATAAAAAGATTAAAGTTATAAAGTACTCCAGTAGGTAGGTAATTGCATGAATCATCTAGCAACCAACTATGTAAAAATACTAGTTACAAGTTACTCAAAATATAACTATGACAACCATCAAATGTACAATCAAAAGATTTTGGTCACATTTAAAGTGTCCCACAAGGCCACAAACAACCAACATGATGTGTAAACCTACAGCCATATACAAGGTAAATAAGCCCTATAAGAGCATTTGGTACTGTAAGTTATAAGACGCGTTATAGCCCTATTAAGTGAACTTATAACTCAACCCCATGCCCCTCTTGAGTTATAAGCCTTAGTGCCAAGATTACCAGCCACGCCATAAGCATTTCTTTTTTCTTTTTCTTTTTTGCGTATGTGTGTTGTATTTGTGTTTTATTAGGTTATGCATAGGTTAAAAGGTGTCCTATAACTTGAGTGATGGAAAAAAAAAGTTAAATTATAGATTCCGAGTTATATTGGGAAAAACTATAATAATAGGAAAAAGCTAAGTATAACACAAGCCTTGTGACTCTAAGACACCTTATAGGTAAATGTTTAAGTACTCTAATTCCAATCAAGATAAATGTTTGACAAAACGATATACCCATCTCTTGAAGTGATAGCAACATATATTATGTTATCTCTAAAACAAAACAACAAAACAGTGAAGTGTAACAAAATCTCATTTTAACCTAAAAATTAAGGTTTTATTTGCTACAGACTGCTCATATCAACATCAACATAGGAACTACCAAAAACTCCAAATATATACAACCTTTATAATTCCAAACTATAAAGCCTCCTTTATAGTTTAATTAGTTGATGTCAAGAAAATAAGGTGGCTCGATGGTTATCGAACTTCTCATTCTACAATTAGTGATCACACTTTATTATAAAATAATAATAATAATCATTTTCTGGTCACGGAGGTTTTCACATGATGACTCCGGGCTATCTAAAAATGTAGTCGCCTTATAATGAGGTATAGTCTCATCCGGATAGTTATAAGGGGATAATCACACTTAAACTGAAAAAGTATAAAGAAGTGATATCATATGTTGGAATGATTCTCCGGAGTAGCTGGGACAACGCAGGTCACCTCAGGTCCGGAGGCGATGACATATGAGCTAAGACTACTTCGAAACTTAGATCGTACTAGCCGACAGCTGTTGTACGATAACGTACGAATGGAACAAAGAGTTGTCCATAATGGCCACATGTGACATCGTGACAAAATGATCTTTGAAGCAACGGCGGAACTAGAAAGTTAGAATATGGGGGTAAAAAAAATTTTACCTTGACAAAATTCGTCGTGCAGACAAAAATGAAGATACATATATTAGGTTTTTACATTGTTGAGCTTAAGTGTGGGGGCAATTTGATTTTGTGGTGGAGGGTACTTTAATAAAAAATAAAAAATAAACAATAACAGAAACAATTTACACTAAAAACTAGCAACTAGCTGATTTTGTTGGATCAATAATGGAGCCCGCACCCCTTCCCCCCATAAACCATAAGTGTACATCCGCCCATACTCCGAAGGCAAGAGCCTGGCCTTCAACAACGATTTTTTCGTTGCGCCTACACGACAATCCTATCTCCACAATACTCGTGTCGTGGAGCCTAGGCCAGATGTCCACCCAGTTGAACAACACACGCTTTCACTTCGATACAAACTATCTCTATGTCACCCTAGATTATCTCATTATATTTCGTACTAAGCAAATACTTATTTCCACGTCGGAGCTTGGTCTCATTTAAAAAAAAAAAAAAAAAAAAAAAAAAAAAAAAAAAAAAAAAAAACTGGAGCAAGCTAACGATGTTTTGTCTTATTTCAGCTCAAAGGACGAAAGAGTTAGCATTAATCTCCGAGGTTAAAGGGCTGGAGAAGTGATTACGGAAAATTCTTCAACACTTTACGATTAGTCAACTCGCAATATCGAGTAACAAATTTAAGCGAATAAAAAAAGAAAAAAAAAGTATTAAGCTCGTATTAATTTTTTTTTCGAAAGGTAAGCTCGTATTAATTACTAAGCTACGTGCATTTTGTTAGGTTAAATTTGGCATTTAATTCTCATTCAATACACTAATCCAATATCACATACGTATTCTCAAACGTTGTATGTTATTTATTTGACATTCTTTCCAAGACGAAATGAGAATGAACATACTTTAAGAGCCATGTTTTGTGAATTTGAACTTTGAAGGATGAGGTAGTGTTCATACATCATAGTATTGAATTATCAATGTATACAGTATACTCGTATGTCGTATACGTTAGCATCCATGTATGAAAGTGGTAAATATAACTTCTATATTACTTATGCAAGATAAAACATTACTCACAACATATAAATACACTCAATAACACATCGTTGATCACACGACACTGAGCTACAACGATAAAAATGATCAAAAACCTAAATTCTACAACGCCGACATTGTAACACCGTACCTAGTTCTACTACAGTCACAGAAAACCCTAATGTTGCCTTTGAATAGATGAACACTAGAATTGCTTGTTTTTTTTATGAGTTTTGTTTTCTAAAGTGATATGAAACCGTATGACCAAAAATGTAGATACAAAAAGTTACTAAAAACTAAAGAAATATACGTACTACTTTAATTTATTACATGGTACACAAGAAATTATCACAATGTCCTCGAAGCAGCATCTTTAAAGAAATGGACCCTGAGGCAGAGCATAATGTATATTTATGAGAAGCTCTTTTATCATTTAGTGACTCTACATAACAGTATCAATTACTATTCCAGACAACATCGTTGTGGTCCTTAAATTTGTATACAATGTATGATCATGTTATTTGTCACTTGTCACGACTCACTTTTCTTTTTTGGATTGGTCGAACGACAAACTCACACATGCTAAAAACTACGATTTTGTAACGAGTATGCATATCAAGTGTTAACACTAAATCATGACACTTCAAAAAGTTCAGAATCAAAATTAACGCTGAATCAGTCGACATGGTCTACGAATCTATTCTTGATAGGTGCATAAAGCATTGGCTCGTGCGTTGTTTTTCGTTACCGACGGACCTTTATTTAAGTACTTAGTCTTGCGCAATGAACAGGTGTTTTAATGATTTTTATTAGAAGTTGAAATTGGACTCATATCTATTTCTTTAAAACAAACTAAGGGTCCGCTTGGTTCAAAGTGGGGAAAGGTAAAGGCAAAGAGAAAAGGAAAGGGAATGCAAAGAATTGAGTGAGGTGGGTAATCAATACCTTACCCCTCAATTTACTCTATAATGTTGATTACCCACTACGGGGTAATCAATACCTTTGCACACCCCTAACCAAGCACCTAATTTGAGTGAGGTGGGCCCTTTTGAATTCCTTACTCATTCCCCACCCCCTTAACCCCCTTACCAAGCACCCCCTAAATGTTTGCGGTCAGAAAGTAATAACACTGACGCTAATAATTCGTTGCTATATATGACATTTTTTTAATCACGGTTTCTGACATTTTGCAGACTAATCCACGAGATTTGAACTCACCGCCACATAGACTCAAACCGAGTAAAGCCCTCCCCTTTTTAAGAAAGTTGGCGTGACCACTTAGAGTTGTTTGCACTAACAGAAATTGAACTTGAGAACTCTCAATAGTTACTTAAACTATTTACTATTAAGCCGCCCTTAAGTGGTTAACATGTAGATGGAATTAGACATTTGGTTAATGGAATTTGATAACACTGACGTTAATAATTCGTTACTATATATGAATTTTTTTTTTGGTAATCACGGTTTCTGACATTTTGCAGACTAATCCACGAGATTTGAACTCACCGCCACACAGACTCAAACCAGGTAAAACCCTCTCCTTTTTAAGAAAGTTGACGTGACCACTTAGAGTTGTTTGCACTAACAGAAACTGAACTTGAGAACTCTCAGTAGTTACTCAAATTCTTTACTATTAGGCTGTTCTAAAGTGTTTGCACGACATTTGGTTTATGTGAAACATGTATGTGGCATCAGTATTATCAAAAGATTCATCCTTGAATATGGTCAAGATCTTGAACCGGATTATTCTTTAAACAAGAACACACACATCCATATATAAGTTTAAAATGTGTGTGAAAATGTAAAATGGTAAAATCAATGGATAATCGTCTGGGAAACACTGAAAAGGCTGGATTTTGATTGGGTAAAGGTGGTGAAGATTGATTGGTTGATGAGACTATAACCTTATCCAATGACAGACAAAGACAACTAAGCAACATTTACACTTTAACAAATATGTACTACTTCTTTGGTGGTAATTTTAGAGGTTAATTAACTTTGCATGGAGATTTGCACAAACCCTTATCTTAATTTTCTAACTATATAAGTTGGTTTGACATCTTAAAGTTTGAAGACAACGTTTTTGTATGATAACAATTGAATTGGTAATGTGACCTAATAAGTTCGATCCTCTAGTATTTGTGTATAGTGCTTTAAAACTTGTATGTAGCTATAGTGTTATCAATGGCGGACCTAAAGGGTTTTCAGGTTCACGGAAACCGGATAGATGTTTGTCGCTTAGATTAACTTTTGGTTAAAAATTAAGATTTCTCTAAAATGAACATGGTCCCAAAATTTCATGTCACATGAATATATGTCTTGTTTAGCTAGTCAACTAATATGTTAAAAGAAACACATGTCTTATTCAGCAGTGGCGATTAACATGTGCAAGTGGGGCAACCGCACATGACCACCGTTTGTGAGAGGGCCTCTGATTTAGTATATTACACATGCCTAAGTATATTTATATATGTCTAACTTAGATTTTTACTAGCCCCTTTTAAATATTTATGTGACGAAGCCTCCGATTTAGTATATATCTATTAGTATTTATATATGTCTAAGCATATTGTGTTTAGAATTTTCCATAATAGTTAAGATTTTCGTGATTTAAAGGGCCCTATTCGTAGTTTCGCACTCGGACACCCAAATCAATGGGACAACCTTGATTTTATTGGTTTGTTTACGAATTTTAATGAAATCGTACATTTTATTTCATTTTTTTCCTTTATACTCGTAAAAAGAAAATTGTGCATCTAATGACTTAGAATATTGCGTCCAACCCATGAGTGTTGCACATACCCAAAGCGTATTGGTAACCATTTAATAGTGTTGTTACAGAACCTATCTTCGTTATGGTGATTGCGAGACTAGTGAGATGACGGGTAACTTTTTTCACTAGTTATATAGCAACCAAACCATAGAGTCGGTTCTTTGGTTTTAGACAAAAGAAGAAGAAGAAGAAAAAAAGAAAAGAAAAAAAAATGCATAGTCTGTTCTCCTAAGTATTCGGAACCCTATCATGATTTATAGATATGTGTGTATGTTGTTCAAGTTGCAAACACTCTCAATAGTGAATAGTATATCAGTTGATGCACTTCTTTTCAAGCCTAGCTAGCTAGTTATATTATGACACTCGTATATACGAGTCTTCATTGTTGTTAATTACAGAGCTAGTTCAGTTGCATCATACGTAGTGTACAAGTTTTTTAGGTATCGGCACACCAACTTATACCTTATGACACTCTTATAGTTTAAACACATTCTTAAATAAAATTCATATAACACCAAAACCCACATTGCAGTTTAACATATTATAGCGAAAAAAAAAAAAAAAAAAAAAAAAAAAAAAAAAAAAAGCTCTATAACGTGTGATTAAGACATTGCACCGAGCACTCTTATAATGAAAATGGTTTTATCTATTTATTATTTAATGAAAGGAGGGTTTTAAAGAGAACCGATATATTTTCTTTTTTGTATGTGTCAATTATTTATAAACTTATAGAAACACACATTTTATCGGTCACTGCTAGATGAAAATGAGAATGAGTAGAATGCGTAGCATTTCTCGGGTTGTAAGAGGACATACCAAATTTAAAAGCTCGATACCAGTATTGATGAGTCCGGACGAATTAATTATTTACTTGTAGTTTCTTCAAATTTTCTTGTGCTACAAAACTTCCATATTTAAAACCTTAATATGTGTAATAGTACTAGCTCATTATGTGTTAAAAGGTAATTAGATATTGTTGGTGGTTTTGAATGTAAGATCGAGATCAAGGCTAGCCTATGTTTATACAATGGGAAAAATACAAAGGGTTTAATCTAGGTAATGTAATAATGAGTTGTAAGTTGATCAGGGTGTCCTTACTTTTAGGGACAGTGACCAAACACTGGGATTTGTATGTGTGTCCAAAGTGTGTGGATGTGTATATTTGTTTATGTCTAGATGGACTATAAACAACACTAGCTTTGACATGTATGTATCATCTTTGCATACAAAAGATTAGGTTATACAAAGATAAGGCTAAAAATAAGCATAAATTAATTGTTTACTTTTATAAAATTATCTTGGTAGGATGGGTCTAGTTGATGCCCAAGTAGCGTGAGTGAGCCTCTCAATCACGCATGATTGTGTTAGGAATCTCCCTTCTCACGCGTGAGGTGGGTTTTTTTAAGCGGATGAGTGGGCTAGTCACCGGGTTAAGGATGAAGGTGAGAGAGTGTGTACGTATATGTTTAAGCGGAATATAGGTGAAATGAAAATGTATGATGTTCCATCAAGATAGTCTTTCAAAAAAAAATTATAATCTTAGTAAAGAGACAAAAACTTTCATATTTGGTTTTACCATATATCAAAGAGTAAATTGCAAAAACCATACTCGTACTATGTTCAGATCGGAGGCGCAATCTCTGCCTTTTAAAAATGCAAATACTATTTATGCGTAAAAACTTTGGTGCGGATATTGTTTTTGCCTCAAAGTCAAATGATTAATATATATATTTCATTTTAATTTGAGGCATTTTAGTCATTTTACTTTGAGGCATGAAGAATATCCTCGCTAATAGTTTCCGACATAGATGACGTCTACATTTTCGAAAAGGTAGATATTGCATCTGTAATTTGAACATATTACATGAACGCTTTTCGTAATTTACTCTATATTACAAACAGTTAATGTACATATTTTGTAAAACATAGTTTACTTCATAAATTCATTTCACATCAAATTATGTGCTTTTGATTAAAAAAAAAAATTACAAAACGTAGTACAATAAAATTCGTAGTACCGTGCCAAAAACTTTCAATACTCATTTGAATTAAAAAATATTTTGTGGTACTAGAGATATTGCAAGTTTGACAACAGAAGAAATTTTGGATCTCGTATGAAACTTCGGTCCTACAAATAATGCAACTCAAGATGCTTGCATGATTTACAAATAATGCAACTTCGGTCCTACAAATTTTGGATCTTGTAGGAATCTTGGATCGTATAACGTACTCAATAGTGCAGTTATGCCGACGTTATATGCATCAGATTGTGCCAACCAGAGGCGGAGACAGTGGGGAGCCAGGGGGTGCTCGGCCCCCTTCAACACGCCCATTCGCTTTGCTATTTACCTTATAAAATTTAAGCATATGACGCAACTATAGGCAAATGACCCTTTAACTTTTGGGAAAAAAATTTTGGCTCCCCTTATTCTTAATTACTGGCTCCATCCCTGGTGCCAACGAGCTGCTCCTAAGAGAATAAGGTATAATCACTTGGTGTTAAATTTTAACACACCACCACGTCAGTGTCACATCAGTTTTAACCTTTTTATCTTAACTCACAAAAAACATCAAGGTACAATAACTTACCTTAACTCAACTTTACCTTAATTATTTCTAAATTCAACCCATAAACTTAAACAAATACTTCATTTATTTAAAACCATAACATTAATTCGATCAACACATTACAATACGGAATTTAAAAAAAAACGCTAAGAAAAAAAATAGTATGAAATTAAAAAAACACAACATAACACAATTATTCATCCTTGGCGCTTTGGTAACCCATATTTTTTGATGATTCGGTCATTTTCCATATTGATTAAATGCACATAGTTTGGATCATTGCCGGTAATGTCGAGCAACAAAAATTCAAACTCCTTCAACCTCATTAGTGTTTTTTCTTTTTCTGCGGCCGCCCGATACGCATTGGCCGCATCTTCACATTTTAAAAAAGACTCTTGGTGCAAAGCCTCCCTGAATTGCATTGAAGAAAAAGATCCTCCGGTGCTTGTTGTGCCCCCGGTGTTGTAGTTGTCTCGGATATTTGTTTATTCGAAACCCACTTTTTTCCCATGGGCCGTGGTTCTTCATCATGACCAAACAAAGCCTCGTTTGTTTGGTTTGGGACATCGCTGGCTAAATCAACCGGATCCGGCGCGTCCCATTTGCGATGTTTACGCAAAACACCTCAAGCATCCTCGTTGTTAAACGGCGTGGCTTTGTGCTCGTCACGATCATTTGATTCGCCCGTGTGAGGATGTCCATTTCATTTTCCCCACTTTTCATATCGCGTTGGGACCGTTTGAAAACAACGTTGAATTTTACGCAATCACGGTTCAACGTTTTCCACTTGTCTTGTAGCATATCCTTGTTGCGGTGTTGGAAATTTTTTCTATTGAACTCATGTTGTACCCGTTACCAAAAAGTATCGCGAGCTTGGCAATGCCCGACACGCGGATCCTCTGAAGCGGCCAAATAACACCCGGCTAACAATTTTTCCTCACTTGGAGTCCAACGTGTATGCACGTCATGTTGTTCATCGTCCTCTATTGGTTCGGGGTCTTTGGATTTTTTGGACTTTCGTTTACCACCACATTTGAATTTCTTTGATGGTGAGGTAGGAGTATCAGGAACTTCATTTGTTTCGGTTTGTGGTTGTTGTGTGAATTGTAGATTTTGGAAATCGGTGTTTAGTGTGTTTTGTTGTTGTTGTTGCCAATATTTTATTTATTGATGTTGTTGGAAAACTTCTTGACTCGACATACCGAATTCGTTTGGGTTATTCCAATTCGGATTTGAGGATGAACACGTGTATGGGTTATTCCACCCACCGAGGAGGTTTGTGAACGAGTTGTTGTTGCCTCCCGACATTTTTTTTGCTAATAGAAGTGTATTGTAGAGAATATTGAGTAGTGGAAGTGTGAAAAAAAATGGTATGTGAAATGGGTATTTATAGTGGTGAGAAAAGAGTTTTGAAAATTACTAACGGTCCTACAAATAATGCAACTCAAGATGCTTTGCATCATTTACATATAATGCAACTTCGGTCCTACAAATTTTGGATCTTGTAGGAATCTTGGATTGTATAACGTACTCAATAGTGCTGTTATGCCGACGTTATATGAATCAGATTGTGGTATAATCACTTGGTGTTAAACTTTAACACGTCGTTACGTTAGTGTCACATCAGCTTTAATATTTTCACCTTAACTCAAAAAAAAAAAAAAAAAAAAAAAAAAAAAAAAAAAAAAAAAAAAAAGTACAATAACTTACCTTAACTCAACTTTACCTCAATTATTTCAAAATTCAACCCTTAAACTTAAACAAATACTTCATTTATTTAAAACCATAACATTAATTCAATCAACACATTACAATAAGGAATTTAAAAAAAAAAAAAAAAAGGCCAAGAAAAAAAAATAGTACGAAATTAAAAAAATACAACATAACACAATTATGCATTCTTGACGCTTTTGTAACCCATATTTTTCAATGATTCGGTCCTTTTCCATATTGATCAAACGCACAGAGTTTGGATCCTTGCTGGTAGTGTCGAGCAACAAAAATTCAAACTCCTTCAACCTCATTAGTGTTTCTTCTTTTTCTGCGGCCGCCCGATACGCCTTGGCCGCATCTTTACGTTTTAAACGAAACTATTGGTGAAAAGCCTCCCCGAATTGCATTGAAGAAAAAGATCCTCCGGTGCTTGTTGTGCCTCCGGTACTTGTAGTTGTCTCGGATTTTTGTTTCTTCGAAGCCCGCTTTTTTCCCATGGGTCGTGGTTCTTCATCATGATCAAACAAAGCCTCGTTTGTTTGGCTTGGTACATCGCCGGTTAAATTAACCGGATTCAGCGCGTCCCATTTGCGATGTTTACGCAAAACACCCCAAGGCTCCTCGTTGTTAAACGGCGTGGTTTTGTGCTTGCTCGGGGAATATTTTCGACTTCGACTGAACCTCGTAAAACGCAAAAACGTTATCAAAACTCATCCAAAAATCACTATTTTTGCTTTGTTTTCAAACCTTTTATACCTGCAAGACATAATAGCACATTCCCAACATATTTTCACTATAATTAAATGTATTTCATAGTTATTAGTCCATATTAGCATGATTTTTGGTATAAAAATGATGTGAGGATATCCATTTCATTTTCCTCACTTTTCATATCGCGTTGGGCCCGTTTGAAAACAACGTTGAGCTTTACGCAATCACGGTTCAACGTTTTCCACTTGCCTTGTAGCATATCCTTGTTGCGGTGTTGAAAATTTTTTCTATTGAACTCATGTTGTACTCGTAGCCAAAAAGTATCGCGAGCTTGGCAACGCCCGACACGCGGATCCTCGGAAGCGGCCACATAACACACGACAAACAATTTTTCCTCACTTGGAGTCCAACGTATATGCACGTTATGTTGTTCATCGTCCTCGATTGGTTTAGGGTCTTTGGATTTTTGGACTTTCGTTTACCACCACGTTTGAATTTCTTTGCTGGGGAGGTAGGTGTTTTGGGCACTTCATTTGTTTGGGTTTGTGATTGTTGTGTGAATTGTAGATTTTGGAAATCGGTGTTTCGTGTGTTTTGTTGTTGTTGCCAATATTTTATTTCTTGATGTTGTTGGAAAACTTCTTGACTCGACATATCGAATTCGTTTGGATTATTTCAATTCGGATTTGACGATGAACCCGCGTATGGGTTATTCCACCCACCGAGGAAGTTCGTGAACGAGTCGTTGTTGTTGTTGTTGCCTCCTGACATTTTTTTTTTTTTGCTAATAGAAGTGTATTGTAGATAATATTGAGTAGTGGAAGTATGAAAAAAATGGTGTGTGAAATAGGTATTTATAGTGGTGAGAAAATGGTTTTGATTTTTTTTTACTTTTTTACTTTTTTTTTTTTTAAATAGTTAGGTAACCGTTTATTACCGTTTGAATTGCGAAGGGGGCTAAAATGATTTTTTTAAACGCAATGGCTAGAAAGACATTGGGGAGTGGCGAAAATGATTTTTTTTTTTATTTATACACAACATTAATGCAGCGCCATTCACATAACTTGCCACGTTAACGCACGAATAACGCATAGATACGGTACGTTAACGCACCCTTTAACGCCGGAATGTTAAGCAATAATGCCGGAATACGTTATTGTACCGTTTGCTCTAACAAATGTAACCGATTTGGTCATAACATATTGCGTGCATGTAACTAGGGTAAGTTCAGGTAGAATCAATTGAATTAGGAAAAGAAAATTTTGCAACATCCTTTAGAAGTTCATCACCCTAGATTGAAGAGAAGCTATTAGGGCGACGTATTACACCGAAAAATGCATTAACGAGTTAATCTCTACTAACATGAATGATAACCCCGAGTAGGGGTGTAATCGAGCCGAGCCAAGCTCGAGCTTAATAGGGCTTGAGCTTGGCTTGAAATTTATAAGTTAGACTTGAGCTTGGCTTGATAGCTTGACGAGCTTTAATCATCCAGGCTTGAGCTTGGCTTGAAAAATTCGATAAAAGTTTGAGCTCGGCTTGAAAAGCTTGAATGTATATAAAAATATTGTATCTAATAGCCAAACCCATCAATAGATATATGTATAAAGTAAAACAAACTTAAACCATAATAGCCAAACTCACTAGTGTGTTACACAAATGATAACACTATAACAGTCGATAGCCCAAGAAGTGTGAAGATACATAAAGTAGGATACAAAATGTTTGGATTAATTAGGTTTAAATGATCTTTTAGAATACATGTTTAAATATTTACAACGAAAGTCGTTATAATTATGTTAGTACTCAAATTATCCCTAGTTAGTTACATAAATTTATAATGGAAATATATTTATATTAAAGCTCAAAAAAGCTTGATTCGAGCTCGAGCTGAACTATCAAAAGCTTGAGCTTGGCTTGTTATATGTTTCGAGCTATTTTTAGGCTTGAGTTTGGGCTTGAGCTTGATAAAAGCTTGACTTGATCGAGTCAAGCTCGAGCTCGAGCTCAAATTGGTTGATAAAAGCTTGACTTGATTGCAGCCCTAACCCCGAGTGTAAAGTAATCGTCACGTAAAACTCTTTAACAAATGAGAATTGTTATATCGACAAAAAATTCATACAAAAGTTTTCACATCATGACGTGGCAAAATAAGTTGTCCAATTAAATATTTTTTTTTTTTATAATAACACATCATTGTGTGAAAGTTTTTGGGCTAATGATCTGAAAATGCATTAAACTTGCCATTTTTTTTTGTATGCACTAAACTTTTAATTTTTCTATTGTATCATCTAACTTTCTTAATTTTTCTATTGTACGCATCCAACTTTCTTAATCATCCTATTATACGCATCCAACTTCCTTAATTTTATATTCGTAGGCATCCAACATCCTTAATTTTCTTATTGTCACGTTAATTTTTTCCCGCTACATACCTACAATAAAAAAAAATTAAGAAAATTAGATGATATATTGTAATAGAAAAATTAAAAGTTTAGTGCATATAAACGAGAAAAATGGCAAATTTGATGCATTTTCAGACTATTAACCTAAAGTTTTTTCTATGAATCTTTTGTTAATATAACATTTCTATTTTAACATAAAGCAATGTAATTGAGATCATAAAATAGTTAAAAATCGGATGGTTATTTTATTCTAATTCAGAGCTATAATGCCTATGCTTTTTGTAGCCACCCCACAACAAAAAAATATTTACAAGTGGAATTAATGGACCCTACATCTCTTTTATGAGCCTCCAATTTTCTCCACTTAAATGTTTGGTTCCCCAAATTCCATCCACTCAACAACCTCAAGTACTATCAATAAGATTATTATAATATCATTATCTTGTTATCTTATATGTTTATCTTGTGATTAAAAAGTTGAGATATTTTTTCATATATTCATGTTTTGTATGGAGTTTGAAATGTGATAATAGGGAAATGTTATAAGCATATTAACAAAGTCATGTAGCGTTAGCATTAACCCTGTAATAACGTTCGTGTGATAAAAGAAGAAAAACATTCATCTTCTTTTAGGAAAATGATTGGGGTTCTAAATATATGATTAATTTTATGCCTAAAAGGATGTGAAAGTGTTTTATTGGTTTGTAACGAAGTGAGTCCGTTTACTTACACCAATAGAATGATGCCACATAAGATTAGACATATAATTAAGCAGACGAATTAGGTATCCCAATCAATGCTCAATTAACTAAAAGAAAAACAAAATATAACAATCATAACACAACGCATACGGGCGGAGCTACATGAGGACCGGAAAGGAACTCGCCCCCTAGATCTAATCCCGTTAGTGTACTTATTTGCGATTTCATGTGTTAAAAAAAATATTTTTATCCCCCCCCCCTCCCCCCCCCCCCCCCCCCCCCCCCTCCCCCTCTAATGTTTTTCCAGAAAAAAATTTGTTTCAGCCCTTTCACAAAATTTTTTCTAGCTCCGCCACTGCCAATGACGCCTGATCTTATAACACAAGTGTTAGTACTCTATGAAATGTTATAGGTGTGTCATAAGTGCTATAACATGCCTATAACGCTCCCATGCCATAATAGTCATAACATGGATAACAATGAATATACATGGTTTTGTGAAATTTAAACAAGTAGTTGTGTTGGTTTAAAGACAAGAGTAGATAACATACATCACATCAAGCAATAATGGACTTTAAATAAGGTTAAGAAGTTGCAGTTTGTTTTTGAACTCTCAAGCATTTATTGAGATGGGCAGAAGTACGTACTACTTTCTTTACATTCATTGTTATATATCGTTTTGCTGCCTTTGTAGAAACAAATTCACAGTACAAGAAAATTATAACTTGGTAAATAAAAGTAACAGTAAACTTCTATAGTTATTGTTTGATAATTACTACTGGAGCAACTTTCAAAGCTAGTCACTTTTCATATGTAGGTTCACTTTCTAGTAAGATGTTTTTAAATTTAGTCTTGTATGTTCGCTAGATTGTGCGACTCAACAGATTTCTCGACACATATATTATGTGGAGACGTGGTTTTTACATAATGCAAAAGTAACTATTTGTGGATTAATAAAGATTATAAGATGACTTTTAGCAACATACCTTATGAATTAAAATATCATCAAGCTAATAATCGAAAGTAGTAATCTAATAATGGGCTTGACTGGATTTTTTAGTTGTAATTGGGCTATCCATTAAACTGCATATGGGTTGGGCTTAGTTTTTGGGCTATACAGTTTCATATCAATTTAGTGAGAGTTATTAACTAGTGGGCTATTTAGTTTTGCGACTTGATTAAAATCTTGAGCCTAAAATAAAGTTGCAGCTGAACAAAGCAAGTAGTACAAATAATAATTGGGTGTTGCAGCTTAGAAAATGACGTTTTTCGCACTTCCCTAACGTGGCGTGCAGTGTGCCACACCCGGCACCTAATGCGTTTAGGTTGATACTTGTCGTTACAGCTTGGGAAAACCGAACATTATGCACACCAGCCTGATATAAGCACATAATATTATGATAACAAAATGAACTTATATTTAAGCATAAATGCTAAAGACGATATAAGTGAAAGGAAAGAGGATGATACATCAAAAAAATTAGGGCAAAACATAAACAATCTATCAATAGGTGTTAATTGTAATCAAAGGCACTTTCAACTATAGTCACCGCCGCTAAATGCCTTTCTTCAACTTCTGAACTTGTCTCTTGATCAATCAGAGGGTCGACATACAGGGACATCTTTGGATTCTTTACAATATAATTTTTACCCTTAAAACGGAAAATAGATTTGATGTCCTCGACAAATGTACCTTTAGGGACACGAATTGCTTCGATAAATATTTTCTCCTCGGCTGTTAGCACTTGGTCTTGACCCATTCTAGTGATAGTCACTTTGCATGTTGTGTGCGGTTCGACTATGAATGTATTTGGTGTCATGTAGAGGTCAGGATGCGATGTTTTGATAATATACGCGGTAGGAAAATCAATGTTGTTAGTGAATGTTCGCGTCCATATGAATCCGTCCTTGGGATTGAACTTGAGTTTGGATTCAACTGATTTAATCAACCCATAATCTTTAGCATGATCTGTTGATGCCTTGAAGCAACAAATTGCTTCATGTACACAAGATTTAATAAGTTAATGCTTTATATGTAAAATAACAAATAGATATATTGAATTGTGTTTTGTGATGTTTGCATAATGAGATTTTATCTATTTGAGTTGATCATTTCGTAGATCTAATTCAAGGTTTTTTTTTTTTTTTTTTTTTTTTTTTTTTTTTTTTGATGTAGTGAAAAGGCCTTAAAATCTGATGCTTTACGCTTAAAGGAAGAAATGTTCTTGGTGGATGCAAGACTTGCAAACGCCAGAATGAGTATGTAGGATGAACCTAAAGGAATTCCAATCAACCAAGCCACCATGTCTATTTATAATATAACATGACTCAGAGAACTAGCTAACGTAATAATACACCTAATGGACCCTGAGCCTTAACCTATCATCTAACATTATCAACATGAAGAAAAGCATATATACAAGTAACAACGATGAACCATAGATCATTAAATTTACTTCTACATTATAATATCATATGTACCACTAGACCATACACTAACTTCAACGTTTTATTACTAGTACTAAATCCTTCTAATTATGCAATAATATCGATCCTTATATCTCCGTTCGATCACAGAAAAAAACCGACAAGTACCACATATAAGATCTTTTTCGTATTACAAAACATTTATGTGTGTATATATCGATACTAAACATGATTTACATTATGTGCTAGTGCTATACGAATTGTCTAGTGTACGTACCTCTGATTGAACTTTTCATCGTCGAAACGGAGAGAAGAACTTGTTGTTAATGAAGAACGATCTGAGAAAAAGTTATAATCTCTCTCGATAACTAGGAAGCAATAAGAAGACAATATATTTATAATCGAGTATTAAATTTATTTTGATAACATGCCTTAAATATACATTTGATGTTATTTTTGGTAACAGATAAATAAAAAAAATAGAAGAAGAAATGAAACTGTATATTCAAATTTTATGGTTATCGATAATTATACTAGTAATTTATTATTGGAAATTATTGCAACGTACTGAACTTAATTACCTCAATTTTGAGGAGCAATCACCGTGATTAATACACCCTTAAATTTAGCTACCATGATAGCATAACATCTATTATTCGAGTCAAGAAATCATGAGGCCTCAGCAAACAAGCTTGATAACATGATGCGAAAAACTTATTCGTATATGATATATATTCAAATATTCAAATTTTATTTGTTTGGGGGAGTATTAGCATTACAGATTTCAGATTACAATTAATTCCGAAAAAATTTGACATCCTCCACAAATTTTTCCTGTAAACTAGTACACATATTATAATTGATCAATACAACATGAAAAACACATAACATCAAAACAAGAAGTATACCGATTCCATAACATGATCATCAAACTAATGCATCAGCACAAGCACAAATAATATACAATTCAGACGAACTAAACAAAATGTTGCAAGCTCAAGATGATAACCGCCCAAGGAAAAATGCAGCCCAGAAAAAGCAGCGCTAGCGGAAACACAAAAACGCCGTCGTTTTTGAATGGCAAATGTTTATATTTATAACTATAATGTAAATATCTTAAAAGGGCTAATAATGTTTCTTAGGTAACCATCCCTTTTTTACTCGATAAATAATAATGTTGAGTGGGCTATCGATAGTTTCTTGTAATTTCTTGATGTATCTAATTACTAGTGTTGCTTCGATTGTTAATTGCTAACGTGGCGTGCAGTGTGCCATACCCGGCACCTAATGCATTTAAGTTGATACTACTTGTCTTTACAACTTGGGAAAACTGAACAATATGCACACCTGATATGAGTACATAATTATATTATAATAACAATACGAACATGTATTTAAGCACAAATGCTAAAGACGATATAAGTGAAAGGAAAAAGGATGATACATCGAAAAAATTAGGGCAAAACACAAACAATCTATCAGTAGTTATTAATTGTAATCAAAGGCCCTTTTAATTATAGTCACCGTCCTTAAATCCCTTTCTGCAACTGCTGACCTTGTCTCCAGAATCATGGGGTCGACATCTGCTAGCCACACCTTTGGCTTCTTTACGATATAATGTTTGCCCTTAAAACGGAAAATAGATTTAACGTCCTCCACAGATGTACCTATAGGGACACGAACAGTGTCTATGAATATTTTCACCTCAGCTGTTAGCACTTGATCTTGATCCATTCTAGTGATAGTCACTGTGCATGTTGTGTGTGGTTTGACTATGAATGTATTTGGTGTTATGTAGAGGTCAGGATGTGATGTTTTGACAATATGTGCAGTAGGAAAATCAGTGTTGTTAGTGAACTTTATCGGCATTTTATTGGGATTTAATTTGCGTTTGGATTCAATTGATTGAATCAAACCATAATCTTTAGCATGATCTGTTGATGCCTCAAAGCAAAATCCCTTGATAATTGCTGCATGTACGTATTCAACAAGATTTGATAAGTTAACGCTTTATCAATAAGTAACAACGATAATCTTTAGCATGATCTGTTGATGCCTCAAAGCATGTACGTAATCATGTTTTATTATTAGTACTAAATCCTTCGAATTATGCACTAAATTATGAACTACGAGAACAAGCATAGCAAAACTCCCGAAATTCTCAGAAATCATGCTATGCTCTTTAACTTCTAAAACCTGCATATAAGATCGATCTTTTTCATAGTACAAAACATTATAATGTGCTAGTGCTACAAGAATTAATTATCTAGTGCACGTACCTGATACGCGAGCTATGATTGAACTTGTCATCATCGAAACGCAGAACAACTTGTTGTTAATGAAAGCTCGATAACTAGGAAGCAATACAAAGACAATATATATATTTATAGGTTTGTAGAAGCGTGTGGTGCATGCATGTATACACCGTCAATCGTGTAGTACTCCTATTAGGAGTAAAATTTATTTATTAACGACATTAACATTCTATTGCGGACGGTACGTGCATGAATTACAAAAACTCATTAACTCCCGTTGGATCAACCCAACATTAGATCATAACCACTCAAATTCAATAATTATCTATACTAACAATACAAGAGATAAAAGTGGTAAATTCAAAAGAATGGAGTACAATATTATCTTATCAAGTTCCCAGCTACCGTATACTTCTATTAGTCAGATATCTTATCTTCTAATTTTTTTTTATTTTTTTTTTTTTTTCAATTTATACATATGAACAAGTAAAAAATGTGTCAACTATCGTAGCAACAAAAAACGAATTTGGCATAAAATGACTATCAACGAAGGAATCAAGGTAAAGTTATGTTACAACATCTCACGTCAATTTTTTTTAATCAATACTTGACATTTTCTCCTTACTTTGAACAGCAAGCCGGGTACGATGATATCGATCTTCATGATCTCATGAGGTAACACTCCTTTCTACAGTTTTTTTTTGTTTTGTTTATGATATTCATATATTCGTATGAAGCTGTAATGTTGTTTTCCGTCTTTAAACAACAGCTTGATGACAACGTGAAACTTGATACGCAACCGTTGGTTGAAGAGGTGACTCGCGAATCTAAGAAAAGGAAAAGGGAATTGAAGCAAACTTGGTGACATGGAAATAGGATGAAGTTATTGAAATTAAAAGTTTGGACGGTGAGAGCATTTTTATGGGGATGATGATGATACTTTCGGTGATGTTCCGTCAATGTCCAACATCAAGAGGAAGAAAAGAAACCAAGTTTCCGTGTTTAGCCGCAATAAAATTTACCGTTTGATTGACGAAGATGATGAAGACAAAGATGATATTTTCCGTTGATCAATGTTTAGTTGCTTTTCAATGTTTAATGTCTTATGTTGATGGTTTATTCACGTACTTTTGTTTAGGATTCTTCTTACTGCTTATTCGGTTCAACCATAGGTTGAATTCCTCATGGTATTGCTTTTTTAGTGAACAAATGTTACTTTGGGTCACTGATGTTTTAATGCAACAATTGTTACAGTATAAAATGCAGTTAGCAATTAATGTTAAACAACAAGATCTGTTTTCCTTTTCTTAGATTGAGCTGACTTGGGGACACATATGGACAACTAGCTAGAGTGAGTGAATTGGACAACTTAACATCTATGATGCATCATCTTATTGATGCATATTTTATAGTGTAAATGCATCTGTTTTCCAATTCAAACCACGACGTCGGGGCAGAATATATGTTGCCTAAACACACCCTTTTCTTGTTTGACAGTAAGTTATAACCATATATTAGTAGTACTACATACTATTTATTAGTTGAGTGAGTACATATACTTCACTTCCATAAAAATTTTAGATATAATCAACCAAAATATTGGTTTTACAAGTTCGTTACGAATAAAATTCCAAATATAAATTTATAAACGAACTTTAATGTAATGCGGGTTTTCAAAATAACTCCTTAATTTGCCAGTTGTCACATCCTCCCAGTCTCAGAAGAAACCTGTCCCAGGTTTCTCTCGGAACAAACCATCTACGAAGTAAAAAAAGCTTCGGATATCTTTTTCGAAACTCATCCTCACGTTCCCACGTGAATTCCGGTCCATGCCGCGAATTCCAACGAACTTTGATGAGTGGAATACGACTTCGCTTGAGTCGTTTAATTTCTCGATCCAAAATCTCAATCGGCTCTTCCACAAAGTTCAAACTCTCATCCACACGAATATCCTTTATCGGTATAACCGGCGTTTCATCAGAAAGACAGTTCTTCAAATTACTAACATGAAACACATCGTGAACTTTACTCAATTCCTGTGGTAATTCCAACCGATAAGCCACGGGCCCAATTCTCTCCAAAATTAGAAATGGTCCAATGTAGCGGGGGTTGAGTTTCCCACGTTTCCCGAAACGTACCACACCTTTCCAAGGCGAGACTTTCAGCATCACTTTGTCTCCAACCTGGAACTCTAGGGGTTTACGTCTCTGATCGGCGTAACTTTTCTGCCTATCTCTAGTTGCTTGTAAACGCTCACGTATTTGAGTCACTTTCTCAGTAGTCTCCAATATAAGTTCAAGACCGGTAAGTTGGCTATCTCCAACTTCAGCCCAACCAATAGGCGAACGGCATTTACGGCCATATAAAGCTTCGAATGGTGTAGCTTTAAGACTTGTATGGTAGCTATTGTTATAGTAGAACTCCGCAAGGGGTAGATACTTATCCCAGCCTTTACCAAAGTCTATTATACATGCACGAAGCATATCCTCCAAAGTCTGAATAGTCCTTTCACTTTGACCGTCGGTTTGGGGATGATATGCAGTACTCATATCAAGTCTCGTCCCCAAAGCGGTTTGAAGTGATCGCCACAAAGCTGACGTGAAACGGCTGTCGCGATCAGAAATAATCGATATAGGAACACCATGACGAGAAATAATTTCTTTCACATACAACTTCGCAAGTTTGTCGACACTATCATCTTCACTAATATCCAGGAAATGAGCAGACTTAGTCAATCGATCCACAATTACCCAGATAGCGTCACAACCGCTAGCTGCCTTTGGTAATTTGGTAATAAAGTCCATCGTAATCCGCTCCCACTTCCAAACCGGGAGTTCTGGCTGTGTCAATAATCCTGACGGTCTTTGGTATAATCTTAGAGTACAATTTTGGGATTTGTCAATAATCCCCTTTTTATTCTGCGTCAATAATCCTGACGGGCTTTAAGATGATGAGAGGAGATGAGTTCTTGATGAGATTGATTGATGATGATTGAGTTGTGGAGATGCGTGTGACTGTGTTTTTGCTTGTAGACAGGATTTACAAACGACAGTAAAGAATGGGGGCGTGGGATTATGAGTGTGAAGATTAGGGTTGTATATGCTGTTATATACTTCACATGGATTAGGATTGTTTGTGTTATGGATTGGATACAAATTTCTTGGGCCCAACAGAACTAACAAACAAAAAGGTTGAATTTGGATTTGTACAAAATCGGGACTCAATTATGGGCTGCTGTTTTAATTGTGTCCGAGATTTTAATGTGATTGAGCTAAAAAAATTACTATCCATTATCAATATATATTAAAACACTAAAAGTGCGACGTCGTATTGCTTAGCGGGTTTCCCGCCAAAAATATTGGGCTCCTTTGGCCTGGTCAATTTGGTCTGTTTTGCTCCCATTGTGATCCGTTTATGGCTATAATAAGGATAACGATTATCCTGAACATTCATATACGGTGTTTGGTAGCTTTCTCACACACACAGATTACATACATCAGATCATCCAAACGCGAGGATTAGTGTTTCAATTTAGGGGTTTTTGGTTGCCGGTCTCGCACACAATCAAATCAAGTAGTACAAGATTATGCAAATCGTGTATGTAAATATATATATGTCGACATCCTTGTGAATCACCAAACCATATCCCTTGTTTCATGCACTCACAAATGAATTTAATATGATAAAAGTCGACCAAGAAGTCCATTGTAACTGACAATGCATAGTTCTTATAGTTTCCTTGGAAGATTTAGAACCATACGTATTATGAAATGTCACCATATATATTCTACATGCATGCATCCGTTTCCATCATTCCTCATTCACTTTCACAATTTCCTTTCTTCATAAAAACTATCTCTATAAGACCAGGAGTTGAAACAATATCGTTTGGAAGCAAGAAACAAGGATCGAGTTTAATATATTCGTATATTACTTGGGTTATAGTCGAATTTGATTATATCTTGTGTTTCCTCTGTTCCTACTCATTTCTTCACCACCCTAGAGGTGTTGTAAGTCGTTCAAACTCTTTTCAATTCTTTTCACACGTTAAATTAAGTCCATGCACCATGGTTAATTTTTATTCGATCATATATATAGTTCATGTATATATTTTACGTACGTATACATTTGTAGCAACACAAACGTGGCTAGCCTCTATCTTGGAAGGCCTAGGAGTCACGTAGCACACATATTTCACGTTTATTTTACGATTCATGCATCATACAAACTTATTTTTAAACCTTGCTTAAATCGGACCTAAAACACAAAACACTTAGAAAATATTCTAAGTTTTTGATATATATTGAAACATTCCAAACATGCTACAAAACTCACATATAACTTGAAAAATCACATAACAAGAGTACCATATTTTTACACGACTCAATAGACCTCCTAGAAAACTACCACTTTCATATAGATAACTTGTAAAAATACTCACGTTTCGACACTCAAATTAATTCATTTTGGATCGACAATCACCATATTTCTAAATCTCATGTTATTCAAAATTTTAATAAAATTCGATTGGGCTTATACTAAGCCCAATAAGATTTAAGGTTTTATCAAGCCACCAGGCCCATAAAATATATTTTTGGAATCACAAAAGTAGCCCAAGTCCAGGCCGAAAACAATTTCCATGCCCTCGCCTCTAAATTTCTAAATGGGCTTTTGTTTGGCTCGTTAGAAGCCCATAAGCTGAAAAATAAGCTCTTTTATCAAATAAGCAGTTGAAATAAGCTTTAATAAACTTAAATAAGCTACGGAAATTTTTCTATAATTTTTTCCCACTTTTTATTACACGTTTGGACTAAAAATGTAACGCGACGACACTTAGGAGAACTAAAACTGTCAAGGACTGAAATGTAGGGACTGAAAATGTAAAAATATAATCTATAGGATATAATTTGATATATTATCATATTCCAGGACCAATAAGTTATTTTGGACAAGTAGTGGACTATAGTTGTAAATTATATATAAAAAGGACTAATGGTGTAACGCTAAAGCTGTTAGTATAAAAAGTGTAAAAATTGGAAAAGGACAAGGACTAAACATATTCTATTTAACATTCTTATTTATTTCTATTTTCGTAAATTATTTCATATGCATTTAAACTTTCATTTTTATTTATATATATTATTTAACGTAACGTTAATAATATATATAACGATATTTCAAAAGTTAATATTTTTACTTACGTTTAAAAAGGTAAAATTTCGATAGATAATTTAAATAAAGTATTTTATCATATAATGCATGGCATAATAATTACACTGCACATCATCTATTCGTCATAACGAATAAATTATTATTTGTTATTCGTTCGTATTTACCAAATAGTATTTGGTCAAATTCTCAGATAAATTTATTTATCAGGTTTTGTATCAAAGACGTTTCCATAATCATTCTCATAAACTCATCCTACTTTACTTTTCATCATTTCCGTATCAATCCAGGTGAGTCATAGCCCTATTTTCAATACTCGTTTTCAACTCATTGGGGGAGATACATGCTTACATATACTTTGATAATTTGATAAGTATATGAATAAATTACATGATTCAAATCAATTTCCATATTAATAATTACCTGATGAATTAATTAATTGAAATACTGATATTCATATGATAATGTTTCCAATTTGATTATTGTGGCATGTGATATATACTGGCGAATTACTTAATTGAAATACTGATACTTCTATGATAATGTTTCCAAAATGATTATTGTGGTATGTGATATACATATGTTACTGGCGAAATACTTAACTGAATTACTGATACTCAGACGATAATGTTTCCAAATTGATTATTGTGGTATGATACTTGACTATATGATGTTTTCTTGAATGATCCCATTATTACCTTGATAAGGGAACACATGCCCATATATTTCTACTTGGCATGTACAAAACTGAATGTGTTGCACCAATACGTGTTTGAATGGTTCAAAGGCGAGTCTTTCAAAGGTGAATCTTGTATACTTAAAAAAAATTGTTTTATAGAAATCAAAGTTAGTACTAACTACTGATAACCTAAACTACTTTGTATGAGTGGGCATACCTTATCCCTTTTTGCCTGCAGCGTATTAAGCGGCAAAGGATGAAAACGTCACCTTTTATATTCCATGATCTGCATCTTTCAAAGTCTCGCAAAGAGGCACACTGTGTCATGTACTGGGAATGGAAACAATAAACATCTATTTAACATTTAAACAAAAGCTTTATATAGTAATTTTTTTGCAAATAAATCGTACATTTTTTATCCGACCTATGCTTATAATACTGTTATGTCCAGTTATGTCCCCAAAACAGATACCATATCTAAGGAAATCGAAAAACTTGGTTCCATCTGGTCACGCACAACGTATAATGCTTAAACGATTCATGTGGAGGAAATAGATAGTTTTAATAAAGAAAAGCCCAAGAAAACGCTTGTATGTTCTTGTTCCGCGTCATGTGAATAAATGCAGGTCGATCCAAGAAGTAGCAATGGTGGCACATGAAAGCATACAACATGTAGTGTAAACCAAAGTCAAGTAAATGTAGCAAGATTATGGATTTACCATTAGGGTCAGCCCCATGAATCCAAAATAGTGTTCGATCAAATGAAAGTCAAAACAATACTCAAAACCAAAGCTCTTAACAACTCAAAATCGTATTTGCAATATATGGTTAATATCTGTTGGCAAGAGCAAGAAGAAGATGTTACCATTAATGTCAAAAGCTCAGCATTGACTAAACCATGCGGTCCATTCCTTAAGGATCTCAGCAACCTCATCAAATCAGTGTTGGCGCGCATTGCAACAGGGTGCACAAAAAGGTCAAGAGATATGTAGGACTAAGAATTACATAAAGCAATATGCCATATAATATTTATTAACTTTGCTTAGGAGACACAATACAATCAAAAGGTGTAGACAATGGAAAAGTCTTACATATGCAGATAAAGGTGGAGTCACAAAGTAAATACTACAACTAATGAATACAATCACAAAGTAAATATTAAAAAACATGATTAGCACCTTATCATTCAAGTTCTCAAGGTATTAATTTTTCTTGTCGAGCACGTATCCACACACCTTGACATCACCTGTTAAAAACAAACACCAAATTGAGCCCTTAAAAAAAGGTTTAATAATATATAAGCTACCTTTAGTAACATCAAAAGATCCGGAATCAACATGATTGATCGAATAAAGCATTTTGAATTCATAAGATTTTGAGATTAATGAAAGAAACTAAAAACATCCATTCATTTTTTTACTACTTTCAAATGTGCAAACATCTATTCATTTTTTAATGCTATTAGTGTGTGTATTTGCTTACGGCAAACGAACTTTCGGTTGATGTTTGTTGGGACTAAGAAAATTGACAGCCATGAATCTAAAATTTTATTTGTCTCTGGTACCAACATTTATTATTAGATAAAAAAAATAATTCATTGCTATATCCGTACCTATGACAGCTAAACACCGAACACCATTTTGATTACAAACTGTAGTACCATTCTACAATAAAAAGCTACCTACAAAAAGCTAACACAATTCAAACCATTATCTATAAATTTGTACATATAGTTAGTCATTCAGAAGACGCAAAATATATGTGCTTGCTTACCTGATGTGGTTCCGCTACCTGAGATGGATGATGACATGTTTGTCTGATGTTGAGCAACATCATGTAGACCTTTATTTGGCTCTGTATTCTGTCAAAATAATGAAATAGAATGAAATAGATAAATAGAAAATAAATGGAAAACGTAATGAAATATATAACATATTGTATGTGCGAGTGTTTGGGATAAATGCATAAATAATTTGTATAAGAAAAGAATCATGATATGGGAATCTATACTATATAGGTTATTGTCGCTTGCCTATGCTAGATGGCCATTAATGCTGATAAAATGGTCTTAAACGAAAAAACTGCACCCGATTCCAGTATCGTTGTATGGTATTTTTCCTTGCATTTTAGAGATCCCATTTCATGTAATGTGTCTTATAAACGTATGCTGCAGCTAACATTTGGCTGATCTAAAATTACAATAGCCGTAACTTATATGTTTTTATTTGGACTTCGTAAAACCTAACATTTGGCAGGTCTAAAGTTAATTTAAGATTGAAAGTCAAGACCAATGGTATTCACACGCATTAATACCTCATACAAATTATCCAAAAAGGTTCATTATTTTGCAAAAAATTAATACTGTAATAAAATTAACCTTTATTTACAAAAATAATCAAAATTGTGGTTATCTTCAACCTGACCTTATGAAGACCCACCCATTTAGCCACCTCGGCATTTGAAATACACCTCTTTGGCATCTAACATTCAATCGCATATGTGCTAATAAACAGAGTAATCCATTCAATGACCTGATCTTAACATAAATTGGTAAGTAATATAATCAAAATTTGCTATGCGAGTATGTACTAATAGCATAGCTTTTAAAATTAATACTTTGCACATTTCCTTCAACGCATGATCACATTACGCAACACAGGATGCGCAATGCGTTAAGTTTTGATTTTCCTCATCTTAGTACCACCATGTATAGCGTTATCTAAACATTGAATGACATATAATTAAAAAGTAGAAAACAACAATTTCGCATCTAAGATCTAATCGCCTACTCTCTTATAAACCGCGTAATCAATTTACTGATTGACTAAGTTACCTCATCAAAATTGATCACATAACTAATATTATAGCATCCTACGAAAAATCCTAATGCTTTGCTCTATCCAGCACACATAAGCTATTGATTACATTATAAATATGAATTACTTTCACATTTCACTCAACACATTATCAAATACCAGAAGGTACCAAGCCATGTGCGATCACCTTATTCACCTTGATCTTGCAACTACACAAATTCAAAGTCGAGATATCCAAATATTCATGAATAAACTAATCTACATAAACAACAAAAGAAGTTTTTTTTTTTTTTTTTTCTTTCTCTCTCTCTCTCTTACCAGAACGCATATGATTAACACGATTGGTGGTAAACACAACATCAAGATTCTTATAGATAGCCACAATTTTCTCCATGAAAGGAGAGCAGGCTTTACCTCTGCACAAAACACCAATCCATTTTGAATAAATGTCAGCTTATCAAAGCATATTCATATTGACAAATACACGATTATTGGAAAAGCAGATATTAAAAAAAAATAAAAAATGGATTCATTATAAAAAACACATAACACAAACTGACCACTAATCAATGTAAAGTATGTTATAATACTTTTGGAACAAAATAATTGTAATTTTTCCTAATTCAATACTATATTGGAGAAGCAACATTTGCTTATTCAAGTTTCTTATTACAATCGTTTTCGGCAAAAATATTATTACATATTGGGCCAACTATATTTAAAAAATTTTGTAATTTGATTTCTAGCATTATTGTTCCAAATATTGGTTTCCGAGTGGTTCCCCCCTTTGATGTTCCACTTTTTAGTTTTTGAATAGTTCGCCATAAATACTTTTTTTATTCTTAAAAATGCAAGCAACATTAATGAAATAACAACAATGAAATTGGAAGTGAATCATGCACGCATAGCAGTCTACAAATATGCATTAGAATAACAATATAAAGCATCTGTGACCAAATCAAACCAAAACAATCAGCATATATTTAAAAGTAAAAAGTAACCAAACAAATTTTGCAAAAGTACCTGAGTTGTATCATTCCAAAATCTCTTTTTTGAAATTTAACCTGAAAATAAAAAATCGAAAGTAATTTAAATCACAAAGAAACATCAATTCAAGCAAAAAAAAGGATTGTTGTTTAGAAACTGTCAAAATCATCACCTATCTGGATATCACAACAACGTGGGTCGAAAAAACGCATAAATAAATAAATATATAAATTAAATAACAAAAACTATGTACATTTCTTTAAAAATTGAATTGAAACACAATTAGATTGATTATTTTGAAACCCTAAAAGACTTCAATAGATGCGATTATAGAATTGAAACGGATGAATCGAGAAGAGGTGAAAGCAATAGTTGATTTGAGAACTATTTTTTATTTTTGAATCGTGAATTGAATTGAGAAGGTTATTACATTGATATTAATGGGTGAATTGATATTAATAGGAAGCTTGAAGAGGAAGATTGACTCTCTAACTGAATAATGTAGTGCATAGTATGAATTGTGCATTGCTCTCTATATTTGGTAATCCACATCAGAATATTAATTTGGTTTTTAATGCTTCGAGCTTAGGAGGACTTGTACAAAACCTTTGTCTATTATATAGTATAGATATTCAAATACACATAATTTCATTTGTTTGGAGGGAGTATTAGCATAACAGATTACAATTAATTCCGAAAAAATTTGACATCCTCCACAAATTTTTCCTGTAAACTAGTACACATATTATAATGATCAATACAACATGAAAAACACATAACATCAAAACAAGAACTATACCGATTCCATAACATGATCATCAAACTAATGCATCAGCACCAGCAAAAATAATATACAATTCAGACGAACTAAACAAAACGTTGCAAGCCCAAGATGATAACAGCCCAAGGAAAAATGCAGCCTAGAAAAGAAACACAAAAACGCCATCGTTATAATTATAATGTAAATATCTTTAAAGGGTTAATAATGTTTCTTAGGTAACCATCCCTTTTTTACTCGATAAATAATAATGTTGGATGGGCTATCGATAGTTTCTTGTAATTTCTTGATGTATCTAATTACTAGTGTTGCTTCGATTGTTAATTGCTAACGTGGCGTGCAGTGTGCCATACCCGGCACCTAATGCATTTAAGTTGATACTACTTGTCTTTACAACTTGGGAAAACTGAACAATATGCACACCTGATATGAGTATATAATTATATTATGATAACAATACGAACATGTATTTAAGCACAAATGCTAAAGACGATATAAGTGAAAGGAAAGAGGATGAAACATAGAAAAATTATGGCAAAATACAAGCAATCTATCTTTAAGTTTTTCTTTTTGTTTAGAACGTTAACGACTATCTCACAATAAATCCATCTCACATCTTCTAACAAGGGTTGAACTGACTTGAACTCACAATCAATAGGTATTAATTGTAATCAAAGAGACTTCGAACTATAGTCACCCTCCTTAAATCCCTTACTGCAACTTCTGACCTTGTCTCCAGAATCATGGGGTCCACATCTGCTAAGCACAACTTTGGTGCCTTTACGATATAACCTTTACCCTTAAAACGGAAAATATATTTAATGTCCTTGACAGATGTACCTATAGGGACACGAATATTGTCTATGAATATTTTCTCCTCAGCTGTTAGCACTTGATCTTGAACCATTCTAGTGATAGTCACTGCGCATGTTGTGTGTGGTTTGACTATGAATGTATTTGGTGTTACGTAGTAGAGGTCAGGGTGTGATGTTTTGATGATATATGCGTGAGGATAATCACTGTTGTTAGTGAACATTGGGATCCATGTGCGTACTTTCTTGGGATTGAACTTGAGTTTGTATTCAGCTGATTCAACCAAACCATAATCTTTAGCCTTGAAGCAAAATCCCTTCTTGACAATTGCTGCATGTACTCATTCAACAAGATCTGATAAGTTAATGCTATATCAACAAGTAACAACGATGAACCGTATATCATTCATTAACTTAACTCTAACTAATCACGTTTTATAATTACTAGTACTAAATCCTTCGAATTATGCACTAATATCCTCATATATATCTCCGTTCGATCATATTAAATTATGAACTACGAACAAGCATAGCAAAACTCCCGAAATTCTCAGAAACCATGCTATGCTCTTCAACTTTTAAAAGCATTGGAAAATACCGATATATAAGATCTTTTTCATAGAACAAAACATTAATGTGCATATAGATACTAAAATACTATATATAATTTACATTATGTGCTAGTATTACAAGAATTATCTAGTGTACGTACCTAATACGAGAGCTATGATTGAACTTTTCATCATCGATACGTAGTAGAAGTTGTTGTTAATGAAAGCTCGATAACTAGGAAGCAATACAAAGACAAATATATTTATAGGTTTGTAGAAGCGTGTGGTGCATGTATAATCCACCGTCGATCGTTTATTAAATTTATTTATTTTGGTAACATGCCTTAATATTGCCGCCTTATATAATTTTTTGGTAAACAAGCCTTAAATAAATTTTTGGTAAGAGACTCTTTTTTGATGCAAAAGTATATGTCACAACACGTTTATATGATGGGCTCTAAAGCCCGCTAATGAATCACTACTCAAATGGGCCACAACAAAGTAAAAAAAAAGAATCAAAGGCCCAAGCTCAAGCCCGACTCAGAGTAATGACATAGTGACATGCCATTATGCCAAAATTTACTTGCCACCAACTGTTCAAAATGTCGCTAGGACCGTGCTAATCGCCAGTGAGAACATCAGTGTTTAGCAACATTTTGAAGGGCTGCGACGAACCATTATGACTATTCAAATAGTGATTGTTATGTTCTCTAAATCATTTTCCATGTTTTATTTTAGTTTCTTGATATATTTAAAAGCTCATTAAGTTCAATCGGCTTGTCACAATGATGTGCAGTGTTGATATGTAACGCTACATGTTGAAAGGTTAAACCCCGTAGGTATTATGTTTATTATGACAATCACATGAGAGACATTAAACCTAATGGACCCTAAGCCCACAGTCCGAGCTTGGGCTTTATTCTCTAATACTCCCTCGCAGTTCGAGCGGCGCGTGAAAGCTCGATACTGGAGTAGAAAACTCTAAATTAAAAAACTAAAACTATTTTGTTGGAGAAGACCCATTGTGGTGCCAGAATGCCAAGAAGAGAGTCGTTTGTGAAGCAGCAGCGGCGGTTATGTCTGTTTAGTATTTCGTTTTAGGGTTAGGAGATGGGGAGGTCGTTTGTTTAAACGTGCATGGGGTGTGGAAAAAGAAAATGATATGATAAATGTTTGTTTATGTTACAAACGTGTGAGATGAGGAGATGATCGTGTAATATGATAGGAAAAGTATTGATAGGAAAAGTATTGATGGAGGAAAAATGCTACTGGTAAACTAATTGTAATATGCAAGGAAATGTAGTACTGGAAAAGGTTAAGTTGTACGTGAATGGGAAAAAAAATATATTAATGGAGATCAGACGGCAGAATGTAGGGGGAAAAAAGATATGTGATTAGGGTTTTGGATATGTTTTTAGGAGATGGGTAGGTGTGACGGGGTGGCACAAAAGTGGCGGCTTGATGACCGAGTAGGTCACAAGATCATACCTGCTCATGATACCATGTTGAAAGGTTAAACCCCATAGGTATTATGTTTATTAGTGACCACTATTTATAATGACAATCACATGAGAGACATTAAACCTAATGGACCCTAAGCCCACAGTCCGGGCTTGGGCTTTATTCTCTAATACTACATTGCTTCGTTGTATATTTGGAAATGATTCGCCAAAAACTCAACATAGAACGGTAGGGTGAGATTTCTTTAAAAGGAAAGTATAACAGCAGGGCAAATGCTTTCAATATAGAGACCACGCCTTGAAGTTATAAGTAGTAGATTATGATTTCCGTCTCTATTCTTCATTAGCCATTCTTCTATACTGTCAAAATCCATCATGCAGAAATCGAGCCCATGAGCTAATGACAGAGTTTAAAGGTAGCATGTATAATAGAAAACTTGAGCATTTTGAATGTTTCCTTAGTGTATATCAGAGCCTTTTACAAGTTCGCCTTTCTATCTTTAACCTACGTACGCTTGACTAATTAATGCTGCTATAGACCATTAGACTCGCAGTTCATACAACTAACTAGGTTGCAATATGGTTTAACCACCTTAGACCATAAAAACACTCGTCAAACAGATAAGCTTAATCGATGATTATAGAAACTGTGCCAACCCTATATTGAATCTGGCTAGATTGGCAAAACTAAGCCTACATGGTTTAGTTTAGCTAGGTTCAACAAAATTCTCTTGAGGAAATTATTTTCGAGATGCCATTGAATATCTCCTACTGGTCTTAACTCAATTTTGAGGAGTGATCGCCGTGATTAATATAGTTCTCAGGTTCGCCCTTGTATTTAGCTACCATGATAACATAACATCTATTATTCGAGTCAAGAGATCATGAGGCCTCAGCAAACAAGCTTGATAACATGATACGAAAAACTTATTTGTATATGATATATATTCAAATACACAAATTTTATTTGTTTATGGAGGGAGTATTAGCATTACAGATTACAATTAATTCCGAAAAAAATTGACATCCTCCACAAACTTTTCCTGTAAAGTAGTACACATATATAATCGAATACAACACGAAAAACACATAACATCAAAACAAGAACTATACCGATTCCATAACATGATCATCAAACTAATGCATCAGCACAAGCACAAATAATATACAATTCAGACGAACTAAACAAAACGTTGCAAGCTCAAGATGATAACAGCCCAAGGAAAAATGCAGCCCAGAAAAAGCAGTGCCAGCGGAAACACAAAAACGCCGTCGTTTTTGAATGGCAAATGTATATATTTATAATTATAATGTAAATATCTTTAAAGGGTTAATAATGTTTCTTAGGTAACCATCCCTTTTTTACTCGATAAATAATAATGTTGAATGGGCTATCGATAGTTTCTTGTAATTTCTTGATGTATCTAATTACTAGTGTTGCTACGATTGTTAATTGCTAACGTGGCGTGCAGTGTGCCATACCCGGCACCTAATGCATTCAAGTTGATACTTGTCTTTACAACTTGGGAAAACTGAACAATATGCACACCTGATATGAGTACATAATTATATTATGATAACAATACAAACATGTATTTAAGCACAAATGCTAAAGACGATATAAGTGAAAGGAAAGAGGATGATACATCGAAAAAATTAGGGCAAAACACAAACAATCTATCAGTAGGTATTAATTGTAATCAAAGGCCCTTTTAATTATAGTCACCATCCTTAAATCCCTTTCTGCAACTACTGACCTTGTCTCCAGAATCATGGGGTCGACATCTGCTAGCCACACCTTTGGCTTCTTCACGATATAATGTTTGCCCTTAAAATGGAAAATAGATTTAACGTCCTCGACAGATGTACCTATAGGGACACGAACAGTGTCTAGGCAAATCCCACATCGGCTGTGGCTTGGAGTGATGCTGGGTATATAAGGATAACATACGCCTTACTAGCAACAACGCGTTTTGTTGTCTAATGGTTATAGATGTTACAGTTAAGTGTGCTCGTGTGAGAGCACAACTGGCATGGGTGACCATGCCGGGAAGTTACAGGTTAGACCACAAAAGCAAAGCCGTGAGCCTTCGGGCAAAGCGGACAATATTGTGGGCTGAGTAAGGCGGGATGTTACAACTTGGTATTAGAGCCATTCCAGAGCCGTTCGGGATGGTGGGGCAAACCTCATCGAGGACGATGAGTCCCTAAGGGGGGGTGAATTGTTACACCCTAGGCAAATCCCACATCGGCTGTGGCTTGGAGTGATGCTGGGTATATAAGGATAACATACGCCTTACTAACAACAACGCGTTTTGTGGTCTAATGGTTATAGATGTTACAGTTAAGTGTGCTCGTGTGAGAGCACAACTGGCATGGGTGACCATGCCGGGAAGTTACAGGTTAGACTACAAAAGCAAAGCCGTGAGCCTTCGGGCAAAGCGGACAATATTGTGGGCTGAGTAAGGCGGGATGTTACACAGTGTTTGTGAATATTTTCACCTCAGCTGTTAGCACTTGATCTTGATCCATTCTAGTGATAGTCACTGTACATGTTGTGTGTGGTTTGACTATGAATGTATTTAGTGTTATGTAGAGGTCAGGATGTGATGTTTTGACAATATGTGCAGCAGAAAAATCAGTGTTGTTAGTGAACTTTATCGGCATTTTATTGGGATTTAATTTGCGTTTGGATTCAATTGATTGAATCAAACCATAATCTTTAGCCTAATCTGTTGATGCCTCGAAGCAAAATCCCTTGACAATTGTTGCATGTACGTATTCAACAAGATTTGATAAGTTAACGCTTTATCAATAAGTAACAACGATGAACCATAACTAATCATGTTTTATTACTAGTACTAAATCCTTCAAATTATGCACTAATATCCTTATATATATAATCGAACAAGCATAGCAAAACTCCCGAAATTCTCAGAAATCATGCTATATATGCTCTTTAACTTCTAAAACCTGGATATAAGATATTTTTCATAGCACAAAACATTATAATGTGCTAGTGCTGTACAAGAATTAATTATCTAGTGCACGTACCTGATACGTGTAACACCCCGTGCCCGCTTTGGTCAAAAAATTAAAACTTTACGCGCGGAAACGCTTGACTTTTATGGACATTCTGTCACTCTTTGGAAAACTGACAAAAATCTATACACATTCGGGACTTGAGACTATTTTTAAATGAAAGTAGACTCAATTACCTTCAAAACGACGGGTGGCGCGACCCGAATCGACTTACGGATTAAAAGATATGATTTTTCAAAGTTTACCAAAATCTGTCCGGATCAAACCGAAATTTAGGAATTTGGTACCAAATTTCGGTATGAACCGAAATTTGGCCCTTTTTCACAATAATCGACCCATGCTACCTTATATCCACACCAAACTCACTCAAAGCCATTAACATATCATACAAAATTGTTTACATACTCAACTAACCCGAAATAGTACTTTAAAAATTAGACGGTTATGCAATAAGCCCGTTTTGACCCATTTACACATCAAACTACTCATACCACATCCGTTTTACACCAAACTTTACCAACTTCAGTAATTTAACATATCAAACATTTTCCAACGACACTTGACCCGTTTACACATTAAATGGGTACATTTACCCTTTTGCCAAACACCCTCCTTAAACATTGACCATAAACCATTTAACACACTTAAACACACCGTTGACCACCCAAACTTTACCAAAAGCATTAGATTAACATAACAAACATGTTCCAAGGTGTAACACCCCCAAAATTTGGTACAGCAGAAGACTCAACAAGCTTTCGGGGTGCTACGGGGATTGGTATCCAACACAAGACATAATAGAACGAGATAAAGTAAACATAATAAAAACGCAACCAAAACGGGGTTTTAAAGTTTACATTTATCCCAATATCATCCAGAGTCAGGCCCAAAATAAATAAAAGTAGGTCCACAATTTAATATCAGAGTTTAGAAAAATAGATCCATAAACCGGGTGCCTTAGCCGAGCCTTCCAATCCATGCATCCAAATCATCACTTAATTACCTGAGAAAACGTGCTAAAAGTCAGCTTTCGCTGGTGAGATCATAGGTTTAAATTCATCATCAATATAGTGGACATATACGCAAAACGCTTGCTAGCTAGACTAAGGATTTACTAAAAGCCTGCGGATACCCTCCGCTCCAACATAACACACCGTTCTAACATAGATATTCGGGTAACCCCCGCAATATCATAAATACTCGGATAACTTCCGAAGTATTGCTAACCTATAGGTGCACACTATAGTATCTAAATAAGCCAACCTTGAATAGTACACACGAAACCGTGTGACTAAAGCTGACAATTCCAAATAAGCCAACCTTGAATAGTACACACAAAATATATGTGACTAAAGCTGACAATACATCCTAGTCCATACACATAGCAAGTTTTAGAAAGAATATAGAAGCGATAATAGTCCACATAAATAATTTGCACGTTTCTCACCCCAAGTATTGAAAACATAGTTCAAGAGTAAAAGTGGGGCTATGACTCACCTCAAGTCCAGAAATCAGCAAGAAGAAATCGGTAGAAGTAAGATGTATAATAACTCACAAGACGGCAACTACGGACTCGACATGACCTAACAATATCAACTTGCTCAGAAATCATTTCCTCAAATTCAAATATTCCCAAACCCGGACGTATTCCGTTTTATTTTCCGAAAATCCATTTCGTATTAGTTTGGAGTTTTTACGTTTGGTATTCATACGGGTGGTGGGTCGACACAAACAAACCAAAAAGGCCTCACAAAAGAATAATAAAATAAACTATAGATCTAATATTAGCCCAATATATTATTTAAATAAATCGTCGAAGTTTATCAAATCCGTCGATTTGATAATCCCCATATTTATTTACGTAACATACCGTTCCAAGATTACACCCAACCTAAAGCACATAGCACAAAAATACTATATGGTATATATCGTAGTCTAATAAACTCCTTATATACATCGTCAAATTGGCCAGATTTCCCGATATATATATTTAGTGATTTATTATCCTCTACATATACCACAACCTATGGGCGTCGTAGGATACGATGCCCATTAATATACTCATTTCGTATAACCAAATAACTCGGTTTAACCTGTCGGTTAAGTAAGTTATTTAGTTATAGAAAATGTTTATATTAATCGTCATATATCCATGACAACACAAAAGTCACAAACAATAACTCACCTGGACTCAAGTGACCACGACTCCGCATAACTCGATAGCTTTCCTCGTTATATATATAAAATAATATTTCATTTAATATTTAGTTAACGTCGAGAATTTATCGTTATTTATAATATTTATTCATAATAATACTTCCAATAATATTACGCTACTCTCGTAGCATAATATATATTTAGTCGCATTATTTATAATACTACTCGTGATTTTTGTTATTATTAATATACGCATTTATACAATTATATATACGTTATTCACGTCTATATATTTATATAAACGTTTATATTACCAATAATATTATTACGAGTTTTATTATTTGCGTTTTAAATTGTAAATATTTATCGAGTCATACGAAATGGTTACATGTCCGAGTCATGACTCTCGGCTCATTGTCCAAGTCCAAAATAATATGAGTAAGTCATAAGTAATCCATCCAACTCCATCCAAATCAATCCCAAAACACGTGCTACAACAATAGGGTCCGACTACGGCACCCGACTAATCTATCTCCGTCAATCTAAGTGACCGTCTCACAATCGGTCCCCACATACCCACTCGACAACAACTTCTCAATATACCATAAATCCCTTGTCGAGACCAAAATAATCTCGACACCACAAGTATTCGGCCGAAAGTCAACAATGCCAAACAATAACAAGTTAACAAAAATTATAACAAGGAAATATAAATACAAACATGGTCCATATTCGGGTTGGTTTACCAAGCCAAATCCGAGCCCTCGACTCACTTGAGTCTCGGCTCAATACCATGAGTCACAAGGACTCGAACCAACAACCAAGGGTCACAAAATAAGCTCCAACGAGCACACCCAAAACTGCCTATTCGACCACTTGGGTCGAGGCATTCGACAACCATATACGGCCACAAGGCCGTGACTCCATCGAGTCAAACCAAGGTCCAACGCAAGTAACATGAAAACCATAACTCAAGACCACGAGAAGCAACAATATCGAGCCATAGGCTCGGATCCAACACCAAGCCGTGAGTCTACGACTCACGGTTCATTCGAACCATCAAAGAAAACACCAAACCCGGATACCAAACCATCTTTTTAGCATCAAAACATCATTTCCCAACAAAAATATATTCGATTTCCATGAAACTCATCCGTGTAGCCACGGATTAAAACCAATTCGAGACACCCCAAAGACAAAAATCGATTATTCTTACCTTCTTGAACCTCCAATCGAATAGATCTACTAAAAACAACAAAGTTGGTTCGGATTTTATAAGATTTCGAGGTGTTAAAGTGGTTTATATGGTGCGTATAGTATACCAAAAGAAAGAGGAAAGAATAAGGAATAAGATGGTGGTGTTTGTTTTGTTGTGTGGCCGGCGTAGTGGTGGTGGTGGCCGGAAAGGGTGGTCGGCGGCTAGGGTTTTGAGGGGGGAAGAAGAGAGAGAGAATTGGTGAGGATGAGGGTGTTGTTGTGTATGTGTGGTATTACCACATAGACGATTTTTTAGTTACTTTAACAAAAAAAAAATTATTTATTTTCTTTTAAAAATAATAATAATAATAGTAATAATAATAATATTACTAATAATATGAGTGGGTAAATAATGGGTAAGTGTAAAACACACGGTCCGAAACCCGAACTCATTTCAAAACGTTTAATATCTCGCGAAACATTCCGTAAATAATTAAATATAGTCGGACTCGTAAAATCAAGTCATAAAATTCCTGTTAGGTAATCCTAGTGCCGGAGTCAATGTAGTACCAAGTGAGAATTACAAAAATAAATCACCAAGTATATTTCCATAACAATCATTAAATAAATCTCAAATCCCATAACGATATTAAATATAATCAACCATAAAATAGGTCTTACAAGTTCGTTACGAATAAAATTCCAAATAAAATTTATAAACGAACTTTAACGTATTGCGGGTTTTCAAAATGGCTCCCTAAATTGCCGGTTGTCACACAAGGGCACTTGACCCGTTTACAACCCAAAATGGGTATTTTCATACATAAACCAAACACCCCTTTATACTTGACTATAAACACTTCAAACTCACTTTGACATACCAAATGACTACCAAGTCGTTTGAACGACCTTAACATACAACTTGCCATTCGGCTACACGCTACCAACCCATAAAGGACCAACGGGGGTACAAACTTACACATGAGCCCGGTATTCTACCTAAGCTCCTACACGTACTACCTTAATTTCACATATTCAAATCCTTAATCACTATATCCAAGCCATCCATACAAGCATCCCAACCTACAAAAAGGGTTAGACAACTAAACCGTAAGCACAAAGGCTTAGTAAGTAAAACGACCATAACATAACATTATACTTCAATCCACATAAGCATCATAGACATAAATACTTACTTTATGGCTTATTACTCAAATCACAACTAGCACATAACATCAACATATCCATAGCATCATCTTCTCACATAAGCCATAAACACGGCATCACATAGGCATAACCCAAGCTCATCTCCTCAACATAAACATACATAACACATAATGATAGAAATCCATATAACTTATGCTATCATCATTTTACTTACCTTAGCTCCAAGCTAAGCACATCAAGAACATCAACAACACAATGATCCATCATCATCATCCTTCATAAATAATCACAACTTGTGATGATCATAACTAAGGGAGACTATAAACATAGAGATTTGATCATCTTCTTCATCTTAGATCATCACCCAATTTTCCCTCTCTTTTCTTCTCTCTAAAAGATCCGGCCTTCTCACTCTCTCTCAATAATGAGAGAAATGTCTAGAATAAACTAGATATACTAGTTAGATGGTGACTTTGGGCAATTGGCAAGAATGGCCCTTAAAGTCTCTTTCCTTCTATTTAAGCCACAACTAACTTTATAACATATATAACACTTGGCAACTTAGGCCCCTTTAGTTATGCATTACATTTATATAACTATACTAGTTATAATGCCCGCGCACGCGCGGGGTTTTTTTCTAAAATTTAGAATATGTATTTTTATCTATTAAAAAACAAATAGCTTTTTTTTAATTATGTTTATTAATTTTGTTTTATAATTATGTTTGATGTACGTTTTTGCATGTTAATAAATTGGTCAAAATGGGTTGATGGGTATATCTGGTCCAAAGTTGCCTCACGTACAATCAAACATTTATGGTGTACATTATAGTGTTTAAAAGAAAGCGTATGAAGTTTAGTAATGTAAGTTATGTAACCATATATGTTTAATACATCCAACTATATAGACAATTCAAAAATATGTCCATACCGACCCATTTTGACCCAAACATGAAAATCATTTGTTTGACCTGTAACCTAAATATAGTTGCAATTTTAGTTCATAATAAGAAGAGAAGCCGAAAGCGGATGAAACAATGGAAGGCACACTAAAGATTATTTACAATTAAACCTTTTCTTACAATTTCATGGATTATCTAGCATGATAAATCTAAATGATATATGAAATTAAACCAAATGTTATTATCACAAAAACATTAAAGATCAAAAGGTTGTAAACTAATTATTTACCATCAACATGAAGAACCGAATGATTAAGTGGTTGGCTGGTTGCGGTTATTCAGTTGTGATGCTTTCAACTTTCAAGACATTTTTCTTTTTCTTTTTGTGGCTTCCACTTTCAGTTGACGACACTCTGATCCTCTTGTTGCATGTAAATACAAAAGCCTAGCATTAACTAAACATCACATAGGTAACCTGGTTCAACTTTTACTTCATTGTTCACGATATTAAAAGACAATATCCTGATATTTAAAGTATTTTTATTTATTAAAAAAACAAATAAATTGATTTTACATTATACGATGAAGAGAGTGACTATGTCTAAGTATAATGGCCATAAATGTGGTTTTCTTTTTTATTTTTTTTTTATGTTTTTTTATTTTTTTTTTTTAATATTCTTGAATAATGTATTTTTGTATATTAAAAAATCAAAATGTTGATTTTCTTGACTTAGACTTGGATAAGCTTAATGCCACCTGACTTGAATAATGTATATATGATTTAAAATATATAATATTATAAAATATTAAAACATATGAAGAATTATCAAAATTCTTCATATCTCTTTATTTTGAATAAGATTTAAAACAGTCAGGCGGTGGTTATGTTTTGTTGAATAGTTGGAATGTGTGAAAATATAGTAAAATGTATTGTTATTTATCGCACAATTTTATGAAATGACATGTAACTAATGAGCTTGAAAATAAACTAATGTCGCTTGATGCAAGATAAGCATTTTTCAGTTTTCGAGCAGTCGAAGTTGATGAGCGTTTCGCTTACCAACGGCTTTTGTTGCTTCAATACATACATTAATATATACACTAACAAAAAGATTAACAAACCTGAAAATTATTTAATAAAAGCTATTGTATTTAGTTAGTTCATACCTCCATCAAATGCGAGCAAATTGATGTCCACTGTTTTCATATCACGTCATTATCAAAAGACTATTTAGAAGCTTATATTTATTATACATAACCCATGTATGCCCATAAGCAAGCCTAACTACTATGTTAATTTTGCCACTGTTTGCTGAAGATAATCCGTCCATATTAAATACTATAAAAATCCAAATAAATTTAGGATGCCCTATAAAAAAACACTAACATGTTATAGAAGTCCAAGAGAATGGCCAGCAGGATTAACCGAAGTATGAAACTTTTGCTTTCACCTTCCTCCTCTGTTCCAATAAGCAAAGAAAATTCATCAAAAATCATGTCTTAATTTACCATCATGTCTATAAAAAAAAATGAACTAAAAAGACATGCACAGGTAATTACCTGCAATGCATTTGTCACACTTCTTTATCCATTCACTGAATCATGCAAAGTATGAGGTTTATGTTTGGACAACTTTTGCCCCATTTTCTTTATAACTAAATTCTAAGAATTTCATCATTTACTCGTTAGAGATAAAATCCAAGCCTAATTGACCCATTCATGATGATAAGTAACTGAGTAAAATCTTCCGCTTCCGATTTCATTATAATAACAGAACTACTCTAGAAAGTTCACATTAACCCGAAATTTTGGTTCTCCAAAACCTTAATGACAATATCATTTAGTATCTGGTGCTTACTTACACTTTAAGAAACAATACATGAAAAATCATTTGCTATAATCCTACTAAGCATTCAAAGGATCACATGAACTGCTATGATTTCAATCCCAGTATCCCACAAACAAAACATAGTAATCAAACAATAAGGCCACATATGATTTTTTTAGACCGGATGTTTAGATGGAATGTTTAAATGAAACACATGACAAATATCAATAACTTGCTAACAAACTAATTTGAGTTATTCAAAAACTACTCACCATTTGCGCAGATATGCCTTTGGTATCGAGGCGTCCAACTTAATTGCTTTGTTTGCATAAAAAACATCCTCTGCAACAATACAATTGTAATACCTCAACCTAGCCAGAGCGACACAAAACCGTGTCAATACTGTTGTCCCCGGATTAAGTAGACCAAACAAACAATCCCAGCAATAAGTATCGGTATCAATTAATAAAATGGTATATTGATGAAAATAAGCTTCTAGTGAAAATCGTGATCCTACTCGTTGTCTCACAAAATCGGATAGAGGTCGTAAGATCCTACCACGATGAAGCTTTTATATGTAGTATAGTCATATAGATATAAAGCCCACACACGAAGTTTTGACATAAAATTTAAATTACGTTCTAATACTACATATTTTGAATTTAATTTACATCGTATAACATATAGTTACATTGTATATAATCATATATTTTCTCATATCATTTTATAATGCAACATGGGCTCAATACACCTAGCCACATCCCCAATTTACAATACTACTCACTATTTGCCAAAAACATCCACCTCAAAACCACTTGATCCATTCAGATGTTGTCATGAAACAAAATACTACACTTGAAGCTCAAAAAATGATCGTGGCAATCTAGTTTAGACAAAAACTAAAAGGTATAACTCTTAGTCAAGATTGATCACATTACGCATGTGCATGTTATGATATAGTAGTAGATTAACAGCTTGTCATAATTCTGATTACAATGGTCTAACAACTAAAATATTATCTATGAAAATGTAAAAAAAAAAAAGTACTTTATATAACTAAAATATATAAACATAAATAAGCAGTAGCTTACATTGATAAATGGGATACTCCACAGACCAAGAATAACTTTATGAGACCGAGCAATAAGACCAGGACCTTCAATGCTCATGTCCACATCGCTAAACTCACTCGTCATATATAATTGTTCAAGTCTCTGAACATTAGCAGGAAGCCCAGAGGGAAAGGCAAGACCACTACAATGTGGCTGAGAATTCGGGTAATAAATTTCTACGTTCTTTCAAGAGTCAAACAACTTCTTAGTGAGTTTAAATCTTTCGATAGCTTCTTCACATTGCTTCAGCAATGAAGTTGCTCCAAATCATAAGCTTACATCATGCCGGGAACCCAATAGCGACTCTCGAATCTACATATAGACACATGAATTATTATACTCTAAAGGGAGTGCTTGGATGCATGTTTATATCTCACAATTAAAACTAAACAAAAAAAGGGTTGAATCACATGAGCATGTAAAAACTAAACAAAAAAGGTCTCCAAACTCACCGAAGATAAAATCCCATTGGTTTATAACCTCAGAAAGGGCTTTGGTATACACAAAGTTAGAAGGGACTGCTTGCAATTTATTATTATAAGCATCGGTATGTACTTAAAAAATGGTTAATCAAACATGAACAGGTCTACACAATCATTATAATCTAAATTCTAGAAGCGAATAATGAATCATTCAATTTACCATTAAATAGCCCGAATCAAATGTTTAGACGTGATTTGGTTTGTTTTTATTTAAAATAACGTGTCTTGGTTCTTAAATAGCCAACGTTTGAATTGCCGCTCCTTCCACGGACCATAGCACAAGAGTAGCTACAACTTCACCCCATTCCTACGCCTTCAACGTTGATGAATTATCGTTAAACTCATTAAGATATAAACTATGTGTTCAAAAAATATTTTAATCCTCACTTTGATAGTAATGGAATTACCTGAAATACAACATTATGCTTTATCAAATCTAAAATTTGAATAAGAAAAAGCACCGTATAAACACAAATAGATGTACATAAATAGCTTATCAGGAGATTAAAATAAAAGTTTTTTATTTTGGATCCGTTAAGATGAAGAAACTTGGTTTGACGAAAACAGTTGACCAGACCTCCATGATACATCATATTAATCGGATTGCCAAAATAATAAAGAATACCTTATGAATCTCAAGAACACCAACTTAATGAACAATCACAGCCAAATGATATCTAGTAGTTGATTAAGATAATAAAGGTGAACGATTCTTTGTGGATTTATGTGTTTCCACGCTGATTTAGTAAAATGGATTGTAACAAATGGAGTTTAAGCTTTGTAAAAAATATGAATTTTAAACCAGAAAGTGTTTCGGGTTAACCAGACCTCATTCAAAATTCACCTTTTTGACCCATTACTCAAACTATCCTAACTAACCACTCTGAATATTATATGTAACACACTTGATCCAAAGACTAAAGTAGTGTACACCGAGAATCTCGACAAGGAGTATTTCAAGTCCAATAATTTTGGCCGCTATAGATGTGGTAAGAGAGCTACCATACGCAGAGACTTTTAGCGACAATTCAAATCTTACAATTCCAGAGTCAGGTCAAAGCACTATAAAAAACGTATCTGGGTCGGCCAAATTTGTGGCGGTCTTAATCACTGGGCGACCAGCGGTGGTGCAGCCATTTGTGGATACTATAGACACACTTGTAGCAGCTTGGCTTCCTGTATTAGAAGGCCAAGGTGTCTCCAACGTTCTATTGGTGATTATGGTTTCGTAGGAAAGCTGGCCCGTACTTGGTTTAAGTCTGTTGATGAGTTACCCATGAATGTTGGAGACCAACGTTATGACCCATCGTACCCGTTTGGGTTTGGACCGACCACAACACCCTCTAAGACCACATATAATCTTATTGAGTCTAAGATTTTGATTATTTAATGTTCCATGTTAGAAATACAATATAAAAGATGTTATAATTTATAACCTTTTTTTACCATGGAAATACCAACCTTCATGAGACAATTTCTACCTTGCTCCCACTCTTTTCCACACCATTGTCTAGCTTTATTGAATGATAAGTATATATCTCTTATGATGATTTTCGTGTGAATAAAAAAATGGGGCTATCAATTGAGTTTATATAATGGTTTAAGCCGGTATAAGTTAAGGTCGTATTAGGATTCTAATTGTAAATGTAATATAATATAAACTCAGCTGTAGTTTTAAAAAATTAAAAAAATAATAATAATAACACTTAAGTCCTACAATTTTTAAAAAGTTACTTAAACAACTACAACTTATTAAAAAACATAAAATTTCAATCAAATTAAAATTAATAAAATATAAATTATAAACTTATAATAAAAATTAACCTTGAACTCTTCCTTGTCAAATTCTGGCGCAAAATTGAACTCTTCCTCTTCATCGGATTGTTGTTCTTGTATTTATTACCATCGGATTTCTTAAAGCTGTAGCATCGATTGATGTTGTTATTAGGTTTTAGGTTGATTGTTGTTAAAGCTGTAGCATCATCGGATCTATAGCAGCAGATTGTTGTTGTTGTTCTGTAGCATCGATTGATGTTGTTATTAGGTTTTAGGTCGATTGTTGTTAAAGCTGTAGCATCGGATCTGTAGCTTGCTGTTCTTATGGATTGTTCTTGATGTTCTTATGGGTGGTTCTTGTTTAGTGTGTTTTTCTTATGTGTGGCAAATCTAAAGGATACTAATGGATACTTCGGTTTTAATAAAATATTTACACTTCAGCCATGAAATATCCAAAAACAACAATAAAGCCCTTGTGTATTTTTGCTCAATTTTAATTTTTAGGTATAAAAACGAATTTTAAACAATTATTACACAAATATAGAAAGATTATACGTTTTTTAAATATTAAAAACCTTTTTAAAAATTAAAATTGTAAAAAATATTACCTAAATAAGTATGATTTGATTTTTTTGAAATGAAAAGTTCTCACTAAGGGTTTTATTTTATTAGGTAAAAGATTAGTCATACTTTGACTATTAATTGGCTATCGGGTTTGACCATTACGCAACTTTCGTTGACTGGCCAATCACATAAAGTCTTTATTCGCTTTCATCTAGGGTGGGGTCCCAACACCCGAGAAACGGGTCTAACAATACGCGAGCTATGATTGAACTTGTCATCATCGAAATGCAGAACAACTTGTTGTTAATGAAAGCTCGATAACTAGGAAGCAATACAAAGACAATATATATATTTATAGGTTTGTAGAAGCGTGTGGTGCATGCATGATTGCATGTATACACCGTCAATCGTGTACTCCTATTAGGAGTAAAATTTATTTATTAACATTAACATTCTATTGCGGACGGTACGTGCATGAATTACAAAAACTCATTAACTCCCGTTGGATCAACCCAACATTAGATCATAACCACTCAAATTCAATAATTATCTATACAAGAGATAAAAGTGGTAAATTCAAAAGAATTACAATATTATCTTATCAAGTTCCCATCTACCGTATACTTCTATTAGTCAGATATCTTATCTTCTAAATTCATTTTTTTTTCAATTTATACATATGAACAAGTAAAAAATGTGTCAACTATCGTAGCAACAAAAAACGAATTTGGCATTGCGAAAATGACTATCAACGAACGAATCAAGGTAAAGTTATGTTACAACATCTCACGTCAATTTTTTTTTTAATCAATACCTGACATTTTCTCCTTACTTTGAACAGCAAGCCGGGTACGATGATATCGATCTTCATGATCTCATGAGGTAACACTCCTTTCTACAGTTTTTTGGTTTTGTTTATGATCTCATGAGGTAACAAGTAGGGTTGCATCAGTTGGAAAACCCCTTGCCTCTTAACCTAGAGGTCAAGGGTTCGATCCTCACTCACTACAAAAGGCCGGAGGTCCTTTTCTACCTTAAGTAGAACCGGAAGCAGCCTCTGTACCTTAGGTAGAAAGACGGTATTGGGAGTTACTTTACTTTACTTTTTATATATTCGTATGAAGCTGTAATGTTGTTTTCCGTCTTTAAACAACAGCTTGATGACAACGTGAAACTTGATACGCAACCGTTGGTTGAAGAGGTGACTCGCGAATCTAAGAAAAGGATAAGGGAATTGAAGCAAACTTGGTGACATGGAAATAGGATGAAGTTATTGAAATTACTAAAAGTTTGGACGGTGAGAGCATTTTTATGGGGATGATGATACTTTCGGTGATGTTCCGTCAATGTCCAACATCAAGAGGAAGAAAAGAAACCAAGTTTCCGTGTTTAGCCGCAATAAAATTTACCGTTTGATTGACGAAGATGATGAAGACAAAGATGATATTTTCCGTTGATCAATGTTTAGTTGCTTTTCAATGTTTAATGTCTTATGTTGATGGTTTATTCACGTACTTTTGTTTAGGATTCTTCTTAACTGCTTATTCGGTTCAACCATAGGTTGAATTCCTCATGGTATTGCTTTTTTAGTGAACAAATGTTACTTTGGGTCACTGATGTTTTAATGCAACAATTGTTACAGAATAAAATGCAGTTAGCAATGTTAAACAACATGATCTGTTTTCCTTTTCTTAGATTGGGCTGACTTGGGGACACATATGGACAACTAGCTAGAGTGAGTGAATTGGACAACTTAACATCTATGATGCCTCATCTTATTGATGCATATTTTATAGTGTAAATGCATCTGTTTTCCAATTCAAACCACGACGTCGGGGCAGAATATATGTTGCCTAAACACACCCTTTTCTTGTTTGACAGTAAGTTATAACCATATATTAGTAGTACTACATACTATTTATTAGTTGAGTGAATACATATACTTCATTCATCGCAATGCCTTTATGTTGTCTGACAATTCAGCCTAATCTATAAGAATATATGATGATGCATCATAGATGTTAAGTTGTCCAATTCACTCACTCTAGCTAGTTGTCCATATGTGTCCCCAAGTCAGCCCAATCTAAGAAAAGGAAAACAGATCATGTTGTTTAACATTGCTAACTGCATTTTATTCTCTAACAATTGTTAGTTGAGTGAATACATATACTATTTATTATTTGAGTGAATACATATACTTTATGTTGAGTGAATACATATACTATTTATTAGTTGAGTGAATACATATACTTCAACACTGCTTCATACATACTACTTTAAACCTCATTTGATCCAAAATTGAAGGTTATCGACATTTCTTTGTAGTCACGTTGCGGTTCATATTCGGAATTCAGAAAAAGAAATAAAAGAACATTGCATTCTCCCAAAGGTTTATGTTTTCAAAACAAAATACATGGAAGCCAAAATTCTCTGATAATCCCAGAGTTCAAGGGTGAGTAAAGCTTGTGTTTAAAGCATCTCCAATGAAGGTTCATAACGACAAAAATGTTGCACTAGTATAAATTTGCAGTTCTTCCTGATCATATATGTTATGTCCCTGTATCATATCATGATTAATCTTCCACTCCAGCAGAAGCAAACAACACTGGGTGATTTCTATAGAACAATCAGATTGCACAGAGCTGGTTTTCGGTTTAGGTGAAAAAGGAGCTAAAAAAGTGCCAGAAACAGGCAAACCCAAAACGACCCATTACCAACTATCCATCTGTTACACTATCACACCCCAAAAAACAGCTATCCCCAATAAACTGACAAGAAAACCAACACATAATGAATCACATTCACACTCAGTTGGGGAATGGATGCTAGAGCACGTGAAAACACGACATTACCACACCAAAGAGTAACATTTTAAAGCAGCATGTCATGGTATTAAACCTTTGACACCAAATGCCAAGCAAAAGAGGACGCATGCTTAATAACCATGGCAGATTCAATCTAATATATGGGCTATCATCCAGCACAGATACTTGTAGAACAAAAGATTATAAACCCTAAACATGATATAACTAGTTTACCAGACGACCAACTATTCAGATATGTCCCTACACTACCCTACACAATGATTAGATCCCTGCACAAAACATCATCGGCATATATCCCCGATTCAGTCCTTGTTACCTTCCTTTTCCTGCAACAGATCAAGTATTATAGTCAAAACGAGGAAAAAATGTTTTACCATTAATATCATCAAATAGTCTAAATAAACACACTATTAACTTCAGAAACTGCGCATATAGAACATAAAATCGAGCCTAATAGAAGTAAAGCGTATGCTTTAGCAAAAGCATAAGCAGCTCATTAAAATATATAAAATCTATGTATGTTAATATGCGGACTTGAGAAGGCTAAAAGTTTCAATATTTTCGTATTTTAACAATCACTTTTCAAGATGGCTTAGTTTCACAGTTTCATTGAAACAATCAAACTCAGATATGACAGTAGTTAACAGAGGCAAAATTGAAAACGCCCAATTTAACGATATGACTGCGATAAATAAAGCTTTTCAGTAATGTCGATGGAATTGTGTTTATATCATGTTGGAGAATCAAACTATGAAAGCATAAACATCTATAAAGCTTAACTGCCATTTATATAACTTACAAACTGGTTCAGATTTTATTTATTAAAATTATAAATATGAAAAATAGCGCACTTAAATGACAGGCAAGTGCTAAACCAAGTCCTATGATGAACAATAAAGTACAGACTACAGAAGCATACAAAAGCAGGAATGTTATGCTGCGTGATACAGGCAAACTGGCATGGCTTAAATGTCGATAAAAAGTCTTATTTTGAAGTTCTATAGCCAATATACAGACTTTTTTGACAAAATACAAGACTACGTATCTCTTTAATCACTTATGCTCTGGTATGGATAAGAAGGGGAACAAGTTTTCTCCAATTAAGAACACTGCGGAAGGAACACGGGTAAAACTGTCATCTTCAAAAAACTACTACTCCGTATATTAATAATTTAATATAGTAAATCATGTTTTGATGACTCTACACATCCTGGAGTGTCCTATGAACCTGGCCCATTTGAGGAAATTAACTAATTGCACATTTCATAATTACACAAAAATTGGTGCTATATATGATTTGAGCCCACAAGATCCGTAAAGTTACTTAAAAAGGTATTATTGACTATGATACCAAGACAGTGTAGCAATTTTCAGGGAACTGCTGATATATATATAGACTAGTCACATGATTTGTGGTAGAAACAAATCAACAATAGAGCAATTAGGATTCTAGCATTTAATGTATTTGATAACAAGCACTTGGTAATCTCCTATTTTCCCTGTTCTATTAGATCTAATTCCCTATAATGTTCCAAAAATCTTATATGTTTCACATATTGCTTCACTAGTTCACTTCATGGTGTGATAAAATAGTGAGCCAAAGTATACAAAACAAACAAAGACATATTGAGGTGACAGCTTCAATCACTTAAGCTATGCATGAGCCGATTCAGGTTGTGCTTATCTAATGCGAAAAATTAAGATAGAAACTAGATTATTGGTCAAGCGGGTCATAAATCACTCAATATATAAAATTAACATAAAATGATTATTGATACAATATTATATTCTAAATCATATTTCACAAACAAAATGTCACAGATAACTTAAAATTTGTGGACATAAGGTGTTTCAAGTGAACCCAACCTGCACAAAGACTTACATTCTCACCCGTACCTACTTTCACATGTTACCGCCCTGCACAAGAAAGCGTTTGGATGTGCTTCTTCTACTTGTTAAAATATAGCTTGTTCACCATTTCACGTAAGTGTTACTCACATCATGCATTAGCAAGTGCGCATTCAATAAAGTATGTACTTGTCCCAAACTACTATCATCATATAACCAATGACTAACATAATTCAATCAGATTATAAATAATCACGAAACATCAACATAAAGTAAAGCTTTAAGAAATGTTTTAATATGAGAAACAGCCAAAAGAGTGATTTTCGGATCTTTCATGGTATTCTGTGACTATGATAACTACAGTACATGATTTAACCTTACATATGTTAGGACTTATCATGACCTACTATGCATACTTGCACCAAATGTTACTATTGAGTTCAAAATAGTTTTGTAACAATGCTTACCAATAATATTATCTATGTAGTGGTGTTTTGGATTTCAAGCCGCCAAGTTGCACGAACCAGCCTTTACCCCAAACTCGAGCGTGTTTCTGGTCTCCTCGCATGATGAATTAGGGTCTATGTGAAGCAGGGTCAACATCTTTGACCCCTCACTTAAATAATTCTGCATATTGGTTGAAGAAATTAGAAATTTATTTGACAAAGATATCGAGCTAAGAACAGTCTGGTTTTGCCCCATAACGTATCCACTCCATTTTGCCTAACTTTGTTTGTTTGACCGTTAAATTGAAGGCGAGGGTATTTGGTCACTTGAATTAAAAGCAAAAATTATGGAATTAGGCGAAATGGCAAACCACAGGCAACAGAGAGAGAGAGAGAGAGAGAGAGAGAGAGAGAGAGAACAAACAAAAAAAGAACCCGGCAAACCACAGACACCATTTATGTAGTTTAATCATAACATTACTAAGAACATTGTGGAGAAAAGGTACCTTCAACAGGAGTGTTAGTCGGCAAAGTCTATACGTTTGTTCACAATTTTTGGCACATTCTGTTAGGACTTTACCCAACCAAAGCAAGTCTGTATTAATTTCCTACAAGTGCACACCCAAAATGTTAAACTTTTCAGAAGACGTAGGAACATCAAATGAGCTATATAAATTTAACATACCGTTCCTTTCAAGGCTGTATCACCATCTGGTTTCTCATTTCCGGCAAGATCTACAAAGCATAAAAATCCTTGTGACGCTTCTCCCGTTGACAAATTGGTTGATGAGATCTGGATTTCCATAAAAAGATGGCTTCTTGCTGATGCCTTATTTAACATTGTGTTTTTTTTTCTCCCTGGACCAAAATACAAGACCCTAATTAGATGTAATTTTCAATCAAAATATAAAGATATGAACTTTATAGGAATCAGAATATTCGAATAAAAAACTGTGGAATATCCGGATCTATTATAGAAGAAAGTAAATAGGAGATATAGCCAAATGATTTGTTATTGAACAATGAGTTGTTACAACAACGGCTATATGAGTTTAGAGAGAAAATGGATTACAATTCAAAGCTGAAATGAAATGTCATTCATTTCATTTAAACAGGTATCTTTTACTTTCAGCTGCCTTCAATAGCCTCCACATTTTCTCCTTACTATTATTCTCCATGCTTGAACATGGACCTTCTAAGACATTTGTTTCCTTCTTTTCAAGGATGTCGCTCATTTTAACAACGAACGTTGTCTTTTTTCCGTTGTATTTACTTGTTTCTTTATCACGAAAAATTTTCTCCAGGGAGCGCTCAATGATACCTCTCATATGATCAGACCCATCTTTTCCGGCAAGATCTACAAAGCATAAAAATCCTTGTGACGCTTCTCCCGTTGACAAATTGGTTGATGAGATCTGGATTTCCATGAAAAGATGGCTTCTTGCTGATGCCTTGTTTAACATTGTGTTTTTTTCTCCCTGGACCAAAATACAAGACCCTAATTAGATGTAATTAAGTATGTAGGAGTGTGATTTACCATTAACTTGTTGACCAACTTTCTACGAAACGTTTAGTATAACAATAACAAATCATGGTAAACATAAAGGCCGGATGAAATTAAGTAAAAGGCATGTAGTGTTCATTTTAGAAAAGAGATTATGAGAATTATACCTATTAAACAGAGGAACCATGGTCGAAAAAACATGTAACATCATCATCACTAAGAAAACATCCACAAAACCAATGATTTCAACTTTAATCAACATAACAATGCCAATAGGATCCTGTTAAAAAAACAAAGGCAATTGTAAAAAAAAAATATCAACTAAAAAAATAGAACCACAATAATTACAACAAGAGTAGCAGTCCACTTGGCTACCCCTTTCCATACCGAGAATCACAAGGAAACAATATAATATATTCTCCTTAACTCAAAATGAAACCAAATCGCCAAGATTTATAACCAAACATTCCCAAAATCATCATTTCTCAACTAATAGTAACAAGAAAGAGCACATATATATATATATATATATATATATATATATATATATATATATATATATATATATATATATATATATATATATATATATATATATATATATATATATATATATATATATATATATATATATATATATATCTTTCGTTTTTATTCAAAGACTCGCCCAAGAATCCAAACCCGTGACTCACATGTCACGTTTTTAATGAAAATACGAGTTTTGTGGCTCGTCTTACCTTCGAAATCAACACGAAAAATCTTCAAACCTCAATAAACTAGCGCGTGAATTAGTGGGTTTTAAAGATCTAATGATAGAGATTATTTTTAGGGAGGTTTTGGGTGGTGGTAGGCGACGGTGGGGGCCGGCCAAAGGTGTGGCGGCTAGGGTTTGGTGATGAAGATGGAATTGATGAAGATGAGATGGGAGAGAGAGAAAAGGGATGATATTAGTGAGGGTGTTGGTGTGTTGTGATAACCAGGTTTTTTCCTTCTTTTATCTAACAATAATATTAATAATGGTAGTGTAGGGGTAATGGCTAGTCAAGTAAACGAAATGATCAAACCCGAAAACGTTTCAAAAATATTTCAACATTCTCAAACCAAACTCGTTCTCAATAACTAAAATTCCAAGATACGTTCCATGAATATATAACTCAAACCGTAAATTCAAATATTTAAATTTTTGTTAGGTCGTTCTAGTGCCGGAGTCAACGTAGTGCCAAATAAAATCTCGAAATAAATTTTCATCACATCGATAATCCAAATTCACTTCCATAAAAATTTTAGATATAATCAACCAAAATATTGGTTTTACAAGTTCGTTACGAATAAAATTCCAAATATAAATTTATAAACGAACTTTAATGTAATGCGGGTTTTCAAAATAACTCCTTAATTTGCCAGTTGTCACATCCTCCCAGTCTCAGAAGAAACCTGTCCCAGGTTTCTCTCGGAACAAACCATCTACGAAGTAAAAAAAGCTTCGGATATCTTTTTCGAAACTCATCCTCACGTTCCCACGTGAATTCCGGTCCATGCCGCGAATTCCAACGAACTTTGATGAGTGGAATACGACTTCGCTTGAGTCGTTTAATTTCTCGATCCAAAATCTCAATCGGCTCTTCCACAAAGTTCAAACTCTCATCCACACGAATATCCTTTATCGGTATAACCGGCGTTTCATCAGAAAGACAGTTCTTCAAATTACTAACATGAAACACATCGTGAACTTTACTCAATTCCTGTGGTAATTCCAACCGATAAGCCACGGGCCCAATTCTCTCCAAAATTAGAAATGGTCCAATGTAGCGGGGGTTGAGTTTCCCACGTTTCCCGAAACGTACCACACCTTTCCAAGGCGAGACTTTCAGCATCACTTTGTCTCCAACCTGGAACTCTAGGGGTTTACGTCTCTGATCGGCGTAACTTTTCTGCCTATCTCTAGTTGCTTGTAAACGCTCACGTATTTGAGTCACTTTCTCAGTAGTCTCCAATATAAGTTCAAGACCGGTAAGTTGGCTATCTCCAACTTCAGCCCAACCAATAGGCGAACGGCATTTACGGCCATATAAAGCTTCGAATGGTGTAGCTTTAAGACTTGTATGGTAGCTATTGTTATAGTAGAACTCCGCAAGGGGTAGATACTTATCCCAGCCTTTACCAAAGTCTATTATACATGCACGAAGCATATCCTCCAAAGTCTGAATAGTCCTTTCACTTTGACCGTCGGTTTGGGGATGATATGCAGTACTCATATCAAGTCTCGTCCCCAAAGCGGTTTGAAGTGATCGCCACAAAGCTGACGTGAAACGGCTGTCGCGATCAGAAATAATCGATATAGGAACACCATGACGAGAAATAATTTCTTTCACATACAACTTCGCAAGTTTGTCGACACTATCATCTTCACTAATATCCAGGAAATGAGCAGACTTAGTCAATCGATCCACAATTACCCAGATAGCGTCACAACCGCTAGCTGCCTTTGGTAATTTGGTAATAAAGTCCATCGTAATCCGCTCCCACTTCCAAACCGGGAGTTCTGGCTGTGTCAATAATCCTGACGGTCTTTGGTATAATCTTAGAGTACAATTTTGGGATTTGTCAATAATCCCCTTTTTATTCTGCGTCAATAATCCTGACGGGCTTTAAGATGATGAGAGGAGATGAGTTCTTGATGAGATTGATTGATGATGATTGAGTTGTGGAGATGCGTGTGACTGTGTTTTTGCTTGTAGACAGGATTTACAAACGACAGTAAAGAATGGGGGCGTGGGATTATGAGTGTGAAGATTAGGGTTGTATATGCTGTTATATACTTCACATGGATTAGGATTGTTTGTGTTATGGATTGGATACAAATTTCTTGGGCCCAACAGAACTAACAAACAAAAAGGTTGAATTTGGATTTGTACAAAATCGGGACTCAATTATGGGCTGCTGTTTTAATTGTGTCCGAGATTTTAATGTGATTGAGCTAAAAAAATTACTATCCATTATCAATATATATTAAAACACTAAAAGTGCGACGTCGTATTGCTTAGCGGGTTTCCCGCCAAAAATATTGGGCTCCTTTGGCCTGGTCAATTTGGTCTGTTTTGCTCCCATTGTGATCCGTTTATGGCTATAATAAGGATAACGATTATCCTGAACATTCATATACGGTGTTTGGTAGCTTTCTCACACACACAGATTACATACATCAGATCATCCAAACGCGAGGATTAGTGTTTCAATTTAGGGGTTTTTGGTTGCCGGTCTCGCACACAATCAAATCAAGTAGTACAAGATTATGCAAATCGTGTATGTAAATATATATATGTCGACATCCTTGTGAATCACCAAACCATATCCCTTGTTTCATGCACTCACAAATGAATTTAATATGATAAAAGTCGACCAAGAAGTCCATTGTAACTGACAATGCATAGTTCTTATAGTTTCCTTGGAAGATTTAGAACCATACGTATTATGAAATGTCACCATATATATTCTACATGCATGCATCCGTTTCCATCATTCCTCATTCACTTTCACAATTTCCTTTCTTCATAAAAACTATCTCTATAAGACCAGGAGTTGAAACAATATCGTTTGGAAGCAAGAAACAAGGATCGAGTTTAATATATTCGTATATTACTTGGGTTATAGTCGAATTTGATTATATCTTGTGTTTCCTCTGTTCCTACTCATTTCTTCACCACCCTAGAGGTGTTGTAAGTCGTTCAAACTCTTTTCAATTCTTTTCACACGTTAAATTAAGTCCATGCACCATGGTTAATTTTTATTCGATCATATATATAGTTCATGTATATATTTTACGTACGTATACATTTGTAGCAACACAAACGTGGCTAGCCTCTATCTTGGAAGGCCTAGGAGTCACGTAGCACACATATTTCACGTTTATTTTACGATTCATGCATCATACAAACTTATTTTTAAACCTTGCTTAAATCGGACCTAAAACACAAAACACTTAGAAAATATTCTAAGTTTTTGATATATATTGAAACATTCCAAACATGCTACAAAACTCACATATAACTTGAAAAATCACATAACAAGAGTACCATATTTTTACACGACTCAATAGACCTCCTAGAAAACTACCACTTTCATATAGATAACTTGTAAAAATACTCACGTTTCGACACTCAAATTAATTCATTTTGGATCGACAATCACCATATTTCTAAATCTCATGTTATTCAAAATTTTAATAAAATTCGATTGGGCTTATACTAAGCCCAATAAGATTTAAGGTTTTATCAAGCCACCAGGCCCATAAAATATATTTTTGGAATCACAAAAGTAGCCCAAGTCCAGGCCGAAAACAATTTCCATGCCCTCGCCTCTAAATTTCTAAATGGGCTTTTGTTTGGCTCGTTAGAAGCCCATAAGCTGAAAAATAAGCTCTTTTATCAAATAAGTAGTTGAAATAAGCTTTAATAAACTTAAATAAGCTACGGAAATTTTTCTATAATTTTTTCCCACTTTTTATTACACGTTTGGACTAAAAATGTAACGCGACGACACTTAGGAGAACTAAAACTGTCAAGGACTGAAATGTAGGGACTGAAAATGTAAAAATATAATCTATAGGATATAATTTGATATATTATCATATTCCAGGACCAATAAGTTATTTTGGACAAGTAGTGGACTATAGTTGTAAATTATATATAAAAAGGACTAATGGTGTAACGCTAAAGCTGTTAGTATAAAAAGTGTAAAAATTGGAAAAGGACAAGGACTAAACATATTCTATTTAACATTCTTATTTATTTCTATTTTCGTAAATTATTTCATATGCATTTAAACTTTCATTTTTATTTATATATATTATTTAACGTAACGTTAATAATATATATAACGATATTTCAAAAGTTAATATTTTTACTTACGTTTAAAAAGGTAAAATTTCGATAGATAATTTAAATAAAGTATTTTATCATATAATGCATGGCATAATAATTACACTGCACATCATCTATTCGTCATAACGAATAAATTATTATTTGTTATTCGTTCGTATTTACCAAATAGTATTTGGTCAAATTCTCAGATAAATTTATTTATCAGGTTTTGTATCAAAGACGTTTCCATAATCATTCTCATAAACTCATCCTACTTTACTTTTCATCATTTCCGTATCAATCCAGGTGAGTCATAGCCCTATTTTCAATACTCGTTTTCAACTCATTGGGGGAGATACATGCTTACATATACTTTGATAATTTGATAAGTATATGAATAAATTACATGATTCAAATCAATTTCCATATTAATAATTACCTGATGAATTAATTAATTGAAATACTGATATTCATATGATAATGTTTCCAATTTGATTATTGTGGCATGTGATATATACTGGCGAATTACTTAATTGAAATACTGATACTTCTATGATAATGTTTCCAAAATGATTATTGTGGTATGTGATATACATATGTTACTGGCGAAATACTTAACTGAATTACTGATACTCAGACGATAATGTTTCCAAATTGATTATTGTGGTATGATACTTGACTATATGATGTTTTCTTGAATGATCCCATTATTACCTTGATAAGGGAACACATGCCCATATATTTCTACTTGGCATGTACAAAACTGAATGTGTTGCACCAATACGTGTTTGAATGGTTCAAAGGCGAGTCTTTCAAAGGTGAATCTTGTATACTTAAAAAAAATTGTTTTATAGAAATCAAAGTTAGTACTAACTACTGATAACCTAAACTACTTTGTATGAGTGGGCATACCTTATCCCTTTTTGCCTGCAGCGTATTAAGCGGCAAAGGATGAAAACGTCACCTTTTATATTCCATGATCTGCATCTTTCAAAGTCTCGCAAAGAGGCACACTGTGTCATGTACTGGGAATGGAAACAATAAACATCTATTTAACATTTAAACAAAAGCTTTATATAGTAATTTTTTTGCAAATAAATCGTACATTTTTTATCCGACCTATGCTTATAATACTGTTATGTCCAGTTATGTCCCCAAAACAGATACCATATCTAAGGAAATCGAAAAACTTGGTTCCATCTGGTCACGCACAACGTATAATGCTTAAACGATTCATGTGGAGGAAATAGATAGTTTTAATAAAGAAAAGCCCAAGAAAACGCTTGTATGTTCTTGTTCCGCGTCATGTGAATAAATGCAGGTCGATCCAAGAAGTAGCAATGGTGGCACATGAAAGCATACAACATGTAGTGTAAACCAAAGTCAAGTAAATGTAGCAAGATTATGGATTTACCATTAGGGTCAGCCCCATGAATCCAAAATAGTGTTCGATCAAATGAAAGTCAAAACAATACTCAAAACCAAAGCTCTTAACAACTCAAAATCGTATTTGCAATATATGGTTAATATCTGTTGGCAAGAGCAAGAAGAAGATGTTACCATTAATGTCAAAAGCTCAGCATTGACTAAACCATGCGGTCCATTCCTTAAGGATCTCAGCAACCTCATCAAATCAGTGTTGGCGCGCATTGCAACAGGGTGCACAAAAAGGTCAAGAGATATGTAGGACTAAGAATTACATAAAGCAATATGCCATATAATATTTATTAACTTTGCTTAGGAGACACAATACAATCAAAAGGTGTAGACAATGGAAAAGTCTTACATATGCAGATAAAGGTGGAGTCACAAAGTAAATACTACAACTAATGAATACAATCACAAAGTAAATATTAAAAAACATGATTAGCACCTTATCATTCAAGTTCTCAAGGTATTAATTTTTCTTGTCGAGCACGTATCCACACACCTTGACATCACCTGTTAAAAACAAACACCAAATTGAGCCCTTAAAAAAAGGTTTAATAATATATAAGCTACCTTTAGTAACATCAAAAGATCCGGAATCAACATGATTGATCGAATAAAGCATTTTGAATTCATAAGATTTTGAGATTAATGAAAGAAACTAAAAACATCCATTCATTTTTTTACTACTTTCAAATGTGCAAACATCTATTCATTTTTTAATGCTATTAGTGTGTGTATTTGCTTACGGCAAACGAACTTTCGGTTGATGTTTGTTGGGACTAAGAAAATTGACAGCCATGAATCTAAAATTTTATTTGTCTCTGGTACCAACATTTATTATTAGATAAAAAAAATAATTCATTGCTATATCCGTACCTATGACAGCTAAACACCGAACACCATTTTGATTACAAACTGTAGTACCATTCTACAATAAAAAGCTACCTACAAAAAGCTAACACAATTCAAACCATTATCTATAAATTTGTACATATAGTTAGTCATTCAGAAGACGCAAAATATATGTGCTTGCTTACCTGATGTGGTTCCGCTACCTGAGATGGATGATGACATGTTTGTCTGATGTTGAGCAACATCATGTAGACCTTTATTTGGCTCTGTATTCTGTCAAAATAATGAAATAGAATGAAATAGATAAATAGAAAATAAATGGAAAACGTAATGAAATATATAACATATTGTATGTGCGAGTGTTTGGGATAAATGCATAAATAATTTGTATAAGAAAAGAATCATGATATGGGAATCTATACTATATAGGTTATTGTCGCTTGCCTATGCTAGATGGCCATTAATGCTGATAAAATGGTCTTAAACGAAAAAACTGCACCCGATTCCAGTATCGTTGTATGGTATTTTTCCTTGCATTTTAGAGATCCCATTTCATGTAATGTGTCTTATAAACGTATGCTGCAGCTAACATTTGGCTGATCTAAAATTACAATAGCCGTAACTTATATGTTTTTATTTGGACTTCGTAAAACCTAACATTTGGCAGGTCTAAAGTTAATTTAAGATTGAAAGTCAAGACCAATGGTATTCACACGCATTAATACCTCATACAAATTATCCAAAAAGGTTCATTATTTTGCAAAAAATTAATACTGTAATAAAATTAACCTTTATTTACAAAAATAATCAAAATTGTGGTTATCTTCAACCTGACCTTATGAAGACCCACCCATTTAGCCACCTCGGCATTTGAAATACACCTCTTTGGCATCTAACATTCAATCGCATATGTGCTAATAAACAGAGTAATCCATTCAATGACCTGATCTTAACATAAATTGGTAAGTAATATAATCAAAATTTGCTATGCGAGTATGTACTAATAGCATAGCTTTTAAAATTAATACTTTGCACATTTCCTTCAACGCATGATCACATTACGCAACACAGGATGCGCAATGCGTTAAGTTTTGATTTTCCTCATCTTAGTACCACCATGTATAGCGTTATCTAAACATTGAATGACATATAATTAAAAAGTAGAAAACAACAATTTCGCATCTAAGATCTAATCGCCTACTCTCTTATAAACCGCGTAATCAATTTACTGATTGACTAAGTTACCTCATCAAAATTGATCACATAACTAATATTATAGCATCCTACGAAAAATCCTAATGCTTTGCTCTATCCAGCACACATAAGCTATTGATTACATTATAAATATGAATTACTTTCACATTTCACTCAACACATTATCAAATACCAGAAGGTACCAAGCCATGTGCGATCACCTTATTCACCTTGATCTTGCAACTACACAAATTCAAAGTCGAGATATCCAAATATTCATGAATAAACTAATCTACATAAACAACAAAAGAAGTTTTTTTTTTTTTTTTTTCTTTCTCTCTCTCTCTCTTACCAGAACGCATATGATTAACACGATTGGTGGTAAACACAACATCAAGATTCTTATAGATAGCCACAATTTTCTCCATGAAAGGAGAGCAGGCTTTACCTCTGCACAAAACACCAATCCATTTTGAATAAATGTCAGCTTATCAAAGCATATTCATATTGACAAATACACGATTATTGGAAAAGCAGATATTAAAAAAAAATAAAAAATGGATTCATTATAAAAAACACATAACACAAACTGACCACTAATCAATGTAAAGTATGTTATAATACTTTTGGAACAAAATAATTGTAATTTTTCCTAATTCAATACTATATTGGAGAAGCAACATTTGCTTATTCAAGTTTCTTATTACAATCGTTTTCGGCAAAAATATTATTACATATTGGGCCAACTATATTTAAAAAATTTTGTAATTTGATTTCTAGCATTATTGTTCCAAATATTGGTTTCCGAGTGGTTCCCCCCTTTGATGTTCCACTTTTTAGTTTTTGAATAGTTCGCCATAAATACTTTTTTTATTCTTAAAAATGCAAGCAACATTAATGAAATAACAACAATGAAATTGGAAGTGAATCATGCACGCATAGCAGTCTACAAATATGCATTAGAATAACAATATAAAGCATCTGTGACCAAATCAAACCAAAACAATCAGCATATATTTAAAAGTAAAAAGTAACCAAACAAATTTTGCAAAAGTACCTGAGTTGTATCATTCCAAAATCTCTTTTTTGAAATTTAACCTGAAAATAAAAAATCGAAAGTAATTTAAATCACAAAGAAACATCAATTCAAGCAAAAAAAAGGATTGTTGTTTAGAAACTGTCAAAATCATCACCTATCTGGATATCACAACAACGTGGGTCGAAAAAACGCATAAATAAATAAATATATAAATTAAATAACAAAAACTATGTACATTTCTTTAAAAATTGAATTGAAACACAATTAGATTGATTATTTTGAAACCCTAAAAGACTTCAATAGATGCGATTATAGAATTGAAACGGATGAATCGAGAAGAGGTGAAAGCAATAGTTGATTTGAGAACTATTTTTTATTTTTGAATCGTGAATTGAATTGAGAAGGTTATTACATTGATATTAATGGGTGAATTGATATTAATAGGAAGCTTGAAGAGGAAGATTGACTCTCTAACTGAATAATGTAGTGCATAGTATGAATTGTGCATTGCTCTCTATATTTGGTAATCCACATCAGAATATTAATTTGGTTTTTAATGCTTCGAGCTTAGGAGGACTTGTACAAAACCTTTGTCTATTATATAGTATAGATATTCAAATACACATAATTTCATTTGTTTGGAGGGAGTATTAGCATAACAGATTACAATTAATTCCGAAAAAATTTGACATCCTCCACAAATTTTTCCTGTAAACTAGTACACATATTATAATGATCAATACAACATGAAAAACACATAACATCAAAACAAGAACTATACCGATTCCATAACATGATCATCAAACTAATGCATCAGCACCAGCAAAAATAATATACAATTCAGACGAACTAAACAAAACGTTGCAAGCCCAAGATGATAACAGCCCAAGGAAAAATGCAGCCTAGAAAAGAAACACAAAAACGCCATCGTTATAATTATAATGTAAATATCTTTAAAGGGTTAATAATGTTTCTTAGGTAACCATCCCTTTTTTACTCGATAAATAATAATGTTGGATGGGCTATCGATAGTTTCTTGTAATTTCTTGATGTATCTAATTACTAGTGTTGCTTCGATTGTTAATTGCTAACGTGGCGTGCAGTGTGCCATACCCGGCACCTAATGCATTTAAGTTGATACTACTTGTCTTTACAACTTGGGAAAACTGAACAATATGCACACCTGATATGAGTATATAATTATATTATGATAACAATACGAACATGTATTTAAGCACAAATGCTAAAGACGATATAAGTGAAAGGAAAGAGGATGAAACATAGAAAAATTATGGCAAAATACAAGCAATCTATCTTTAAGTTTTTCTTTTTGTTTAGAACGTTAACGACTATCTCACAATAAATCCATCTCACATCTTCTAACAAGGGTTGAACTGACTTGAACTCACAATCAATAGGTATTAATTGTAATCAAAGAGACTTCGAACTATAGTCACCCTCCTTAAATCCCTTACTGCAACTTCTGACCTTGTCTCCAGAATCATGGGGTCCACATCTGCTAAGCACAACTTTGGTGCCTTTACGATATAACCTTTACCCTTAAAACGGAAAATATATTTAATGTCCTTGACAGATGTACCTATAGGGACACGAATATTGTCTATGAATATTTTCTCCTCAGCTGTTAGCACTTGATCTTGAACCATTCTAGTGATAGTCACTGCGCATGTTGTGTGTGGTTTGACTATGAATGTATTTGGTGTTACGTAGTAGAGGTCAGGGTGTGATGTTTTGATGATATATGCGTGAGGATAATCACTGTTGTTAGTGAACATTGGGATCCATGTGCGTACTTTCTTGGGATTGAACTTGAGTTTGTATTCAGCTGATTCAACCAAACCATAATCTTTAGCCTTGAAGCAAAATCCCTTCTTGACAATTGCTGCATGTACTCATTCAACAAGATCTGATAAGTTAATGCTATATCAACAAGTAACAACGATGAACCGTATATCATTCATTAACTTAACTCTAACTAATCACGTTTTATAATTACTAGTACTAAATCCTTCGAATTATGCACTAATATCCTCATATATATCTCCGTTCGATCATATTAAATTATGAACTACGAACAAGCATAGCAAAACTCCCGAAATTCTCAGAAACCATGCTATGCTCTTCAACTTTTAAAAGCATTGGAAAATACCGATATATAAGATCTTTTTCATAGAACAAAACATTAATGTGCATATAGATACTAAAATACTATATATAATTTACATTATGTGCTAGTATTACAAGAATTATCTAGTGTACGTACCTAATACGAGAGCTATGATTGAACTTTTCATCATCGATACGTAGTAGAAGTTGTTGTTAATGAAAGCTCGATAACTAGGAAGCAATACAAAGACAAATATATTTATAGGTTTGTAGAAGCGTGTGGTGCATGTATAATCCACCGTCGATCGTTTATTAAATTTATTTATTTTGGTAACATGCCTTAATATTGCCGCCTTATATAATTTTTTGGTAAACAAGCCTTAAATAAATTTTTGGTAAGAGACTCTTTTTTGATGCAAAAGTATATGTCACAACACGTTTATATGATGGGCTCTAAAGCCCGCTAATGAATCACTACTCAAATGGGCCACAACAAAGTAAAAAAAAAGAATCAAAGGCCCAAGCTCAAGCCCGACTCAGAGTAATGACATAGTGACATGCCATTATGCCAAAATTTACTTGCCACCAACTGTTCAAAATGTCGCTAGGACCGTGCTAATCGCCAGTGAGAACATCAGTGTTTAGCAACATTTTGAAGGGCTGCGACGAACCATTATGACTATTCAAATAGTGATTGTTATGTTCTCTAAATCATTTTCCATGTTTTATTTTAGTTTCTTGATATATTTAAAAGCTCATTAAGTTCAATCGGCTTGTCACAATGATGTGCAGTGTTGATATGTAACGCTACATGTTGAAAGGTTAAACCCCGTAGGTATTATGTTTATTATGACAATCACATGAGAGACATTAAACCTAATGGACCCTAAGCCCACAGTCCGAGCTTGGGCTTTATTCTCTAATACTCCCTCGCAGTCCGAGCGGCGCGTGAAAGCTCGATACTGGAGTAGAAAACTCTAAATTAAAAAACTAAAACTATTTTGTTGGAGAAGACCCATTGTGGTGCCAGAATGCCAAGAAGAGAGTCGTTTGTGAAGCAGCAGCGGCGGTTATGTCTGTTTAGTATTTCGTTTTAGGGTTAGGAGATGGGGAGGTCGTTTGTTTAAACGTGCATGGGGTGTGGAAAAAGAAAATGATATGATAAATGTTTGTTTATGTTACAAACGTGTGAGATGAGGAGATGATCGTGTAATATGATAGGAAAAGTATTGATAGGAAAAGTATTGATGGAGGAAAAATGCTACTGGTAAACTAATTGTAATATGCAAGGAAATGTAGTACTGGAAAAGGTTAAGTTGTACGTGAATGGGAAAAAAAATATATTAATGGAGATCAGACGGCAGAATGTAGGGGGAAAAAAGATATGTGATTAGGGTTTTGGATATGTTTTTAGGAGATGGGTAGGTGTGACGGGGTGGCACAAAAGTGGCGGCTTGATGACCGAGTAGGTCACAAGATCATACCTGCTCATGATACCATGTTGAAAGGTTAAACCCCATAGGTATTATGTTTATTAGTGACCACTATTTATAATGACAATCACATGAGAGACATTAAACCTAATGGACCCTAAGCCCACAGTCCGGGCTTGGGCTTTATTCTCTAATACTACATTGCTTCGTTGTATATTTGGAAATGATTCGCCAAAAACTCAACATAGAACGGTAGGGTGAGATTTCTTTAAAAGGAAAGTATAACAGCAGGGCAAATGCTTTCAATATAGAGACCACGCCTTGAAGTTATAAGTAGTAGATTATGATTTCCGTCTCTATTCTTCATTAGCCATTCTTCTATACTGTCAAAATCCATCATGCAGAAATCGAGCCCATGAGCTAATGACAGAGTTTAAAGGTAGCATGTATAATAGAAAACTTGAGCATTTTGAATGTTTCCTTAGTGTATATCAGAGCCTTTTACAAGTTCGCCTTTCTATCTTTAACCTACGTACGCTTGACTAATTAATGCTGCTATAGACCATTAGACTCGCAGTTCATACAACTAACTAGGTTGCAATATGGTTTAACCACCTTAGACCATAAAAACACTCGTCAAACAGATAAGCTTAATCGATGATTATAGAAACTGTGCCAACCCTATATTGAATCTGGCTAGATTGGCAAAACTAAGCCTACATGGTTTAGTTTAGCTAGGTTCAACAAAATTCTCTTGAGGAAATTATTTTCGAGATGCCATTGAATATCTCCTACTGGTCTTAACTCAATTTTGAGGAGTGATCGCCGTGATTAATATAGTTCTCAGGTTCGCCCTTGTATTTAGCTACCATGATAACATAACATCTATTATTCGAGTCAAGAGATCATGAGGCCTCAGCAAACAAGCTTGATAACATGATACGAAAAACTTATTTGTATATGATATATATTCAAATACACAAATTTTATTTGTTTATGGAGGGAGTATTAGCATTACAGATTACAATTAATTCCGAAAAAAATTGACATCCTCCACAAACTTTTCCTGTAAAGTAGTACACATATATAATCGAATACAACACGAAAAACACATAACATCAAAACAAGAACTATACCGATTCCATAACATGATCATCAAACTAATGCATCAGCACAAGCACAAATAATATACAATTCAGACGAACTAAACAAAACGTTGCAAGCTCAAGATGATAACAGCCCAAGGAAAAATGCAGCCCAGAAAAAGCAGTGCCAGCGGAAACACAAAAACGCCGTCGTTTTTGAATGGCAAATGTATATATTTATAATTATAATGTAAATATCTTTAAAGGGTTAATAATGTTTCTTAGGTAACCATCCCTTTTTTACTCGATAAATAATAATGTTGAATGGGCTATCGATAGTTTCTTGTAATTTCTTGATGTATCTAATTACTAGTGTTGCTACGATTGTTAATTGCTAACGTGGCGTGCAGTGTGCCATACCCGGCACCTAATGCATTCAAGTTGATACTTGTCTTTACAACTTGGGAAAACTGAACAATATGCACACCTGATATGAGTACATAATTATATTATGATAACAATACAAACATGTATTTAAGCACAAATGCTAAAGACGATATAAGTGAAAGGAAAGAGGATGATACATCGAAAAAATTAGGGCAAAACACAAACAATCTATCAGTAGGTATTAATTGTAATCAAAGGCCCTTTTAATTATAGTCACCATCCTTAAATCCCTTTCTGCAACTACTGACCTTGTCTCCAGAATCATGGGGTCGACATCTGCTAGCCACACCTTTGGCTTCTTCACGATATAATGTTTGCCCTTAAAATGGAAAATAGATTTAACGTCCTCGACAGATGTACCTATAGGGACACGAACAGTGTCTAGGCAAATCCCACATCGGCTGTGGCTTGGAGTGATGCTGGGTATATAAGGATAACATACGCCTTACTAGCAACAACGCGTTTTGTTGTCTAATGGTTATAGATGTTACAGTTAAGTGTGCTCGTGTGAGAGCACAACTGGCATGGGTGACCATGCCGGGAAGTTACAGGTTAGACCACAAAAGCAAAGCCGTGAGCCTTCGGGCAAAGCGGACAATATTGTGGGCTGAGTAAGGCGGGATGTTACAACTTGGTATTAGAGCCATTCCAGAGCCGTTCGGGATGGTGGGGCAAACCTCATCGAGGACGATGAGTCCCTAAGGGGGGGTGAATTGTTACACCCTAGGCAAATCCCACATCGGCTGTGGCTTGGAGTGATGCTGGGTATATAAGGATAACATACGCCTTACTAACAACAACGCGTTTTGTGGTCTAATGGTTATAGATGTTACAGTTAAGTGTGCTCGTGTGAGAGCACAACTGGCATGGGTGACCATGCCGGGAAGTTACAGGTTAGACTACAAAAGCAAAGCCGTGAGCCTTCGGGCAAAGCGGACAATATTGTGGGCTGAGTAAGGCGGGATGTTACACAGTGTTTGTGAATATTTTCACCTCAGCTGTTAGCACTTGATCTTGATCCATTCTAGTGATAGTCACTGTACATGTTGTGTGTGGTTTGACTATGAATGTATTTAGTGTTATGTAGAGGTCAGGATGTGATGTTTTGACAATATGTGCAGCAGGAAAATCAGTGTTGTTAGTGAACTTTATCGGCATTTTATTGGGATTTAATTTGCGTTTGGATTCAATTGATTGAATCAAACCATAATCTTTAGCCTAATCTGTTGATGCCTCGAAGCAAAATCCCTTGACAATTGTTGCATGTACGTATTCAACAAGATTTGATAAGTTAACGCTTTATCAATAAGTAACAACGATGAACCATAACTAATCATGTTTTATTACTAGTACTAAATCCTTCAAATTATGCACTAATATCCTTATATATATAATCGAACAAGCATAGCAAAACTCCCGAAATTCTCAGAAATCATGCTATATATGCTCTTTAACTTCTAAAACCTGGATATAAGATATTTTTCATAGCACAAAACATTATAATGTGCTAGTGCTGTACAAGAATTAATTATCTAGTGCACGTACCTGATACGTGTAACACCCCGTGCCCGCTTTGGTCAAAAAATTAAAACTTTACGCGCGGAAACGCTTGACTTTTATGGACATTCTGTCACTCTTTGGAAAACTGACAAAAATCTATACACATTCGGGACTTGAGACTATTTTTAAATGAAAGTAGACTCAATTACCTTCAAAACGACGGGTGGCGCGACCCGAATCGACTTACGGATTAAAAGATATGATTTTTCAAAGTTTACCAAAATCTGTCCGGATCAAACCGAAATTTAGGAATTTGGTACCAAATTTCGGTATGAACCGAAATTTGGCCCTTTTTCACAATAATCGACCCATGCTACCTTATATCCACACCAAACTCACTCAAAGCCATTAACATATCATACAAAATTGTTTACATACTCAACTAACCCGAAATAGTACTTTAAAAATTAGACGGTTATGCAATAAGCCCGTTTTGACCCATTTACACATCAAACTACTCATACCACATCCGTTTTACACCAAACTTTACCAACTTCAGTAATTTAACATATCAAACATTTTCCAACGACACTTGACCCGTTTACACATTAAATGGGTACATTTACCCTTTTGCCAAACACCCTCCTTAAACATTGACCATAAACCATTTAACACACTTAAACACACCGTTGACCACCCAAACTTTACCAAAAGCATTAGATTAACATAACAAATATGTTCCAAGGTGTAACACCCCCAAAATTTGGTACAGCAGAAGACTCAACAAGCTTTCGGGGTGCTACGGGGATTGGTATCCAACACAAGACATAATAGAACGAGATAAAGTAAACATAATAAAAACGCAACCAAAACGGGGTTTTAAAGTTTACATTTATCCCAATATCATCCAGAGTCAGGCCCAAAATAAATAAAAGTAGGTCCACAATTTAATATCAGAGTTTAGAAAAATAGATCCATAAACCGGGTGCCTTAGCCGAGCCTTCCAATCCATGCATCCAAATCATCACTTAATTACCTGAGAAAACGTGCTAAAAGTCAGCTTTCGCTGGTGAGATCATAGGTTTAAATTCATCATCAATATAGTGGACATATACGCAAAACGCTTGCTAGCTAGACTAAGGATTTACTAAAAGCCTGCGGATACCCTCCGCTCCAACATAACACACCGTTCTAACATAGATATTTGGGTAACCCCCGCAATATCATAAATACTCGGATAACTTCCGAAGTATTGCTAACCTATAGGTGCACACTATAGTATCTAAATAAGCCAACCTTGAATAGTACACACGAAACCGTGTGACTAAAGCTGACAATTCCAAATAAGCCAACCTTGAATAGTACACACAAAATATATGTGACTAAAGCTGACAATACATCCTAGTCCATACACATAGCAAGTTTTAGAAAGAATATAGAAGCGATAATAGTCCACATAAATAATTTGCACGTTTCTCACCCCAAGTATTGAAAACATAGTTCAAGAGTAAAAGTGGGGCTATGACTCACCTCAAGTCCAGAAATCAGCAAGAAGAAATCGGTAGAAGTAAGATGTATAATAACTCACAAGACGGCAACTACGGACTCGACATGACCTAACAATATCAACTTGCTCAGAAATCATTTCCTCAAATTCAAATATTCCCAAACCCGGACGTATTCCGTTTTATTTTCCGAAAATCCATTTCGTATTAGTTTGGAGTTTTTACGTTTGGTATTCATACGGGTGGTGGGTCGACACAAACAAACCAAAAAGGCCTCACAAAAGAATAATAAAATAAACTATAGATCTAATATTAGCCCAATATATTATTTAAATAAATCGTCGAAGTTTATCAAATCCGTCGATTTGATAATCCCCATATTTATTTACGTAACATACCGTTCCAAGATTACACCCAACCTAAAGCACATAGCACAAAAATACTATATGGTATATATCGTAGTCTAATAAACTCCTTATATACATCGTCAAATTGGCCAGATTTCCCGATATATATATTTAGTGATTTATTATCCTCTACATATACCACAACCTATGGGCGTCGTAGGATACGATGCCCATTAATATACTCATTTCGTATAACCAAATAACTCGGTTTAACCTGTCGGTTAAGTAAGTTATTTAGTTATAGAAAATGTTTATATTAATCGTCATATATCCATGACAACACAAAAGTCACAAACAATAACTCACCTGGACTCAAGTGACCACGACTCCGCATAACTCGATAGCTTTCCTCGTTATATATATAAAATAATATTTCATTTAATATTTAGTTAACGTCGAGAATTTATCGTTATTTATAATATTTATTCATAATAATACTTCCAATAATATTACGCTACTCTCGTAGCATAATATATATTTAGTCGCATTATTTATAATACTACTCGTGATTTTTGTTATTATTAATATACGCATTTATACAATTATATATACGTTATTCACGTCTATATATTTATATAAACGTTTATATTACCAATAATATTATTACGAGTTTTATTATTTGCGTTTTAAATTGTAAATATTTATCGAGTCATACGAAATGGTTACATGTCCGAGTCATGACTCTCGGCTCATTGTCCAAGTCCAAAATAATATGAGTAAGTCATAAGTAATCCATCCAACTCCATCCAAATCAATCCCAAAACACGTGCTACAACAATAGGGTCCGACTACGGCACCCGACTAATCTATCTCCGTCAATCTAAGTGACCGTCTCACAATCGGTCCCCACATACCCACTCGACAACAACTTCTCAATATACCATAAATCCCTTGTCGAGACCAAAATAATCTCGACACCACAAGTATTCGGCCGAAAGTCAACAATGCCAAACAATAACAAGTTAACAAAAATTATAACAAGGAAATATAAATACAAACATGGTCCATATTCGGGTTGGTTTACCAAGCCAAATCCGAGCCCTCGACTCACTTGAGTCTCGGCTCAATACCATGAGTCACAAGGACTCGAACCAACAACCAAGGGTCACAAAATAAGCTCCAACGAGCACACCCAAAACTGCCTATTCGACCACTTGGGTCGAGGCATTCGACAACCATATACGGCCACAAGGCCGTGACTCCATCGAGTCAAACCAAGGTCCAACGCAAGTAACATGAAAACCATAACTCAAGACCACGAGAAGCAACAATATCGAGCCATAGGCTCGGATCCAACACCAAGCCGTGAGTCTACGACTCACGGTTCATTCGAACCATCAAAGAAAACACCAAACCCGGATACCAAACCATCTTTTTAGCATCAAAACATCATTTCCCAACAAAAATATATTCGATTTCCATGAAACTCATCCGTGTAGCCACGGATTAAAACCAATTCGAGACACCCCAAAGACAAAAATCGATTATTCTTACCTTCTTGAACCTCCAATCGAATAGATCTACTAAAAACAACAAAGTTGGTTCGGATTTTATAAGATTTCGAGGTGTTAAAGTGGTTTATATGGTGCGTATAGTATACCAAAAGAAAGAGGAAAGAATAAGGAATAAGATGGTGGTGTTTGTTTTGTTGTGTGGCCGGCGTAGTGGTGGTGGTGGCCGGAAAGGGTGGTCGGCGGCTAGGGTTTTGAGGGGGGAAGAAGAGAGAGAGAATTGGTGAGGATGAGGGTGTTGTTGTGTATGTGTGGTATTACCACATAGACGATTTTTTAGTTACTAATAATATGAGTGGGTAAATAATGGGTAAGTGTAAAACACACGGTCCGAAACCCGAACTCATTTCAAAACGTTTAATATCTCGCGAAACATTCCGTAAATAATTAAATATAGTCGGACTCGTAAAATCAAGTCATAAAATTCCTGTTAGGTAATCCTAGTGCCGGAGTCAATGTAGTACCAAGTGAGAATTACAAAAATAAATCACCAAGTATATTTCCATAACAATCATTAAATAAATCTCAAATCCCATAACGATATTAAATATAATCAACCATAAAATAGGTCTTACAAGTTCGTTACGAATAAAATTCCAAATAAAATTTATAAACGAACTTTAACGTATTGCGGGTTTTCAAAATGGCTCCCTAAATTGCCGGTTGTCACACAAGGGCACTTGACCCGTTTACAACCCAAAATGGGTATTTTCATACATAAACCAAACACCCCTTTATACTTGACTATAAACACTTCAAACTCACTTTGACATACCAAATGACTACCAAGTCGTTTGAACGACCTTAACATACAACTTGCCATTCGGCTACACGCTACCAACCCATAAAGGACCAACGGGGGTACAAACTTACACATGAGCCCGGTATTCTACCTAAGCTCCTACACGTACTACCTTAATTTCACATATTCAAATCCTTAATCACTATATCCAAGCCATCCATACAAGCATCCCAACCTACAAAAAGGGTTAGACAACTAAACCGTAAGCACAAAGGCTTAGTAAGTAAAACGACCATAACATAACATTATACTTCAATCCACATAAGCATCATAGACATAAATACTTACTTTATGGCTTATTACTCAAATCACAACTAGCACATAACATCAACATATCCATAGCATCATCTTCTCACATAAGCCATAAACACGGCATCACATAGGCATAACCCAAGCTCATCTCCTCAACATAAACATACATAACACATAATGATAGAAATCCATATAACTTATGCTATCATCATTTTACTTACCTTAGCTCCAAGCTAAGCACATCAAGAACATCAACAACACAATGATCCATCATCATCATCCTTCATAAATAATCACAACTTGTGATGATCATAACTAAGGGAGACTATAAACATAGAGATTTGATCATCTTCTTCATCTTAGATCATCACCCAATTTTCCCTCTCTTTTCTTCTCTCTAAAAGATCCGGCCTTCTCACTCTCTCTCAATAATGAGAGAAATGTCTAGAATAAACTAGATATACTAGTTAGATGGTGACTTTGGGCAATTGGCAAGAATGGCCCTTAAAGTCTCTTTCCTTCTATTTAAGCCACAACTAACTTTATAACATATATAACACTTGGCAACTTAGGCCCCTTTAGTTATGCATTACATTTATATAACTATACTAGTTATAATGCCCGCGCACGCGCGGGGTTTTTTTCTAAAATTTAGAATATGTATTTTTATCTATTAAAAAACAAATAGCTTTTTTTTAATTATGTTTATTAATTTTGTTTTATAATTATGTTTGATGTACGTTTTTGCATGTTAATAAATTGGTCAAAATGGGTTGATGGGTATATCTGGTCCAAAGTTGCCTCACGTACAATCAAACATTTATGGTGTACATTATAGTGTTTAAAAGAAAGCGTATGAAGTTTAGTAATGTAAGTTATGTAACCATATATGTTTAATACATCCAACTATATAGACAATTCAAAAATATGTCCATACCGACCCATTTTGACCCAAACATGAAAATCATTTGTTTGACCTGTAACCTAAATATAGTTGCAATTTTAGTTCATAATAAGAAGAGAAGCCGAAAGCGGATGAAACAATGGAAGGCACACTAAAGATTATTTACAATTAAACCTTTTCTTACAATTTCATGGATTATCTAGCATGATAAATCTAAATGATATATGAAATTAAACCAAATGTTATTATCACAAAAACATTAAAGATCAAAAGGTTGTAAACTAATTATTTACCATCAACATGAAGAACCGAATGATTAAGTGGTTGGCTGGTTGCGGTTATTCAGTTGTGATGCTTTCAACTTTCAAGACATTTTTCTTTTTCTTTTTGTGGCTTCCACTTTCAGTTGACGACACTCTGATCCTCTTGTTGCATGTAAATACAAAAGCCTAGCATTAACTAAACATCACATAGGTAACCTGGTTCAACTTTTACTTCATTGTTCACGATATTAAAAGACAATATACTGATATTTAAAGTATTTTTATTTATTAAAAAAACAAATAAATTGATTTTACATTATACGATGAAGAGAGTGACTATGTCTAAGTATAATGGCCATAAATGTGGTTTTCTTTTTTATTTTTTTTTTTATGTTTTTTTATTTTTTTTTTTAATATTCTTGAATAATGTATTTTTGTATATTAAAAAATCAAAATGTTGATTTTCTTGACTTAGACTTGGATAAGCTTAATGCCACCTGACTTGAATAATGTATATATGATTTAAAATATATAATATTATAAAATATTAAAACATATGAAGAATTATCAAAATTCTTCATATCTCTTTATTTTGAATAAGATTTAAAACAGTCAGGCGGTGGTTATGTTTTGTTGAATAGTTGGAATGTGTGAAAATATAGTAAAATGTATTGTTATTTATCGCACAATTTTATGAAATGACATGTAACTAATGAGCTTGAAAATAAACTAATGTCGCTTGATGCAAGATAAGCATTTTTCAGTTTTCGAGCAGTCGAAGTTGATGAGCGTTTCGCTTACCAACGGCTTTTGTTGCTTCAATACATACATTAATATATACACTAACAAAAAGATTAACAAACCTGAAAATTATTTAATAAAAGCTATTGTATTTAGTTAGTTCATACCTCCATCAAATGCGAGCAAATTGATGTCCACTGTTTTCATATCACGTCATTATCAAAAGACTATTTAGAAGCTTATATTTATTATACATAACCCATGTATGCCCATAAGCAAGCCTAACTACTATGTTAATTTTGCCACTGTTTGCTGAAGATAATCCGTCCATATTAAATACTATAAAAATCCAAATAAATTTAGGATGCCCTATAAAAAAACACTAACATGTTATAGAAGTCCAAGAGAATGGCCAGCAGGATTAACCGAAGTATGAAACTTTTGCTTTCACCTTCCTCCTCTGTTCCAATAAGCAAAGAAAATTCATCAAAAATCATGTCTTAATTTACCATCATGTCTATAAAAAAAATGAACTAAAAAGACATGCACAGGTAATTACCTGCAATGCATTTGTCACACTTCTTTATCCATTCACTGAATCATGCAAAGTATGAGGTTTATGTTTGGACAACTTTTGCCCCATTTTCTTTATAACTAAATTCTAAGAATTTCATCATTTACTCGTTAGAGATAAAATCCAAGCCTAATTGACCCATTCATGATGATAAGTAACTGAGTAAAATCTTCCGCTTCCGATTTCATTATAATAACAGAACTACTCTAGAAAGTTCACATTAACCCGAAATTTTGGTTCTCCAAAACCTTAATGACAATATCATTTAGTATCTGGTGCTTACTTACACTTTAAGAAACAATACATGAAAAATCATTTGCTATAATCCTACTAAGCATTCAAAGGATCACATGAACTGCTATGATTTCAATCCCAGTATCCCACAAACAAAACATAGTAATCAAACAATAAGGCCACATATGATTTTTTTAGACCGGATGTTTAGATGGAATGTTTAAATGAAACACATGACAAATATCAATAACTTGCTAACAAACTAATTTGAGTTATTCAAAAACTACTCACCATTTGCGCAGATATGCCTTTGGTATCGAGGCGTCCAACTTAATTGCTTTGTTTGCATAAAAAACATCCTCTGCAACAATACAATTGTAATACCTCAACCTAGCCAGAGCGACACAAAACCGTGTCAATACTGTTGTCCCCGGATTAAGTAGACCAAACAAACAATCCCAGCAATAAGTATCGGTATCAATTAATAAAATGGTATATTGATGAAAATAAGCTTCTAGTGAAAATCGTGATCCTACTCGTTGTCTCACAAAATCGGATAGAGGTCGTAAGATCCTACCACGATGAAGCTTTTATATGTAGTATAGTCATATAGATATAAAGCCCACACACGAAGTTTTGACATAAAATTTAAATTACGTTCTAATACTACATATTTTGAATTTAATTTACATCGTATAACATATAGTTACATTGTATATAATCATATATTTTCTCATATCATTTTATAATGCAACATGGGCTCAATACACCTAGCCACATCCCCAATTTACAATACTACTCACTATTTGCCAAAAACATCCACCTCAAAACCACTTGATCCATTCAGATGTTGTCATGAAACAAAATACTACACTTGAAGCTCAAAAAATGATCGTGGCAATCTAGTTTAGACAAAAACTAAAAGGTATAACTCTTAGTCAAGATTGATCACATTACGCATGTGCATGTTATGATATAGTAGTAGATTAACAGCTTGTCATAATTCTGATTACAATGGTCTAACAACTAAAATATTATCTATGAAAATGTAAAAAAAAAAAGTACTTTATATAACTAAAATATATAAACATAAATAAGCAGTAGCTTACATTGATAAATGGGATACTCCACAGACCAAGAATAACTTTATGAGACCGAGCAATAAGACCAGGACCTTCAATGCTCATGTCCACATCGCTAAACTCACTCGTCATATATAATTGTTCAAGTCTCTGAACATTAGCAGGAAGCCCAGAGGGAAAGGCAAGACCACTACAATGTGGCTGAGAATTCGGGTAATAAATTTCTACGTTCTTTCAAGAGTCAAACAACTTCTTAGTGAGTTTAAATCTTTCGATAGCTTCTTCACATTGCTTCAGCAATGAAGTTGCTCCAAATCATAAGCTTACATCATGCCGGGAACCCAATAGCGACTCTCGAATCTACATATAGACACATGAATTATTATACTCTAAAGGGAGTGCTTGGATGCATGTTTATATCTCACAATTAAAACTAAACAAAAAAAGGGTTGAATCACATGAGCATGTAAAAACTAAACAAAAAAGGTCTCCAAACTCACCGAAGATAAAATCCCATTGGTTTATAACCTCAGAAAGGGCTTTGGTATACACAAAGTTAGAAGGGACTGCTTGCAATTTATTATTATAAGCATCGGTATGTACTTAAAAAATGGTTAATCAAACATGAACAGGTCTACACAATCATTATAATCTAAATTCTAGAAGCGAATAATGAATCATTCAATTTACCATTAAATAGCCCGAATCAAATGTTTAGACGTGATTTGGTTTGTTTTTATTTAAAATAACGTGTCTTGGTTCTTAAATAGCCAACGTTTGAATTGCCGCTCCTTCCACGGACCATAGCACAAGAGTAGCTACAACTTCACCCCATTCCTACGCCTTCAACGTTGATGAATTATCGTTAAACTCATTAAGATATAAACTATGTGTTCAAGAAATATTTTAATCCTCACTTTGATAGTAATGGAATTACCTGAAATACAACATTATGCTTTATCAAATCTAAAATTTGAATAAGAAAAAGCACCGTATAAACACAAATAGATGTACATAAATAGCTTATCAGGAGATTAAAATAAAAGTTTTTTATTTTGGATCCGTTAAGATGAAGAAACTTGGTTTGACGAAAACAGTTGACCAGACCTCCATGATACATCATATTAATCGGATTGCCAAAATAATAAAGAATACCTTATGAATCTCAAGAACACCAACTTAATGAACAATCACAGCCAAATGATATCTAGTAGTTGATTAAGATAATAAAGGTGAACGATTCTTTGTGGATTTATGTGTTTCCACGCTGATTTAGTAAAATGGATTGTAACAAATGGAGTTTAAGCTTTGTAAAAAATATGAATTTTAAACCAGAAAGTGTTTCGGGTTAACCAGACCTCATTCAAAATTCACCTTTTTGACCCATTACTCAAACTATCCTAACTAACCACTCTGAATATTATATGTAACACACTTGATCCAAAGACTAAAGTAGTGTACACCGAGAATCTCGACAAGGAGTATTTCAAGTCCAATAATTTTGGCCGCTATAGATGTGGTAAGAGAGCTACCATACGCAGAGACTTTTAGCGACAATTCAAATCTTACAATTCCAGAGTCAGGTCAAAGCACTATAAAAAACGTATCTGGGTCGGCCAAATTTGTGGCGGTCTTAATCACTGGGCGACCAGCGGTGGTGCAGCCATTTGTGGATACTATAGACACACTTGTAGCAGCTTGGCTTCCTGTATTAGAAGGCCAAGGTGTCTCCAACGTTCTATTGGTGATTATGGTTTCGTAGGAAAGCTGGCCCGTACTTGGTTTAAGTCTGTTGATGAGTTACCCATGAATGTTGGAGACCAACGTTATGACCCATCGTACCCGTTTGGGTTTGGACCGACCACAACACCCTCTAAGACCACATATAATCTTATTGAGTCTAAGATTTTGATTATTTAATGTTCCATGTTAGAAATACAATATAAAAGATGTTATAATTTATAACCTTTTTTTACCATGGAAATACCAACCTTCATGAGACAATTTCTACCTTGCTCCCACTCTTTTCCACACCATTGTCTAGCTTTATTGAATGATAAGTATATATCTCTTATGATGATTTTCGTGTGAATAAAAAAATGGGGCTATCAATTGAGTTTATATAATGGTTTAAGCCGGTATAAGTTAAGGTCGTATTAGGATTCTAATTGTAAATGTAATATAATATAAACTCAGCTGTAGTTTTAAAAAATTAAAAAAATAATAATAATAACACTTAAGTCCTACAATTTTTAAAAAGTTACTTAAACAACTACAACTTATTAAAAAACATAAAATTTCAATCAAATTAAAATTAATAAAATATAAATTATAAACTTATAATAAAAATTAACCTTGAACTCTTCCTTGTCAAATTCTGGCGCAAAATTGAACTCTTCCTCTTCATCGGATTGTTGTTCTTGTATTTATTACCATCGGATTTCTTAAAGCTGTAGCATCGATTGATGTTGTTATTAGGTTTTAGGTTGATTGTTGTTAAAGCTGTAGCATCATCGGATCTATAGCAGCAGATTGTTGTTGTTGTTCTGTAGCATCGATTGATGTTGTTATTAGGTTTTAGGTCGATTGTTGTTAAAGCTGTAGCATCGGATCTGTAGCTTGCTGTTCTTATGGATTGTTCTTGATGTTCTTATGGGTGGTTCTTGTTTAGTGTGTTTTTCTTATGTGTGGCAAATCTAAAGGATACTAATGGATACTTCGGTTTTAATAAAATATTTACACTTCAGCCATGAAATATCCAAAAACAACAATAAAGCCCTTGTGTATTTTTGCTCAATTTTAATTTTTAGGTATAAAAACGAATTTTAAACAATTATTACACAAATATAGAAAGATTATACGTTTTTTAAATATTAAAAACCTTTTTAAAAATTAAAATTGTAAAAAATATTACCTAAATAAGTATGATTTGATTTTTTTGAAATGAAAAGTTCTCACTAAGGGTTTTATTTTATTAGGTAAAAGATTAGTCATACTTTGACTATTAATTGGCTATCGGGTTTGACCATTACGCAACTTTCGTTGACTGGCCAATCACATAAAGTCTTTATTCGCTTTCATCTAGGGTGGGGTCCCAACACCCGAGAAACGGGTCTAACAATACGCGAGCTATGATTGAACTTGTCATCATCGAAATGCAGAACAACTTGTTGTTAATGAAAGCTCGATAACTAGGAAGCAATACAAAGACAATATATATATTTATAGGTTTGTAGAAGCGTGTGGTGCATGCATGATTGCATGTATACACCGTCAATCGTGTACTCCTATTAGGAGTAAAATTTATTTATTAACATTAACATTCTATTGCGGACGGTACGTGCATGAATTACAAAAACTCATTAACTCCCGTTGGATCAACCCAACATTAGATCATAACCACTCAAATTCAATAATTATCTATACAAGAGATAAAAGTGGTAAATTCAAAAGAATTACAATATTATCTTATCAAGTTCCCATCTACCGTATACTTCTATTAGTCAGATATCTTATCTTCTAAATTCATTTTTTTTTCAATTTATACATATGAACAAGTAAAAAATGTGTCAACTATCGTAGCAACAAAAAACGAATTTGGCATTGCGAAAATGACTATCAACGAACGAATCAAGGTAAAGTTATGTTACAACATCTCACGTCAATTTTTTTTTTAATCAATACCTGACATTTTCTCCTTACTTTGAACAGCAAGCCGGGTACGATGATATCGATCTTCATGATCTCATGAGGTAACACTCCTTTCTACAGTTTTTTGGTTTTGTTTATGATCTCATGAGGTAACAAGTAGGGTTGCATCAGTTGGAAAACCCCTTGCCTCTTAACCTAGAGGTCAAGGGTTCGATCCTCACTCACTACAAAAGGCCGGAGGTCCTTTTCTACCTTAAGTAGAACCGGAAGCAGCCTCTGTACCTTAGGTAGAAAGACGGTATTGGGAGTTACTTTACTTTACTTTTTATATATTCGTATGAAGCTGTAATGTTGTTTTCCGTCTTTAAACAACAGCTTGATGACAACGTGAAACTTGATACGCAACCGTTGGTTGAAGAGGTGACTCGCGAATCTAAGAAAAGGATAAGGGAATTGAAGCAAACTTGGTGACATGGAAATAGGATGAAGTTATTGAAATTACTAAAAGTTTGGACGGTGAGAGCATTTTTATGGGGATGATGATACTTTCGGTGATGTTCCGTCAATGTCCAACATCAAGAGGAAGAAAAGAAACCAAGTTTCCGTGTTTAGCCGCAATAAAATTTACCGTTTGATTGACGAAGATGATGAAGACAAAGATGATATTTTCCGTTGATCAATGTTTAGTTGCTTTTCAATGTTTAATGTCTTATGTTGATGGTTTATTCACGTACTTTTGTTTAGGATTCTTCTTAACTGCTTATTCGGTTCAACCATAGGTTGAATTCCTCATGGTATTGCTTTTTTAGTGAACAAATGTTACTTTGGGTCACTGATGTTTTAATGCAACAATTGTTAGAGAATAAAATGCAGTTAGCAATGTTAAACAACATGATCTGTTTTCCTTTTCTTAGATTGGGCTGACTTGGGGACACATATGGACAACTAGCTAGAGTGAGTGAATTGGACAACTTAACATCTATGATGCCTCATCTTATTGATGCATATTTTATAGTGTAAATGCATCTGTTTTCCAATTCAAACCACGACGTCGGGGCAGAATATATGTTGCCTAAACACACCCTTTTCTTGTTTGACAGTAAGTTATAACCATATATTAGTAGTACTACATACTATTTATTAGTTGAGTGAATACATATACTTCATTCATCGCAATGCCTTTATGTTGTCTGACAATTCAGCCTAATCTATAAGAATATATGATGATGCATCATAGATGTTAAGTTGTCCAATTCACTCACTCTAGCTAGTTGTCCATATGTGTCCCCAAGTCAGCCCAATCTAAGAAAAGGAAAACAGATCATGTTGTTTAACATTGCTAACTGCATTTTATTCTCTAACAATTGTTAGTTGAGTGAATACATATACTATTTATTATTTGAGTGAATACATATACTTTATGTTGAGTGAATACATATACTATTTATTAGTTGAGTGAATACATATACTTCAACACTGCTTCATACATACTACTTTAAACCTCATTTGATCCAAAATTGAAGGTTATCGACATTTCTTTGTAGTCACGTTGCGGTTCATATTCGGAATTCAGAAAAAGAAATAAAAGAACATTGCATTCTCCCAAAGGTTTATGTTTTCAAAACAAAATACATGGAAGCCAAAATTCTCTGATAATCCCAGAGTTCAAGGGTGAGTAAAGCTTGTGTTTAAAGCATCTCCAATGAAGGTTCATAACGACAAAAATGTTGCACTAGTATAAATTTGCAGTTCTTCCTGATCATATATGTTATGTCCCTGTATCATATCATGATTAATCTTCCACTCCAGCAGAAGCAAACAACACTGGGTGATTTCTATAGAACAATCAGATTGCACAGAGCTGGTTTTCGGTTTAGGTGAAAAAGGAGCTAAAAAAGTGCCAGAAACAGGCAAACCCAAAACGACCCATTACCAACTATCCATCTGTTACACTATCACACCCCAAAAAACAGCTATCCCCAATAAACTGACAAGAAAACCAACACATAATGAATCACATTCACACTCAGTTGGGGAATGGATGCTAGAGCACGTGAAAACACGACATTACCACACCAAAGAGTAACATTTTAAAGCAGCATGTCATGGTATTAAACCTTTGACACCAAATGCCAAGCAAAAGAGGACGCATGCTTAATAACCATGGCAGATTCAATCTAATATATGGGCTATCATCCAGCACAGATACTTGTAGAACAAAAGATTATAAACCCTAAACATGATATAACTAGTTTACCAGACGACCAACTATTCAGATATGTCCCTACACTACCCTACACAATGATTAGATCCCTGCACAAAACATCATCGGCATATATCCCCGATTCAGTCCTTGTTACCTTCCTTTTCCTGCAACAGATCAAGTATTATAGTCAAAACGAGGAAAAAATGTTTTACCATTAATATCATCAAATAGTCTAAATAAACACACTATTAACTTCAGAAACTGCGCATATAGAACATAAAATCGAGCCTAATAGAAGTAAAGCGTATGCTTTAGCAAAAGCATAAGCAGCTCATTAAAATATATAAAATCTATGTATGTTAATATGCGGACTTGAGAAGGCTAAAAGTTTCAATATTTTCGTATTTTAACAATCACTTTTCAAGATGGCTTAGTTTCACAGTTTCATTGAAACAATCAAACTCAGATATGACAGTAGTTAACAGAGGCAAAATTGAAAACGCCCAATTTAACGATATGACTGCGATAAATAAAGCTTTTCAGTAATGTCGATGGAATTGTGTTTATATCATGTTGGAGAATCAAACTATGAAAGCATAAACATCTATAAAGCTTAACTGCCATTTATATAACTTACAAACTGGTTCAGATTTTATTTATTAAAATTATAAATATGAAAAATAGCGCACTTAAATGACAGGCAAGTGCTAAACCAAGTCCTATGATGAACAATAAAGTACAGACTACAGAAGCATACAAAAGCAGGAATGTTATGCTGCGTGATACAGGCAAACTGGCATGGCTTAAATGTCGATAAAAAGTCTTATTTTGAAGTTCTATAGCCAATATACAGACTTTTTTGACAAAATACAAGACTACGTATCTCTTTAATCACTTATGCTCTGGTATGGATAAGAAGGGGAACAAGTTTTCTCCAATTAAGAACACTGCGGAAGGAACACGGGTAAAACTGTCATCTTCAAAAAACTACTACTCCGTATATTAATAATTTAATATAGTAAATCATGTTTTGATGACTCTACACATCCTGGAGTGTCCTATGAACCTGGCCCATTTGAGGAAATTAACTAATTGCACATTTCATAATTACACAAAAATTGGTGCTATATATGATTTGAGCCCACAAGATCCGTAAAGTTACTTAAAAAGGTATTATTGACTATGATACCAAGACAGTGTAGCAATTTTCAGGGAACTGCTGATATATATATAGACTAGTCACATGATTTGTGGTAGAAACAAATCAACAATAGAGCAATTAGGATTCTAGCATTTAATGTATTTGATAACAAGCACTTGGTAATCTCCTATTTTCCCTGTTCTATTAGATCTAATTCCCTATAATGTTCCAAAAATCTTATATGTTTCACATATTGCTTCACTAGTTCACTTCATGGTGTGATAAAATAGTGAGCCAAAGTATACAAAACAAACAAAGACATATTGAGGTGACAGCTTCAATCACTTAAGCTATGCATGAGCCGATTCAGGTTGTGCTTATCTAATGCGAAAAATTAAGATAGAAACTAGATTATTGGTCAAGCGGGTCATAAATCACTCAATATATAAAATTAACATAAAATGATTATTGATACAATATTATATTCTAAATCATATTTCACAAACAAAATGTCACAGATAACTTAAAATTTGTGGACATAAGGTGTTTCAAGTGAACCCAACCTGCACAAAGACTTACATTCTCACCCGTACCTACTTTCACATGTTACCGCCCTGCACAAGAAAGCGTTTGGATGTGCTTCTTCTACTTGTTAAAATATAGCTTGTTCACCATTTCACGTAAGTGTTACTCACATCATGCATTAGCAAGTGCGCATTCAATAAAGTATGTACTTGTCCCAAACTACTATCATCATATAACCAATGACTAACATAATTCAATCAGATTATAAATAATCACGAAACATCAACATAAAGTAAAGCTTTAAGAAATGTTTTAATATGAGAAACAGCCAAAAGAGTGATTTTCGGATCTTTCATGGTATTCTGTGACTATGATAACTACAGTACATGATTTAACCTTACATATGTTAGGACTTATCATGACCTACTATGCATACTTGCACCAAATGTTACTATTGAGTTCAAAATAGTTTTGTAACAATGCTTACCAATAATATTATCTATGTAGTGGTGTTTTGGATTTCAAGCCGCCAAGTTGCACGAACCAGCCTTTACCCCAAACTCGAGCGTGTTTCTGGTCTCCTCGCATGATGAATTAGGGTCTATGTGAAGCAGGGTCAACATCTTTGACCCCTCACTTAAATAATTCTGCATATTGGTTGAAGAAATTAGAAATTTATTTGACAAAGATATCGAGCTAAGAACAGTCTGGTTTTGCCCCATAACGTATCCACTCCATTTTGCCTAACTTTGTTTGTTTGACCGTTAAATTGAAGGCGAGGGTATTTGGTCACTTGAATTAAAAGCAAAAATTATGGAATTAGGCGAAATGGCAAACCACAGGCAACAGAGAGAGAGAGAGAGAGAGAGAGAGAGAGAGAGAGAGAGAACAAACAAAAAAAGAACCCGGCAAACCACAGACACCATTTATGTAGTTTAATCATAACATTACTAAGAACATTGTGGAGAAAAGGTACCTTCAACAGGAGTGTTAGTCGGCAAAGTCTATACGTTTGTTCACAATTTTTGGCACATTCTGTTAGGACTTTACCCAACCAAAGCAAGTCTGTATTAATTTCCTACAAGTGCACACCCAAAATGTTAAACTTTTCAGAAGACGTAGGAACATCAAATGAGCTATATAAATTTAACATACCGTTCCTTTCAAGGCTGTATCACCATCTGGTTTCTCATTTCCGGCAAGATCTACAAAGCATAAAAATCCTTGTGACGCTTCTCCCGTTGACAAATTGGTTGATGAGATCTGGATTTCCATAAAAAGATGGCTTCTTGCTGATGCCTTATTTAACATTGTGTTTTTTTTTCTCCCTGGACCAAAATACAAGACCCTAATTAGATGTAATTTTCAATCAAAATATAAAGATATGAACTTTATAGGAATCAGAATATTCGAATAAAAAACTGTGGAATATCCGGATCTATTATAGAAGAAAGTAAATAGGAGATATAGCCAAATGATTTGTTATTGAACAATGAGTTGTTACAACAACGGCTATATGAGTTTAGAGAGAAAATGGATTACAATTCAAAGCTGAAATGAAATGTCATTCATTTCATTTAAACAGGTATCTTTTACTTTCAGCTGCCTTCAATAGCCTCCACATTTTCTCCTTACTATTATTCTCCATGCTTGAACATGGACCTTCTAAGACATTTGTTTCCTTCTTTTCAAGGATGTCGCTCATTTTAACAACGAACGTTGTCTTTTTTCCGTTGTATTTACTTGTTTCTTTATCACGAAAAATTTTCTCCAGGGAGCGCTCAATGATACCTCTCATATGATCAGACCCATCTTTTCCGGCAAGATCTACAAAGCATAAAAATCCTTGTGACGCTTCTCCCGTTGACAAATTGGTTGATGAGATCTGGATTTCCATGAAAAGATGGCTTCTTGCTGATGCCTTGTTTAACATTGTGTTTTTTTCTCCCTGGACCAAAATACAAGACCCTAATTAGATGTAATTAAGTATGTAGGAGTGTGATTTACCATTAACTTGTTGACCAACTTTCTACGAAACGTTTAGTATAACAATAACAAATCATGGTAAACATAAATGCCGGATGAAATTAAGTAAAAGGCATGTAGTGTTCATTTTAGAAAAGAGATTATGAGAATTATACCTATTAAACAGAGGAACCATGGTCGAAAAAACATGTAACATCATCATCACTAAGAAAACATCCACAAAACCAATGATTTCAACTTTAATCAACATAACAATGCCAATAGGATCCTGTTAAAAAAACAAAGGCAATTGTAAAAAAAAAAAAAATAAAATAGAACCACAACAATAACAACAAGAGTAGCAGTCCACTTGGCTACCCCTTTCCATACCGAGAATCACAAGGAAACAATATAATATATTCTCCTTAACTCAAAATGAAACCAAATCGCCAAGATTTATAACCAAACATTCCCAAAATCATCATTTCTCAACTAATAGTAACAAGAAAGAGCACATATATATATCTTTCGTTTTTATTCAAAGACTTGCCCAAGAATACAAACCCGTGACTCACATGTCACGTTTTTAATGAAAATACGAGTTTTGTGGCTCGTCTTACCTTCGAAATCAACAAGTAAAATCTTCAAACCTCAATAAACTAGCGCGTGAATTAGTGGGTTTTAAAGATCTAATGATAGAGATTATTTTTAGTGAGGTTTTGGGTGGTGGTAGGCGACGGTGTCGCGGTGGGGGCCGGCCAAAGGTGTGGCGGCTAGGGTTTGGTGATGAAGATGGAATAGATGAAGATGAGATGGGAGAGAGAGAAAAGGGATGATATTAGCGAGGGTGTTGGTGTGTTGTGATAACCAGGTTTTTTCCTTCTTTTATCTAACAATAACTTAAAATCATGTTTTATTCATAAACCCATATATATATATATATATATATATATATATATATATATATATATATATATATATATATATATCTTTTGTTTTTATTCAAAAACTCGCCCAAGAATAAAAACTTGTTAAAATCATGTTTAGTGTTGTGATAACCAGGAGCACAAGGACGATTTTTGTAGTCACTCTTTATTATATACGAGGTTTAGTACCCGCGTTTATAACAAGTCTTAATTGACCATGTTTTATCCTTGTCGCGAATCTCAAACTTCACGTGGTTTTCGGAAGGGAGGTGTTTAGCAAAATGAGCTGGAATATACTGCAATAAAAAATATACCAATTTAGAATCAACATATCAGTTATCTAAATTTTTTATAAAAATAACAGTTGTTTTGTTTTCACCCAACCAATGGCATCTGACCCGGTTAAAATGATGATAATGTGACCTTTTTTAGTCATGGTACATGAAACCACGGGATTATATATCTATACTACTTATAAAGAATGTATCTCTTTTCTTAAAACTTGAATCTTGAAACTTAAATTAATGTAGTTTGCTTAAATTACCCCTAAGTACCCCTTAAACTTGGCAACTTAAATTATGTCTTTTCTTAATCAATTCTAAACTTGGCAACTTAAACCGGGTTAACCCGCCGGGTTTGAAAATTGCTCATAATTAATTGCTTCAACATTTCCTTTTTAATTTTTTCAACATTACACTTTCTTTTAAAATTGCTTATAATTAATTGTTTTAACATTTCCTTTTTAATTTTCAACATTTCACTTTCTTTTAAAATTGCTCATAATTAATTGTTTTAACATTTCCTTTTTAATTTTTTCCACATTTCACTTTCTTGACTTTTTCGCTTTTCATTTTGACCATTTTTGTTTTATAGATAGTATATATAGTAAATATAGATGAAGATAGGAGCTACCCACCAAACTAGTCAAATGAGAATTCTTCATCAGCTGGATAAAGTGATGCGACTTCGGTGTATATTCCAAAATAACAAATCATGGTAAACATAAAGGCCGGATTCAATAACATTAAAGATGAAATTAAGTAAAAGGCATGTAGTGTTCATTTTAGAAAAGAGATTATGAGAATTATACCTATTAAACAGAGGAATCATGGTCGAAAAAATATGTAACATCATCATCACTAAGAAAACATCCACAAAACCAATGATTTCAACTTTAATCAACATAACAATGCCAATAGGAACCTGTAAAAAAAACAAAGGCAATTGTTAAAAAAAAAATAACTCATCAACTAAAAAAAATAGAACCACAACAATAACAACAAGAGTAGCAGTCCACTTGGCCTCAAAGGGAAACAATATAATATATTCTCCTTAACTCAAAATGAAACCAAATCGCCAAGATTTATAACCAAACATTCCCAAAATCATCATTTCTCAACTAATAGTAACAAGAAAGAGCACATATATATATATATATATATATATATATATATATATATATATATATATATATATATATATATATATATATATATATATATATATATATATATATATCTTTCGTTTTTATTCAAAGACTCGCCCAAGAATACAAACCCGTGACTCACATGTCACGTTTTTAATGAAAATACGAGTTTTGTGGCTCGTCTTACCTTCGAAATCAACACGAAAAATCTTCAAACCTCAATAAACTAGCGCGTGAATTAGTGGGTTTTAAAGATCTAATGATAGAGATTATTTTTAGTGAGGTTTTGGGTGGTGGGTGTCGCGGTGGGGGCCGGCCAAAGGTGTGGCGGCTAGGGTTTGGTGATGAAGATGGAATAGATGAAGATGAGATGGGAGAGAGAGAAAAGGGATGATATTAGCGAGGGTGTTGGTGTGTTGTGATAACCAGGTTTTTTCCTTCTTTTATCTAGCAATAATAATAATAATGGTAGTGTAGGGGGTAATGGCTAGTCAAGTAAACGAAATGTCAAAAATATTTCAACATTCTTAAACCAAACTCGTTTTCAATAATTAAAATTCCAATATACGTTCCATAAATATGTAATCCAAACCGTAAATTCAAATATTTAAATTTTTGTTAGGTCGTTCTAGTGCCGGAGTCAACGTAGTGCCAAATAAAATCTCGAAATAAATTCTCGTCACATCGATAATCCAAATTCACTTCCATAAAAATTTTAGATAATCAACCAAAATATTGGTTTTACAAGTTCGTTACGAATAAAATTCCAAATATAAATTTATAAACGAACTTTAATGTAATGCGGGTTTTCAAAATAACTCCCTAATTTGCCAGTTGTCACATCTTCCTAGTCTCAGAAGAAACCTGTCCCGGGTTTCTCTCGGAACAAACCATCTACGAAGTAAAAAAAAGCTTCGGATATCTTTTTCGAAACTCATCCTCACGTTCCCACGTGAATTCCGGTCCATGCCGCGAATTCCAACGAACTTTGATGAGTGGAATACGACTTTGCTTGAGTCGTTTAATTTCTCGATCCAAAATCTCAATCGGCTCTTCCACAAAGTTCAAACTCTCATCCACACGAATATCCTTTATCGGTATAACCGGCGTTTCATCGGAAAGACACTTCTTCAAATTACTAACATGAAACACATCGTGAACTTTACTCAATTCCTGTGGTAATTCCAACCGATAAGCCACGGGCCCAATTCTCTCCAAAATTAGAAATGGTCCAATGTAGCGGGGGTTGAGTTTCCCACGTTTCCCGAAACGTACCACACCTTTCCAAGGCGAGACTTTCAACATCACTTTGTCTCCAACCTGGAACTCTAGGGGTTTACGTCTCTGATCGGCGTAACTTTTCTGCCTATCTCTAGCTGTCACACCCCCAAAATCGGGTCCAGCGGAAGCATACGTGTAGCTGGGGTGTAACTCAATCAGTATCACAACACAAGTATAAAAATGGTTTTCACTTTAATCATTTAGAATAAAATTGTTTAACCAAAAATGTTGAATTTACATCGTTAAAAGTAGTGCGGAAGTAGGCCCTTAAAAGTAGTTTAAAACGGTCCCCATATAAATAATCAGAGTCTTCTATGACCATGCCATGCCCTGCCAAAACCTCCTGTAGCGTGCCATTGATTAATACCTAAAAATACATGCTAAAGTGTCAACACGAGGTTGGTGAGTTCATAGAGTTTATTAAAAAGAATTGTTATGCATATGAATGAAGATTTCCCAGCAAAGGCATCGTAAATCCACTCAGTTACAAGTCCCGCCATAAGAGACTTGTAACATGTGTGTTCACAACCCACTGCTAATAATTATAGTTTCTCAGGATTATATTCACCCATGGTCACGTCTGTTTTGGACCCATAGGCGGGGAACCACCATCCCAAATAGTACCTGTCACCCAACGTCGCATCTGTTTTGGACTTGGGTGGGGGGTGTTTCCCCATAATAGTACTATCAATACCTCTCCTTTGACAGATTACTGGGTGCCGTTTCCCAAAGCGTAAAAGTTTAAACGTTTCAAGTATCAAGTAAGTATAACACAGTTAAGTATAACACAATCACGTATGTATAAAATCAAGTATAAGTGTTATCAAGTATAAAAGTAATCAAGTATAAATGTTTTAAATATTTGTACAAGTAAAAACAAGTAGTTGAGCATGTATCTCCCCCAAAGAGTTAAAACAAGTGTATAGAGTAAAAGTGTGGCTATGACTCACCTGGTGCGAATAGCTACGATGACAAAAGTGGATACACAGAAATGAGGTTCGATCTCTAACCGCAACCTAATATGAATGATAGTGATCTACTTAGATCATGGAATGATGAAGAGAATATGCATGCACATGATACCTATACCACTCATAACTTGGAAATAATAGTTATAGTCAAAGTAAAGTATTTTCCATACTTAAGAAAAATAATTCCAATTGGAATAATAAAAACTTGTTGTATTATATCGGATATAAAAGCGTTAGTGTTATATTCCTCGTTTTGAAAACCTTAAGATATCGTCTAGTAGTCGCATAAATAAACCTTGGGTCGTACGTATTTCGTTAGTTAAAAATAAACTCCTTGAATAAGAAATCTAGAAAATATATTATTTAGTACGTAGTTATATTATTTTCTAGTAGTGACTATATATATTAATATATAGTTTTGACGATTTTAAAACATATATAACTTGGTCGTTTTAAGCTCATTTTACTCGTTCTTTATATCCACGGATTCGTTTTAGTATATACTAATATATTTTCGATAGCTCGGCTCCTCTAGGTTACGTCTAACGCCTCTATTTGTCCGTCGAAAACTGTCAAACAGCATGCAGTTTTTCAGAAAATAGTTTTCGTCGTTAAATTCGGAAAATCATATCTCCTTCGTTATTAACTCGTTTTAATCCGTTCTTTCGCCAAAAGTTTCGTTTTTGAAATTATTTTCTAAATCTTTGGTCAAAAATTACCCACCACCTACTGATTTTCCCACGATTTCAAAACAAGGACAGTAGGTACAAATATAGTTTCAAAAGTCATTTCTAGTGTTCCAATCTAGTTTCTAATCCAACCAAACCACTTTCAATCACAACAAATCTAGTCTAATATTACCATACACCTTCTTAGGGTGTCATGGGTTCCTAAATATCATAAACCAAGTGGATCTAACAAGGATCTAATTATAATCTATTTCTAGGGATCAAAAGTTATATATATATATATATATATATATATATATATAAATGAGTGGTATAACTAACATATGCATGTAGATCTTGAATAGGAATCATATGATCATCAAAATAACATGAAGAAATTATGAACAAAAGTTTGACAACTTACATAGAGAGGTTATAGAGCTTAGATGAGCAAAACCTAAGAAACCTTGAGTTTTTATTACAAAACTCAAACAAGGACAACTAAAGGGACAAGATTAACACTTGATCTTGGAAAAATGATGGATCCTCCTTGTTCTTCTTGTGTTGACCGATCACCACCCCAAAGAGAGAAAAAGAAAGAGTTTCTAGTTTGTTTTGGTGAAAAATGAATGAAATGTGTAGTTTTTAGGTTATATATATTATTACAAAAGACAAGATCCATGTTTTTAGGGAGGAAGTCATGGGGGGCTGCAAAATGGAAGAAAAGGAAGAAAGTTGGGGACTAATTAATGATCTTGTCTTCAAAACACATGTATATGTTTAGTTTTAGTTGTGTATTGGGAGTTATCGGGTACCGAGTTAACTAAAAATAAATGTTAAAGAGGTGAAATAAAATACGACGAAGTTGTAAAAGTTGTAAAATATTATTCCTGATGAGAATCGGAAGTTAAAATAATGATCGGGTTGAAATATCGCAAACTGACGGAGTTATAAGCTTTGACCGGAAAACGTAACAGTTGATTTGAAAACACCGGGTAAATTAATAATAAAATTTTTATATTATTATTATGAGTATAAAAATGTGTTAGGACCATAGTTGGGATTGACGGATCAATTATTTAAAATAATAGCTCATAAGATAACGTTTATTAGGTTGATAATCGTACGTTTACAAAAATGACGCAACCCACGTATAAATGACAAATTTTCTCCGGAGGTGAATAGTGTTTTATGAATAGTAAAATTTTAAAACGCTTCTCAGAATATCAAACTGACCTAAAAAATGATAAATAGTAAAATGATGAATAGTGATCGATGAATAGTAACCGATGAATAGTAAATGTGAAAGTTCGGGAAAAGACCAGAATTTACGAGTTGTGACACTAGCTGCTTGTAAATGCTCACGTATTTGAGTCACTTTCTCAGTAGTCTCCAATATAAGTTCAGGACCGGTAAGTTGGCTATTTCCAACTTCAGCCCAACCAATAGGCGAACGCCATTTACGGCCATATAAAGCTTCGAATGGTGTAGCTTTAAGACTTGTATGGTAGCTATTGTTATAGGAGAACTCCGCAAGGGGTAGATACTTCTCCCAGCCTTTACCAAAGTCTATTATACATGCACGAAGCATATCCTCCAAAGTCTGAATAATCCTTTCACTTTGACCGTCGGTTTGGGGATGATATGCAGTACTCATATCAAGTCTCGTCCCCAAAGCGGTTTGAAGTGATCGCCACAAAGCTGACGTGAAACGGCTGTCGCGATCAGAAATAATCGATATAGGAACACCATGACGAGAAATAATTTCTTTCACATACAACTTCGCAAGTTTGTCGACACTATCATCTTCACTAATAGCCAGGAAATGAGCAGACTTAGTCAATCGATCCACAATTACCCAGATAGCGTCACAACAGCTAGCTGCCTTCGGTAATTTGGTAATAAAGTCCATCGTAATCCGCTCCCACTTCCAAACCGGGAGTTCTGGCTGCGTCAATAATCCTGACGGTCTTTGGTATAATCTTAGAGTACAATTTTGGGATTTGTCAATAATCCCCTTTTTTTTCTGCGTCAATAATCCTGACGGGCTTTAAGATGATGAGAGGAGATGAGTTCTTGATGAGATTGATTGATGATGATTGAGTTGCGGAGATGCGTGTGACTGTGTTTTTGCTTGTAGACAAGATTTACAAACGACAGTAAAGAATGGGGGCGTGGGATTATGAGTGTGAAGATTAGGGTTGTATATGCTGTTATATACTTCACATGGATTAGGATTGTTTGTGTTATGGATTGGATACAAATTTCTTGGGCCCAACAGAACTAATAAACAAAAAGGTTGAATTTGGATTTGTACAAAATCGGGACTCAATTATGGGCTGCTGTTTTAATTGGGTCCGAGATTTTAATGTGATTGAGCTAAAAAAAATTACTATCCGTTTATGGCTATAATATTAAAACACTAAAAGTGCGACGTCGTATTGCTTAGCGGGTTTCCCGCCAAAAATATTGGGCTCCTTTGGCCTGGTCAATTTGGTCCGTTTTGCTCCCATTGTGATCCGTTTATGGCTATAATAAGGATAACGATTATCCTGAACATTCATATACGGTGTTTGGTAGCTTTCTCACACACACAGATTACATACATCAAATCATCCAAACGCGAGGATTAGTGTTTCAATTTAGGGGTTTTTAGTTGCCGGTCTCACACACAATCAAATCAGACAGTTTTGAGGTTTTTTTTTTTTGCCGGTTATGCTCGATTCATGTTCGGTTGCAGTTAATCAAAACACAAGAGCTAGGTAATAAAACCCTCTTTACAATTACTGTTTAATTTGTGTTTGATTTTACTAATTATTGTTCTTTTTTTTTTTTTTTTTTTTTCTTTTTACAAAAATCCAGGGTTTTTTTTAATTGTGATTGGTGATGTGGATTCTTAATTTTGTTAAGAGGATAGTCAATTCAAGATTTGCCTATGAAAAGGCCAAAGGGGTTTTGCATCAGTTGGAGAAAAATGGGTTACAGAAAAAAAAAGTTTGTAGGATTTGTTGTTTTAATTTTTTTTGCTAGCTATTAACTTTTGCGCTATTGTATATTATGTAAAATGGAACCGTAAATTTGTTTTTGGGTTTTTGCAGGAATCGACCAGCTCAAATGCGGAATTGGTAGGATGGATTATTAGCTGAGATTTTTTAATTTTTCAAAGTAAGTTTTTATGTTATTATTATTAAGTATTATTTTTTGTTTCTATATTTATGTTTTTTGTATCGTTAGAGTTATTTAATCTCCTGATGAAATGTATCTGAACATTTTGAAATGCTAATATCGTTATATGATTTTGTTTGTAGGGTCTTTGCGCTTGCTGGATTATCATTGTGATCCCACTGCACTATCTTCTTTATTAATATAAAGTAGATCGAGTATATATGAATGTGTAAGTTGAGTCCGGCGAAGTGGCTGAGGAGAAAACACCTGAAAGGGAGGTGGATGAAATTATTTGCCTTTTATTATTGTGATCATACGACCTGTAGATGTGAATATTATTTCATAAACAGTCACTCATAAGCTTTTTTCATGTGCACTTCGCAGGAAATGTCACTAAATGTAAAACCTCGCAAAAATCCATATAATTAAAAACGTTTAATTATATATTAATCTCTGTCATTATTGTAATCACCATTTTTACGGGGAAATTTAAAATTTTCTTATTATATTAAAATGGTCACGATTACGATATTGCAAAATTCACCAAACGACAAAACAAGTTCTCGACACGTTTAACGAAATACTAAAAACTTATTAATCTTAATTATATACTAATTACAAATCCAAACGGGCCCTTGATTTTCCTAAGCCCAACCGGCCCAAAACTATAACCCATTTTCTTTTCTATGTTTATAAATAAATCGACTAGACCCTCTCCAAATCACCTCGCGTATTCAAAATTCCTACACACGACTCATATATATTTTTGCACCATCTCATTCACCACCTAGCCAACTATTAGTGTGTCAAGTGCCATGTTCATAGGACAACATTTGATACGTTTTTAAGGGGCAAAGTGATTGACGAAAATCCAATCCTAATCGACATGAAATATATTCATTTCTTAACCGTTTTGATTCTCGTTTGTTCCTACGTGTTCCTAATAACATTTCTAACATATTTTCATGTTTAAATGTCATCTATGATCAGCTATAATCAAGTAGTACAAGATTATGCAAATCATGTATGTGTGTGTGTGTATATATATATATATATATATATATATATATATATATATATATATATATATATATATATATATATATATATATATATATATATATATCTCCCACCTATATAAAACAAGGTTGGGTTTAGGAAACTTCTCCCCTCAAAAATCCTTAAAATTCGCCACGTGGCATTTTACATTAATCTACGGTGTATAACAAAAGTTTCCCCTAAAAACTCTCACCCCAATTAAACACAAACACCATTTTCCCCCTAAATCCAAATCGTTTGGATCTAAACCCACATATCAATTCACCCCCAATTCCAAATCGTATGGATCAAAACCGCAAATCAAAATAACCTAAATGATTATGATTCAAACACATCTTACCCTAAATCAATTTAGCCCCATCAATCCATACACTAAAAAATAGGTAACCCTAAATCAAATTAATCTCAACGATCGGTATTCAATCAAATGGATAATATTCACATGATGATTGTATCAATCAATAAGTATCCCTATTATCATAAAACGAAAAATCAAATTGCATACAGGTAAATGCTTGATTATGCGGTCTTTTTAAATTTTATGTTTTTTAGTTTTTTTTTTTTTTTTTTCTTGATTATGATGAATCAATAAGTGCATATTATAAATTTGGCAGGATTTCTGATGCGTTTATGATGAATCAGATTGCATACAGGTAAATGCTTGATTAGCCCTTTTTTTCTATTATATTTTTATAATTTTTGTTTCGGATGTGTAAATAAAAAGCAAACATTTATGATAATATTGTAATTATAGGAAAGTAACTGAAAAAAATGGTGGAAAGTTTGAAAATTTTAGATATAGTGTAAGCCACAACACATGTTCATGGTAACTAATTATGATAATATATTGTAATTATAGGAAAGTATTTGAAGATAATTGTGGAAAGTGAGAAAATTATTGATATAGTGTATCAAAATTTTTTAAACATGTGCATAATTTTCGGTAACTAATTATTCCCCACATTTTTAGCCTTGATTATGAACTAAAATTTTGAAATTTGAATTACATCTTGACCTAATACAATTCTATAAATTGGTGAAGCATACCAAGTGTAAATCACTCATTTTTACAACTCCCATCTAATTTATTCTCTGAACCAAAAGGTATGTTTTGTTATGCATAAACACTTAAATATACATCTTTAATATCTACATTACTGATATTTGCATTTTGTTTTGTAGATAGAAATAATGGAACACAATTTGACTCCATTGTCTGACATAGATCCTATGTTAGATGATATAAAGGTTGTTGCACGTTGCATTAGCAAGTGGAAACCCCATACTTTTGGAAAGCCCAGTGATGTTTGGTCATTAGACTTTGTATTACAAGATGCTCAGGTATGTACAATCATATAATGGATATTAATTTGTATAATGGATCCTTTTATATGATTCATCAAAATAAGAGGCTAACGAGATGTGTTTTTTTAAATCCATGATATGAATGTGTAAATAAGACAATATTATATTTGTATAGTTGGCTGATGAATTTGTATTATTTTATTTTGGTTTTTAACTATTGCAATAATGGATATCAATTTGTATGACGGATCTTTTTATATGACTCTGTAAATAGGAGGCTAATGAGATTTTTTTTTTTTTTTTTTTTTTTTAAATCCATGACATGAATGTGTAAATAAGACAATAGTATATCTTTATAGTTGGCTGATGTATTTATATTACTTTTTTATTTGTGCTTAACTATTGCAATAATCGATATGAATCAGTATAATGGATCATGCTATAAGAATGTGTAAATAGTTTGCTAATGAGATGTTCTTTTGAAATCCCCGATATGAATGTGTAAATAATTTTTGCAATTTGTTGTTTCCTTAAATTGATTATTTGTTATTTGTTATTTCAGTTACTTATAACTACACAATATCTTTTAATAAGTATGATTTGAATATAAAGCTATCAGTTCATGTATTTAAATGCACACAACTAGAATGCTTATATGTTTTGATGGTAAATATATATTTCAGGGTAACCGTGTGCACGGTACGTGCAAGAAGGACCATATTAACAAGTTCCAGCTTTTGATCGATGAAGGATCATGTTACAGAATCGGTAACTTTGGGGTAGGAGAGAATGGAGGCAACTATCCATTACTAAGCCATCGTTACAAGTTGAATCTTTACAAAAACTCTTCCGTCACAAGGCTGGCAAGTTTCGACAACAATGTTTGTGGATTCAAGTTTGAGCCCTTCTCAAACTTATATGTTAGACAGTTTTCAGAATCAGAAAGTGTTGGTTAGTGTTACATCTTACAAGTAATTCATGATGAATCACATATTAGTTTGTTGTTTATCATTTGTTTTTTTTTTTTTTATTATAAAAATGCAGATGTGATTGGAACCATCGTCTCTATTTCTGACTTGATACCCTTTACCAAATATGGGAAGGAGAAGACAAGAAGAAATCTTATTATTGAAGATGTTGAGTATGTTTTTTCCAAACATTTTATTAATCATACATTTATAACTCTTATACATTTTAATTTATATATATTATATCTGTAACAGAGGGATTCAGCTTCAATGCTGTTTCTTTGATGCGTGGGCTTCAAAATTTGATAATTTACACGCTCAAAGGGAGAAAGTTGGTCATGTTGTGATGATATTGCAGCTTGCTAAAGTGTCATATTTTGGTGGTAAACATCATATCAACTTACTAATATATAGTAATTAGTTTTTATAAAAAATAATATTTTGCCATTGTCTATGTAAATTATACAGATAAGCCATCAGTAACAAATGCTATGTGGGGCTCAAAACTCTATATGAATGAGGATATTCCTGAAATCAATGCGTTCAGACAAATGTAACACCACCGTTTTTTATAAAGATTCTTGCTTACCCAATACATTCTTCCTTTTTTATATGTAGTTAACTATATTTAATTTTTGTTTTTATAGGTATGAAAGTCAGGATGGTTATGATCCCGCTAAACATAGCATTTCGGTTTACTCCTCTGCCAAAAAAGAATTGACATCAGAAGACTTTTTCAATGGTGCTATTAAGAAGATGGTTGGCAGTATCCGTGATACTGAGGATGTAAGATTATATTATAAAATTTTGTTTTCATTAAGTAATTTTAACAAACTATAGCATTCACATTATAATCCTTTAAACCAATATGCCTTTGCAGGAGTATAACTGTATTGTCTACGCCAAAATTCACAAGATTCATCGAGAGCATAGCTGGGCATACCTTGCTTGCAAGAGGTGTGGATGTAAGGCAAAAGAAATTGAGAAAAAGCACACATCTTCGAGTAATTCTAAATTCAAAAAACAACAGACCTGGAGTTGTAAGAAACACAAGGAAATAACTGCTGTTGGGATGAAGTATGCATACTATTCTTCTCTTTGTACATGTTATAGGTTTTGAATATTAGTTGTGTTCTTTTACCTGATGCTAATATACAAACTCTTCATTTCAGAATGAAAGTGATAGTCCGTGTGATTGATGACACGGGATCTGCATCGTTGGTCATGTTTGATGATATGATATCCAAACTTTGTGGAGTAAGCTGTTATGGTCTTATAAAAGAGTATGGGCCTGAAGTGGATGACTATTTTCTTGCTGAGCTGAATACCTTGATTGGTAAGAAGGTGTTATTTCGCTTTGAATATACTGACTTCAACGTAAGCAATAACAATCATGTTTACCAAGTCAAATTGATATCTGATGAGGAAGCCATGATCAGTTACTTTAAGAAGGATTTCATTTTTGAGGTAACTTTTTTCGTTACTAATAAACAATGAACTTATTTGTTTATTCCAGTTGAATCTTATGAAATTTTTTTATTAGGATGTTGGAGATGATGTCCAAACTCCAGAAATGACTGCCACCAACATCAGCAAATTTAAAAATGTAGAAAACATTCCATTTAACATTGAAGAAACACCCACTTCTGTTAAAGGGACTCAATCTTCAGCTGGTGAATCAGGCATTCAAGCTTCTGGTGGCGATACGAGCAGTTCTGGCAGTGGGAAGCGCTCATTCATTGATTTGGATGACTATGAACAAGATGATGAAGCTAAAAAGACAAAGTTGGTTGAAGTCAAAATTGAGCCTGAGGAGTGATTTACTTCATATTGTTATTATATATCGTCTTCAATGTTTGGTTTTGTCATTTCAGATATCTGTTTAAGACTTATTTTCATTTGTGTGGTTTGGATTTTATTTATGGTTTCATATGTGTTTTTTTTGGGGTTGTTCTCTAAAGAAGCACATTTTTTAATAAAGAGGATGATATATTCAAGTTACCTTTTGCTTATTTGTCTTATGTTTTTTCGTTTTTTAATATAAGTATTAAATATCAAAGTTAAATCAATGTTCAAAATGTGTTACAAAGATACAAGCAAAAACCATATTTTATAAATGTTAACATAATACTTAGCCTTAAGAATTATTTAACTTAATATTTATTTGCATTTTATAAATGTTAACATAATACCTTTTAAAAACCGGTTTACCATTTGTCAAACTATTCATTTTAAGTAAAAACGACTTCAAATAATATATGGTTTTAAAAATTATAATAAAAAACACATCATTTTAAACAATGTCAAATATTAGGCAATTGTTTAGTTTTGATAATTTAACACACATAAAAAAACTAATACTCAAATCTTTACCAACATTTAAATTCAAAGAATCAATTTAATCTTAAATGTTAGTAACAAACTTCCAATTTTATGGAATATGAATCAATATATATTTAAAATTTATTCTTAGCCATATCATTTCCCCAATACTCATCATATCTAAACACTATATATACTATCAAGTCTAAACCATATACATTTGCCTATACTCTTTGTAAAGCTTAATTTAACAACATAAGATGGCTCATCAACAAATGAAAGATTCAAAGGTAAGCATTCATTATAACAATTAGATTAAGTTTATTTAGCTATGCATCTTTTTAACATTTTTTTTTTATAAAAAAGATGCCAGTAGTTGATGAAGGAACAACAAAGGATTTTTGGATTCAACTTCCACCCGTCATTGTAATATCATCAGATGATGGATTGGTATTATCTTCATTACCTTAACCACTAATATTAACAAGCCATATACGTCTCTTTTCTTAAGATTACATATTTTGCAGGATGTCTCTCCAACAAGTAAACTAAAAAAAGTTGAAAATGGTGGTACTTTTGTGGAAAGAAATGTTGGTCATGTGGAAGATGATGAAGGAAATGACAAATGGATGTGTGTAAAAAAAGATTGTTTGTTCCATGTTAAAAACGAACACACATCAGAGTTAAAAAATAATTTTCATCCAGAAGATGTTATGGATAACATGGACGAGGAATGGATTTGTGTGAACAAAGAATGTCTATTTCACAATCATGATGATGAGAATGTTGATTCTTTACCTGTTGTCAAGAATTGACATTAGTATCAAGAAGTATTTTTATTTCTATTGAATAAGATTATGATAAATGTATTTATCATAAGTTGTTTATTATTAAGTTTTTTCATATTAAAGTTGCTTGGTTCATTAAAATTTCATTTTATATAATGCTAATAAGTTATATATGATAATATCGTTCCTTTTCAGATATAAAAACAATACTAATAATTTATATCTGATATAACAAAATATGTAAACTCTTCACAAACCGTTTAGCATTACTAAGTTAGTATAAAAGTGTAATCAACAATAATTGAATTTTAACATTTTATTTTCATAAAAAGCTGACCATTATTAACATCAATACATTTTATATTCTGGAAAACATACCATTTAGTTCTTAGAAATATATTAACACATGTTCAAGGAGTGCATACACACAAAACATGGATTATCATCATCCTACTACATAACCATCTTTTACAAACATAGAAAAGGAAATATCCATACATATCAAACCTAAATAAGCATCAAACATAAGTACTTAACGTATTACCATCCAAAAGACATCCCATTCCTATTACCAGATCTTCTAACATACATGAAAGACTGGAAAAGGTTCCGGCGCATTTCCATTCAAATCTGACACGAGGTACATGAACTTGAATCTTATCATCTTATCATAAGCAAATCGACAAAGACCTGCAAACTCCCTCCATTCACCAAATATGTTTATGTGATTAGTCCTTTCCGGATCCTCAATATGAACCTCCATCTTCACCTCCATCATATATTCAACATGTTGGTGTTTCATCAAAGCTTGAGTATACGTGTGCATAGGATGGTGCACCAAGAAGTGAGCAAGTACGGTCTGCAATATAAGCATAATGACATTTAATAAATAATTACTTATGATATATTATCAGACATCAGTATCTATATAAAAAAACTACTTACAAGTCTTTTCATGACGACGATATACGAGTAAGTATCTTTTATGATAGCACATACATGATCATCAGAATTAGGAATAAGCATTTCTTCAGGGAGAAAACACTAAATCATCCAGGTATTTGAACATATGTATTACTCATAATAACTTGCAGCTTTAATCATTTTCTTTAGTTTCCTTTACTTTATACTTAAGAACATATATTCTTTTGGTTGCAGATCTTCAACTAACGGACACACAACGATACAATATATGTTTAACGTACATTGAGGAAAAGCTGTTAAGTTGCGGTAAGAGTTTAAAGAAAATAGTCAATACGCCTTACCCGAAAGATGAGTTTACGATGGCAGGTTACAACCGCTTGATTTACAATGAGTTGGATTATAATATTCCGGAACTCATAATCCAACATGAAATCCTTTTCAACAGTTTAACCAACGAGCAGAAAGGGATTTATGAAACTATTATTAATGCATGCAACAATAATAGCGGAGGCATGTTTTTCTTATATGGGTACGGAGGCACGGGCAAGACTTTTTTATACAAGACGTTGACTGCATCTTTAAGGTCTAAAGGTAATATTGTTTTAAATGTTGCATCCAGTGGTATTGCATCCCTTTTGCTTGAAAGTGGAAGAACAACCCATTCCCATTTTGCTATACCTATAAATATTGTTGAAGATTCTATGTGTTCTATTCAAGCTGATGGAGACCTTGCTGATTTGATAAGGGAGACTAAGCTAATAATATGGGACGAGGCTCCAATGATTAACAAGCTGGCTTTTGAAGCATTTGATAGAACATTAAGGGACATATGTTCAGCCGATTACAACAATGATTCGGATAATGTGTTTGGTGGTAAAGTAGTTGTATTTGGGGGAGATTTTCGCCAAATACTTCCTGTCATTCCAAATGGTACTAGGCAAGAAGTGGTACACGCTTCACTTAACAAGTCTTATTTGTGGAAGCATTGCACACTTTTAAAGCTTACACATAACATGAGGCTTCGTGTGGGGTCAAATCCAAATGATGCAGCCGAAATTAATGAGTTTGCTGATTGGATATTGAATATAGGCGAGGGAAAAATAGGAGGAAAGAATGACTGTCATGCCGAGGTTGAATTCCCTGAAGAAATGCTTATTCCTGATTCTGATGATCATGTAGGTGCTATCATAAAAGATACTTACGAGAACTGGGAAGCTAATTTATGGGATCCCCTATATTTTCAAGATCGAGCTATTCTTGCGCCCACACACGAAGAGGTGAACAAAATCAATGACCGAATGATGTCCAAATTGGAAGGGAGGGAGAAGGTTTGCTATAGCTCTGATTCTGTGTCGGATATAGATGTGGATTTCAACTACGATGAGTCGTTGTATACTACAGAATTCTTAAACACAATAAGAATGTCTGGTATTCCTAATCATAAGTTAGTTTTGAAAGTTGGGGCTCCAATAATGTGTCTGCGCAACATAGACCAAAGAGGTGGGCTTTGTAATGGTACAAGGTTACAAATTGTTCGAATGGGGGTAAATAACATCGAGGCAAAGATCATATCCGGTGGTAAATTAGGATTGGTCGTCGCTATCCCTCGCATGAATACTAGCCCTTCCGATAAGAAGATGCCTTTTCAACTAAACAGGAGACAATTCCCCATATCTATTTGTTTTGCCATGACAATTAATAAAAGTCAAGGACATACATTATCTAAAGTGGGACTATACTTGGAACGACCGGTATTTTCACATGGACAATTATATGTTGCTGTGTCAAGGGTAAAGAGCAAGAAGGGCCTCAAAGTTTTGTGTTGTGATAGTGATGGGAACCACTATAATCACACAACAAACGTTGTGTACAAAGAAGTCCTAAGTCGTCTTTGAACTTATTTAAAATCTTTTGCTATAGCATGTTATCATTTAAACAATCCATCCAAGGTTATATATTTTACATCCTTTTTTTTCCACAACATCATTCATGCATATTTTAACATTATCGTTACATTAATTTCTTAAGTTTGATAAATAATTCTTAAAGCTAGCCGGTCAGCGGCCGGGCCTTAGGCTAGTATATATATATGTCGACATCCTTGTGAATCACCAAACCATATCCCTTGTTTCATGCACTCACAAATGAATTTAATATGATAAAAGTCGACCAAGAAGTCCATTGTAACTGACAATGCATAGTTCTTATAGTTTCCTTGGAAGATTTAGAACCATACGTATTATGAAATGTCACCATATATATTCTACATGCATGCATCCATTTCCATCATTCCTCATTCACTTTCACAATTTCCTTTCTTCATAAAAACTATCTCTACAAGACCAGGAGTTGAAACAATATCGTTTGGAAGCAAGAAACAAGGATCGAGTTTAATATATTCGTATATTACTTGGGTTATAGTCGAATTTGATTATATCTTGTGTTTCCTCCGTTCCTACTCATTTCTTCACCACCCTAGAGGTGTTGTAAGTCATTTCAAACTCTTTTCAATTCTTTTCACACGTTAAATTAAGTCCATGCACCATGGTTAATTTTTATTCGATCATATATATAGTTCATGTATATATTTTACGTACGTATACATTTGTAGCAACACAAACGTGGCTAGCCTCTATCTTGGAAGGCTTAGGAGTCACGTAGCACACATATTTCACGTTTATTTTATGATTCATGCATCATACAAACTTATTTTTAAACCTTGCTTAAATCGGACCTAAAACACAAAACACTTAGAAAATATTCTAAGTTTTTGATATATATTGAAACATTCCAAACATGCTACAAAACTCACGTATAACTTGAAAAATCACGTAACAAGAGTACCATATTTTTACACGACTCAATAGACCTCCTAGAAAACTACCACTTTCATATAGATAACTTGTAAAAATACTCACATTTCGACACTCAAATTAATTCATTTTGGATCGACAATCACCAGATTTCTAAATCTCATGTTATTCAAAATTTTAATAAAATTCGATTGGGCTTATACTAAGCCCAATAAGATTTAACGTTTTATCAATCCACCAGGCCCATAAAATATATTTTTGGAATCACAAAAGTAGCCCAAGTCCAGGCCCAAAACAATTTCCATGCCCTCGCCTCTAAATTTCTAAATGGGATTTTGTTTGGCTCGTTAGAAGCCCATAAGCTGAAAAATAAGCTCTTTTATCAAATAAGCTGTTGAAATAAGCTTTAATAAACTTAAATAAGCTACGGAAATTTTTCTATAATTTTTCCCACTTTTTATTACACGTTTGGACTAAAAATGTAACGCGACGACACTTAGGAGGACTAAAACTGTGAAGGACTGAAAAGTAGGGACTATAATGAATACCATGCAAATTACATTAGACAAACAAACTAACACCATTAAAACCATTAGACGAGACCCCCCCCCCCCCCCCCCCCCAAATTATTAGGCTGCCAGATAGAGTTATTTTGGGATGTAGGAACACGACAAGTCAAATCATGGGCAAAACAGCAACCATTACCAAACGGCCAAACCTACAAATACCACAAATAAAGTTGAAACAAACCTTAGGTTCGGATGAACGGTTAAAAGATCGAGTATCACATGTGTCACAAGTACAAGTGTACCGTGAGTTACTATTCTATGCTAGAAGCACCGTAGGATCCTAGGAGGTCGTGTCACTTGGTAAAAATTGTTACTTGAAGTGAGGCGCATCTCTTCAGTCGTAGAACGCATCGTAGCTAAATCGGGAAAGGGATCATGATGAGCAATTATTCCGACAACATGAGCAAATTTATCACTCAAGCCATTAATAGCATATGTAACAACATCATCATTACTTAACGGAGAACCAAGAGCATTCAATAACATAACAAGATTGATTCTATCTTTTAAAAGTAAGCATCGATAGTTCGATCACCAAGCTGGATAACCCGTAGTTTACCTTTTAAAGCAATAGCAAATATGAGTGCGTTTATTGTCAAGAAAAATTAAATGGCTTCAATAAGATCCCAAGCATCTTTAGCAAACTTGGGATTAGCCATAATGAGCCTAACTTGAAGGGTTTCACTAGAAGATGTACCCGTGTTGTGTTTTAAGGCGAAGGTTTGAGGCTTGCATACTGCCCAATTGTATGTCATTGTGAGCTCGAATCACTAACTACTAACTTGCCGTTCAAAATAAAATAAAATAAAATAAAAAATTGTTTGCTTTGTCTATATCAAGTTTAATGGGAATTTGGTTTGTAATAAAGTTAACGGCATAGAGTTTATTGATGTGTGATAGGGTAGGATGTGGAGGAGTAATGGAGTATTGTTCATCATTATGAGCGAGAGTTAAGATAACTAAAAAAACTAGTTGTCGACTTGTATTATAGTCGATCAAGAATAACCAAAAAACCAACGATCGACTTTGAATTTGAAAATCAGTCGACTTGTGAGAAAGGTTCGTGGCAGTAGACTAAGTGTATGTTTGGCACAAGTAGGAGCTGGAGCGGATCGCTGGAGCTGGTTGCTGGAGTATGTGGCTGGAGCTTTTTTTTTACATGCTAGTACAACTAGCATTTCATTTAGTAGCTTATTTTTTTAACAACCTCCTTCAAGCCGTGTCAGCCAAACGAGACTTATTTTCAATGATAGCTTATTTTTCTAAAAAAATAAGTTTATGCTACGATAAGCTCTCATAAGCTCGTGCGCTAAAAATAGCCTAAAAAGGGAAATCTAAAAAGTAATCTTGTGCTTTTGGATCAATGTAACGTGTAAAGTAATCGACAAAAAGTGAACCGTGTTAAAGTTAGAATAATGGACTAAAAAGGTAATTCACTAAAAAGCAATTGAGTGTGTTAAAGTCGATAAAGAGATAACCAGAAAAAAAAATATTAGGATTTAGGATTTTAGGCTACATATGGCGTTAGACGTGATTGGTAAATTGATAATGTGAAATTATATATATAGAACCGGACGCAGCCTCTCTACCTTAGGATAAATTGATAAGGCTGTCTACATTTCAACCTCTCCCATACACCGTGGAAGACGGTACGTATTGATAACCCGTGTAAGACGGTATTGGGAGTTACTTTACTTTTATATATGTCCAGATATATATACTCAAACATTACTCAAACTATACTAATGCTAATCTAATACAAATAAGTCGACAAACAAGTACAACTTTATTGATAGGGAAACGTATCGCGTCTTGCTTGTGGCACCACATTCATGCATGTGGATGAAATAAAAGAGAGCCACAATCGTGATATCTTATTTTCGATGAATCATTAATCTTCAACTACAGATAATTAAGAATTAATAATATAATTTTGCAATTAATATTATGAGTACGTAACCGTGTATTTGTTTATATGTTTGTAGTTTATACCTTTTAATAAAACAATGTGGCTTAGCTATACTTAATTAACTAATAGCAATACTATGCGCTTGCCTTTTTCTTAAATATCGTGGGACTTATGCTTTTTTTTTTTTTTTTTTTTAACTAAAAATGCTAACAAAGTCATGCAGTCAGAGATATGAAGCACATTTCAGTCAACTGTTGTAACGATTTACAAACCATAGTGTTCTCTTGCTATTTTGGTTTTATGTTGAAAACAATATTCTTGGTAACAAAGCGTAAAAAAAATAGGCGACGTGTGTTTTGGTAAAGTAGTAGTACTAAAATTGGGTCATTTAAAAAACTTGCTCTTTATTTTTAGTACTTTGATATGTTTTTAATTTAATACTTTATCATACTATATTATAAAGTATAAATGACTACTATTAATAAAATACTTAAAATTAAGCATTACACATTTCAATGCTAAAAGTACAGGCGTTTCAACACAATTAGACATTTAATACAATAAATGAGATATAATTAGACATGTACAAGTTTATTAGCTTCATGTACACATCACTTTGTATTTGCCTTTAAAGTTTAAAATTAATGACTTAAAACTAAAAATTAATGATTTAAAATTGATCATTATGTACATTAAATACAATTAATTAAATAGTCAATAAATACAATTAATACACTTATTAAAACACCTCTTACATAAGAAATACAAATTATCAAGCATATTGTACAATCAACTTAAACACAATTCCTGCATTAAATGTCACCAATACAAATAATAAAGCATATTATACAAATTTTTAAGCCCGAATGGGCAATGAGCCAAATGGGCTCGAGCCCGAACGGACACGGGTCAAACGGGCTCGAGCCCGAACGGACATGAGCCAACGGGCTCGAGCCCGAATGCACATGAGCCAACGGGCTCGAGCCCGAACGGACACGAGCTAAACGAAATTTTTAATATCCATAAATTTATTATCAAAAAGAACATAATAGACTAAAATATGTTCACATATTTTACAAACCAAGCAACTACTAAACAAAAACATAAAATAAATAATAAATAAAATAATACAAACTAAACAAAATTTCATCAAATTTTTTCATAAAAAACTAATCAGTAAAGTTATTTCCAAAAAATGTATAAATAAAATAAATTATTAAACGAAGAAATTAAATTACAGGGTGCCCGTAGCTGCATCGCGCGGGTACCCTGCTAGTCATTAAATAATACTAATGACTTTCCACTTTCATATACTTCGTTTCCGTTGTGTTGATGTGTGTGCTTTTTATTTTTTTAAGTACTTTTTTATGAAATATACTCACAACTTTTATTTATTTACTTATTTAAATTATGGAATCGTTATACCCGATCAACGCACGAGTATTGTACTAGTTTATTTTGGCTAACACGTTTATATGATGGGCTCTAAAGCCCGCTAATGACCTGCAGAGATTAGGGTGGGTTATGTACACGACAACAACATCACTACTAAAATGGGCACAACCAAGTAAAAAAAAGAATCAAAGGCCCAAGCTCAAGCCCGACTCAAAGAGTACTGACATGACATGCCATTATGCCAAAATTTACTTGCCACCAACTGTTCAAAATGTCGCTAGGACCGTGCTAATCGCCAGTGAGAACATCAGTGTTTAGCAACATTTTGAAGGACTACGACGAACCATTATGACTGTTCAAATAGTGATTGTTATGTTCGTTGACGTAAAACTGCCATTTGCGACTTTTAAAGGGGTTTCATGATTGTTCATGTTAGTATAATAGTATATGAATATGTTTGTTGAGTAGTGATCGGGAGGCCTAAAATATGTGTGCCTAAATTAATGCCTAAGCCTACGTGGCATCATCGCCAGGGGACCCACTTTTTTACAAACCATCAAGATCATGTCACATATGTTTAGGCATACAAGTTAGGTCTCTAAATCATTTTCCATGTTTTAGTTTAGTTTCTTGATATATTTAAAAGCTCATTAAGTTCAATCGGCTTGTCACAATGATGTGCAGTGTTGATATGTAATGCTACATGTTGAAAGGTTAAACCCCGTAGGTATTATGTTTATTAGTGACCACTATTTATAATGACAATCACATGAGAGACATTAAACCTAATGGACCCTAAGCCCACAGTCCGGGCATGGGCTTTATTCTCTAATACTCCCTCGCAGTCCGAGCGGCGAAATCGCGAAAGCTCGAGACTGGAGTAGAAAACTCTAAATTAAAAAACTAAAACTATTTTGTTGGAGAAGACCCATTGTGGTGCCAGAATGCCAAGAAGAGAGTCGTTTGTGAAGCAGCAGCGGCGGTTATGTCTGTTTAGTATTTCGTTTTAGGGTTAGGAGATGGGGAAGTCGTTTGTTTAAACGTGCATGGGGTGTGGAAAAAGAAAATGATATGATAAACGTTTGTTTATGTTACAAACGTGTGAGATGAGGAGATGATCGTGTGATATGATAGGAAAAGTATTGATGGAGGAAAAATGCTACTGGTAAACTAATTGTAATATGCAAGGAAATGTAGTACTGGAAAAGGTTAAGTTGTACGTGAATGGGAAAAAAATTATATTAATGGAGATCAGACGGCAGAATGTAGGGGAAAAAAGATATGTGATTAGGGTTTTTGGATATGTTTTTAGGAGATGGGTAGGTGTGACGGGGTGGCACAAAAGTGGCGGCTTGATGACCGAGTAGGTCACAAGATCATACCTGCTCATGATACCATGTTGAAAGGTTAAACCCCATATGTATTATGTTTATCAATATGAGAGACATTAAACCTAATGGACCCTAAGCCCACAGTCCGGGCTCGGGCTTTATTCTCTAATACTACATTGCTTCGTTGTATATTGGGAAATGATTCGCCAAAAACTCAACATAGAACGGTAGGGTGAGATTTCTTTAAACGGAAAGTATAACAGCAGGGCAAATGCTTTCAATATAGAGACCACGCCTTGAAGTTATAAGTAGTAGATTATGATTTCCGTCTCTATTCTTCATTAGCCATTCTTCTATACCGTCAAAATCCATCATGCAGAAATCGAGCCCATGAGCTAATGACAGAGTTTAAAGGTAACATGCATAATAGAAAAGGTCCACTACAAGCAAGGTTTTCCTCGAGTATTTTGAACGTTTCCTTAGTTTATATCAGAGCCTTTTACATGTGGTGCTCGCCTTTCTATCTTTAACCTACGGACGCTTGACTAATTAATGCTGCTATAGACCATTAGGAGTAAAATTTATTTATTAACATTAACATTCTATTGCGAACGGTACGTGCATGAATTACAAAAACTCATTAACTCCCGTTGGATCAACCCAACATTAGATCATAACCACTCAAATTCAATAATTATCTATACTAACAATACAAGAGATAAAAGTGGTAAATTCAAAAGAATGGAGTACAATATTATCTTATCAAGTTCCCATCTACCGTATACTTCTATTAGTCAGATATCTTATCTTCTAAGTTTTTTTTTTTTTCAATTTATACATATGAACAAGTAAAAATTGTGTCAACTATCGTAGCAACAAAAAACGAATTTGGCATTGCGAAAATGACTATCAACGAAGGAATCAAGGTAAAGTTATGTTACAACATCTCACGTCAATTTTTTTTTGAGTTAACTACATAAATGGTCCCTGTGGTTTGTCGAAAATTACGGATTTGGTCCCTAAACTTTTTTTTTTGCGGATATCGTCCCTGTGGTTTTGACCCGTTGCGGGTTTGGTCCCTTGACCACCTTTTCTGTTACTTTGACCGTCAAGGAGGGTTGAAATGACATTAATACCCTCATATGTTTACACGTACGGTCCCTGTGGTTTGTCTCGTATCACGGATTTAGTCCCTAAGGTGTGGGTTTTTTTTTTTTTTTTTTTTTTTTTTCAAATTTTTTTATCTCGATTTTTTTTTGGCAGTTTTTTTTTTGAATACTTTTCGACTGAGTTTTTGTTATAAAATTTTGTGACAAAAATTTTTTTTTACTAGATTTTTGTTAAATTTCTTTGCAGATTTTTTACAAGATAATTTAAAAAAAAAAATTATAAAAAATTTTGACGGAATTTTTTTTATTCTGCGAAAAATATTCAAAAAATTTCAAAATTTTATATATAAATGTCAACTTTTTTTGTCAAAAAAAAAAAAAAAAAAAACATATGTAAAATATATATATATATATATATATATATATATATATATATATATATATATATATATATATATATATATATATATATATATATATATATATATATATATAGTTTGTTTAACTAAAAAACTTCACTAAACAAACACTTAAGCATATTGACATTTTCAAAAAAAAAAAAAAAAAAAAAAAAGAAGCCCATTAAAAAGTATTCATAAAACGAATAAAATATATAAAAACGGATGAAAACATATAAAAACGAAACAAAATGTATAAAAACAGATGAAAACATATGAAATCGTAAGAAAAACGTATAAGAACGGACAAAAGCGTATAAAACCAAATGAAAACATATAAAAACGAGTAAAAATGGCTAAAAACGAATGAAAGCTTAACAAAATGTATAAAAACAGATGAAAACATATGAAAACGTAAGAAAAACGTAGAAGTACGGAAGAAAACGTATAAAAACGAAATGGATGAAAACATATAAAAACGGATAAAAAATACGGTTGAGAAGCGTATGATTTTTGAATTAAAAAAATATGACTAATATATAAAAAAAAAAAAAAAAAAAAAAAAAAGAAAAAAAAAAAGTTAGGGACTATATTCGTTATATCCCACAAACCACAGGGACCATACTGTTAAAGGGTATTTATGTCATTTTAGCCTTTTAAACTTCCACTTAACGGTCAAAGTAACAGATTAGGTGGTCAAGGGACCAAACCTGCAACAGGTCAAAACCACAGGGACGATATCTGCAAAAAAAAAAGTTTAGGGACCAAATCCGTAATTTTCGACAAACCACAGGGACCATTTATGTAGTTAACTCTTTTTTTTTAATCAATACCTGACATTTTCTCCTTACTTTGAACAGCAAGCCGGGTACGATGATATCGATCTTCATGATCTCATGAGGTAACACTCCTTTCTACAGTTTTTTTGGTTTTGTTTATGATATTCATATATTCGTATGAAGCTGTAATGTTGTTTTCCGTCTTTAAACAACAGCTTGATGACAACGTGAAACTTGATACGCAACCGTTGGTTGAAGAGGTGACTCGCGAATCTAAGAAAAGGAAAAGGGAATTGAAGCAAACTATTTCCATGTCACCTCTTTCCATGTCACCTCTTCAATGAAACTGTGATATATATTGAATGGCTAAGATTGCAAGATATTTAAGTAAAAATTGAATGGCTAAAATTGCTTGATAGGTTTTATGGTAAAAATTGAATGTATAAATAACTTTTGCCTTGTATATATATGTCAACTATTAAGGTTGTTAACAGGTGTAATTTTGGGCTAATATAATCTATAAAAAAATGTATAAATTATATCTAAAAATGGTTACGTATTGAGGCTCGTTTGCTCTCTTGTTGAAACACACATTTTGTCACATTAAAAACCTTGGTCATACGTTGTGTAATGTGCGTGTATCGAGGGTAAGTCGAATGGGAAATAATGGGTATGTATGAAGAGAACGTACGCGAGTCGTGCTTATATATGTGATAATAACATATTTTGGTCGATGAGAGCATTTTTTATGGGGATGATGATACTTTCGATGATGTTCCGTCAATGTCCAACATCAAGAGGAAGAAAAGAAACCAATTTTCCGTGTTTAGCCGCAATAAAATTTACCGTTTGATTGATGAAGATGATGAAGACAAAGATGATATTTTCCGTTGATCAATGTTTAGTTGCTTTTCAATGTTTAATGTCTTATGTTGATGGTTTATTCACGTACTTTTGTTTAGGATTCTTCTTACTGCTTATTTGGTTCAACCATAGGTTGAATTCCTCATGGTATTGCTTTTTTAGTGAACAAATGTTACTTTGGGTCACTGATGTTTTAATGCAACAATTGTTACAGTATAAAATGCAGTTAGCAATGTTAAACAACATGATCTGTTTTCCTTTTCTTAGATTGGGGACACATATGGACAACTAGCTAGAGTGAGTGAATTGGACAACTTAACATCTATGATGCATCATCATATATTCTTATAGATTAGGCTGAACATAAAGGCATTTCAGAGTACGCGATGAATGAAGTATATGTATTCACTCAACTAATAAATAGTATGTAGTACTACTAATATATGGTTATAACTTACTGTCAAACAAGAAAAGGGTGTGTTTAGGCAACATATATTCTGCCCCGACGTCGTGGTTGAATTGGAAAACAGATGCATTTACACTATAAAATATGCATCAATAAGATGAGGCTGAATTGGGGACACATATGGACAACTGACAAGCCTTCAGTAGGCATTATATATATGAACTACATTAGTTGAATTTCGAGTACGTACTTAGCAACAAGTGGATAAAAACAATCCAAGTCCATATCCATGTATATCATAGGACCAAAAATGTCTCACATATTGTTTACCAAATCGATTATGTACTATTTATACAAGTTTGTCTTCAACCTAGCTAGTTAGATAATTTGTCTCAATACTCACATGGCTTCAATCTACTACTCGGATATGCTTCTCGTTTTCATTCTCTTGTTGATATCCGGAGTCGTGTTTGTTTACCGAAGGCGCCTCCCTGTTACGAATTGGCCCGTTCTTGGCACGATACCCTATGTCCTTTTAAATAGTCATCGTATCCATGATTTCACGACTGATGTTATCAAACTTAGTAATGCTACTTTCATGGTGAAAGGTCCTGGATTTGCTAATATAAACATGCTCTTTACTTCTGACCCTTCCAATATTCACTACATGTTAAGCAAAAACTTCCCAAACTATCCTAAAGGTCCTGAGTTTCGTAACATGTTTGATATCCTTGGAGATGGCATCTTTAACTCGGACCACGAGTTATGGGAACTTGGGAAGTACACAGGAAAACAACCATGTCTCTACTCAAGCACGCCGACTTTCAAACTCTTTTAGAAACAACTATTGCAAACAAAGTCGAGAATGGGCTTCTTCCTGTCCTTGATTCCGTGTCCATGCGTAATCAAGAAATAGACTTGCAAGAGATATTTCAAAGGTTCTATTAATCGAGATAACTTAAAATTAAGTTTCAGGAAGAATTGGGACAATTTGCAATCAAATAATCAGTGTGATGTGAATATTCTGCGGACAATATCTTCAGAATGCCTCAATAGTGCTCAAACAATTTTCGTCAAGCCAAAGAACAGTTTCAACCATAGTCACACGGAACGTGGAACGCTTCGGTACGAAAACGAGAAACGGGAACGTGGTTCGCTAGGTCCCTAAAATTCGGTACGAAGGGGGTAGGCTCATTTCGGTACGTTCGGGTTCGCTTCGGTTCGATGTACCATATATTTTGGTACAATGTACCCAATTTAGTATAATGTACCATATTATACTTATATCTATATAAGTTCTAATAGGTATTTATATATTTTATATGGGAATATATTAGCTACAATTTTAAGCTATAAAATGTGAGCCCCTGATTCTTTTTGTGGGTCCTGATTCTTATCTGTGGGTCCCTGATTCATTGTAGTGTAATTTTTGTGAAGGATTGAAGCCAATTGGCTACAAAAATTGTAGCCAAGATATCCCCATTTTATATACATATTTATAAAGTCTTATTATCTATTTTATGATTTATCTTTCAAAATTCAAAGAAAAAATAACTTGTTACCTATGCATCACCACTTGTCCACTCACTTTCAAAAGTCATAAATATTACCAAACAAAACATACACGTGTTACTCTTCTACCCAAATGTAACTATTTTTTTTTGCAAAAAAAAACTTAGAAGAAATAATAATAAAATTTCTTTGTTTATATTCCCTAGATTACACCCACGTGCCTCCCATTTATATTACCAATCTCATATTTACTTTTTCATTTCTCACTCTCCCTGTCCCATCTTTTCAACATATTTACTTTTTCATTTCTCACTCTCCCTGTCTCATCTTTTCAACAGCCATCTTCTTCTTGTTTCTACCCTCCAAACACATAACTCATGAATTTTTTTTGTACCGATCCATTTTGGTACGTCGAATCAGTAGACTTTTGTACGCAGATTGATGTTGTTTGGGAACGCCGAAAATAGCGATCCGGATCGCGATCCCGAGCGATCCGGGTCGCGTTCGTACCGCGTTCTGGTACGAGCGATCCGGAATGCGGAACACGGGATGCTCAGCGTTTCCTGTGACTATGGTTTCAACACTGCTTCATACATACTACTTTAAACCTCATTTGATCCAAAATTGAAGGTTATCGACATTTCTTTGTAGTCACGTTGCGGTTCATATTCGGAATTCAGAAAAAGAAATAAAAGAACATTGCATTCTCCCAAAGGTTTATGTTTTCAAAACAAAATACATGGAAGCCGAAATTCTCTGTGATAATCCCAGAGTTCAAGGGTGAGTAAAGCTTGTGTTTAAAGCATCTCCAATGAAGGTTCATAGCACTAGTATAAATTTGCAGTTCTTCCTGATCATATATGTTATGTCCCTGTATCATATCATGATTAATCTTCCACTCCAGCAGAAGCAAACAACACTGGGTGATTTCTATAGAACAATCAGATTGCACAGAGCTGGTTTTCGGTTTAGGTGAAAAAGGAGCTAAAAAAGTGCCAAAAACAGGCAAACCCAAAATGACCCATTACCAACTATCCATCTGTTACACTCTCACACCCCAAAAAACAGCTATCCCCAATGAACTGACAAGAAAACCAACATATAATGAATCACATTCACACTCAGTTGGGGAATGGATGCTAGAGCACGTGAAAACACGACAATACAACACCAAAGAGTAACATTTTAAAGCATCATGTCATGGTATTAAACCTTTGACACCAAATGCCAAGCAAAAGAGGACGCATGCTTAATAACCATGGCAGATTCGATCTAATATATGGGCTATCATCCAGCACAGATACTTGTAGAACAAAAGATTATAAACCCTAAACATAATATAACTAGTTTACCAGACGACCAACTATTCAGATATGTCCCTACACTACCCTACACAATGATTAGATCCCTGCACAAAACATCATCGGCATATATCCCCGATTCAGTCCTTGTTACCTTCCTTTTCCTGCAACAAATCAAGTATTATAGTCAAAACGAGGAAAAAATGTTTTACCATTAATATCATCAAATAGTCTAAATAAACACACTATTAACTTCAGAAACTGCACATATAGAACAGAAAATCGAGCCTAATAGAAGTAAAGCGTATGCTTTAGCAAAAGCATAAGCAGCTCATTAAAATGTATAAAATCTATGTATGTTAATATGCGGACTTGAGAAGGCTAAAAGTTTCAATATTTTCGTATTTTAACAATCACTTTTCAAGATGGCTTAGTTTCACAGTTTCATTGAAACAATCAAACTCAGATATGACAGTAGTTAACAGAGGCAAAATTGAAAATGCCCAATTTTACGATATGACTGCGATAAATAAAGCTTTTCAGTAATGTCGATGGAATTGTGTTTATATCATGTTGGAGAATCAAACTATGAAAGCATAAACATCTATAAAGCTTAACTGCCATTTATATAACTTACAAACTGGTTCAGATTTTATTTATTAAAATTATAAATATGAAAAATAGCGCACTTAAATGACAGGCAAGTGCTAAACCAAGTCCTATGATGAACAATAAAGTACAGACAGAAGCATACAAAAGCAGGAATGTTATGCTGCGTGATACAGGCAAACAGGCATGGCTTAAATGTCGATAAAAAGTCTTATTTTGAAGTTCTATAGCCAATATACAGACTTTTTTGACAAAATACAAGACTACGTATCTCTTTAATCACTTATGCTCTGGTATGGATAAGAAGGGGAACAAGTTTTCTCCAATTAAGAACACTGCGGAAGGAACACGGGTAGAACTGTCATCTTCAAAAAACTACCATATTAATAATTTAATATAGCAAATCATGTTTTGATGACTCTTTACATCCTGGAGTGTCCTATGAAGTGTAAGAACTTTCATATCTCAATATTAGCACAAAACCAGAAGAACAATCAGAGCACAGGAATCAATTAGTACAGCCAACATCAAGAGGCAAGTCAACTTTCACTTACAACCCATGTAAACAAAACCGCAGGCCAAAATCATTATAAACCGGTAGAGGTTAAGACTTACATATGTTAGGACTTATCATGACCTACTATGCATATTTACTTGCACCAAATGTTACTATTGAGTTCAAAATAGTTTTGTAACAATGCTTACCAATAATATTATCTATGTAGTGGTGTTTTGGATTTCAAGCCGCCAAGTTGCACGAACCAGCCTTTACCCCAAAATCCAGCGTGTTTCTGGTCTCCTCGCATGATGAATTAGGGTCTATGTGAAGCAGGGTCAACATCTTTGACCCCTCACTTAAATAATCCTGCATATTGGTTGAAGAAATTAGAAATTTATTTGACAAAGATATCGAGCTAAGAACAGTGTGGTTTTGCCCCATAACGTATCCACTCCATTTTGCCTAACTTTGTTAGTTTGACCGTTAAATTGAAGGCGAGGTATTTGGTCACTTGAATTAAAAGCAAAAATTATGGAATTAGGCGAAATGGCAAACCACAGGCACCAGAGAGAGAGAGAGAGAACAAACAAAAAAAGAACCCGGCAAACCACAGGCACCATTTATGTAGTTTAATCATAACATTATTAAGAACATTGTGGAGAAAAGGTACCTTCAACAGGAGTGTTAGTCGGCAATCTCTATACGTTTGTTCACAATTTTTGCCACGCTCTGTTAGGACTTTACCCAACCAAAGCAAGTCTTTATTAATTTCCTACAAGTGCACACCCAAAATGTTAAACTTTTCAGAAGACGTAGGAACATCAAATGAGCTATATAAATTTAACATACCGTTCCTTTCAAGGCTGTATCACCATCTGGTTTCTCATTTCCGGCAAGATCTACAAAGCATAAAAATCCTTGTGACGCTTCTCCCGTTGACAAATTGGTTGATGAGATCTTGATTTCCATGAAAAGATGGCTACTTGATGATGCCTTGTTTAACATTGTGTTTTTTTTCTCCCTGGACCAAAATACAAGACCCTAATTAGATGTAATTTTCAATCAAAATATAAAGATATGAACTTTATGGGAATCAGAAGATTCGAATAAAAAACCGTGGAATATCCGGATCTATTATAGAAGAAAGTAAATAGGAGATATAGCCAAATGATTTGTTATTGAACAATGAGTTGTTACAACAAGAGTTTAGAGATAAAATGGATCACAATTCAAAGCTGAAATGAAATGTCATTTAATTATATATACACACACATACCTTTTACTTTCAGCTGCCTTCAATAGCCTCCACATTTTTTCCTTACTATTATTCTCCGTGCTTGAACACGAACGTTGTCTCTTTTCCGTTGTATTTACTTGTTTCTTTATCACGAAAAATTTTCTCCAAGGAGCGCTCAATGATACCTCTCATATGATCAGGCCCTCCTCCCCACATGGAGAAGGTTTTCCCAGATCCACTTCGTCCAAAGCAGAAGATGCAAACCTACCAAATAAAGTTCAAAATTCGTTTTAAATAATAGATAGAGAAGATGAAGTACAAATCTGGCTAAAAAAATCAAATTAAATGCCAAAAATACAAGTACCTTCTGCCCGGAAATGGCACAATCTACTAGATGCGATATCTCCAAAAAGATGTCTTCTTGAGAGGCATCTACCGGGAAAACCTGATCGAATTTATACTCCTTTGAGAGGCATCTACCGGGAAAACCTGATCGAATTTCAGTTTTTTACTATGTAAACAAAAGAGAAATGTGTAAGATATTTTCTTAACTTTCCTTATTAAGTAATAAATAAATCATTGTTGTTTTCAAAAAGGTAGTTAAATGGCCATTACATGGCAATATTCTAAATTAAACAGAAAAAAAAAAAGCGAGTGATGGTTGTGGCAATATTCTAAATTAAACAAACTACACAACCAAAGAGTCAGAAACCCATACATGGACGCACACTAAATTGATGGTGAACTCCATTTGATTTCATTTAAGTTTACGTCAATATCCTACTCATAACCCTAATTTATCAATTCCTAAAAGCATCTCCAAATCAAAACAATGGGACAAACCAAAATCATGGGTATTTTACAAGATCTGAAGATTCAATTACATCATTCATCCGTCATTAAGGTAATTTACTTATTGTTTATGTGCTTTTTAGAATTAAGATTGCATGACTTACATGTGTTTGTATTGAAAGGTTAGGTCTTTTATTATTATTTTGCAGTCTCATACTCATTGGTTTGTGTTGTTATACAAACTACCCATCTGAAAAGAGTACATACCTCCAAATAAAGTAATCGTGTCCTTGATATTCGACTCAAATGGAATTGAATCCCCCACCCCAGCATGCGTGCGAGGACGGATTCGACAAAAGACGCGGATGTTACCACGCTTGTCCTGAAAATAAAATAAGATATAATAAAACAAAACCACCATTACTTTTTCTTTAAAGTGTATGTAGGAGTGTGATTTACCATTAACTTGTTGACCAACTTTCTACGAAACGTTTCTTCCTTAATGAGGTTTGCTTGAAGTTGCTTATTCTTTTCATTAAGAATCGCAGTTTTCTTTTGTTCAGCCTGAATATGTAATATAATACACATTACAAAGCAGAAAATGATTATTAAATGAAAAATAAAGTTAGCGAGCATAACTAACCTGCAAAATATCACAATGGGCCCCAAGACGCTTACATATCCCTGATAGCTTCTGTAAAGTGGAAGTAAACAGGCTAATGATGGGGTGATCCGAATCCTGTCAAAACACAAACAAAAAGATTTAAAACAATTTATAGATCAATTACATGTGGGATCCTATGAAAGTATTAAGACCAAGACAAAGCTTGGACCATCCATAAATATCCCTCTTAAACTCAATAGGTACACACATATATATCCAACCTAATATAAAGAATAAAAAGGGTAGAAATAGTAAAATGTGACGTATATAGAAATGGCTTTTTTAAACCTACACTATAGAAAATGATTCATTTCAACAAAATATAGTTTTAAGCCATACTAGAAAATGACCCACTTTAACATATTGTTTTCTTGAGATGGCTAATATAGGAGACTTCAAATTCAACTCATTTATAGGAAAGGGCTGATTTTGGTTAATCTTTTATCTCAAACTCGTCAGATGGGTAAAACTAGTGTATTCAAACGTATAAATCTTCTAAAGTTATTCAATTGTAAAAATGACTTAATAATCGTAATCATTAGACTACAAAGGCTATACATAAATAGGGATCTTATTCTTTTAAAGCAAGTGATTAACTCAGAAACAAAACAAGTTACCTCAACAAGAGTCGCTTCGTCTTCTTCTTCTTCTTGTACTTCTTGTACTTCTTGTTCTTCTTGTTCTTCTTGTTCAGAATCACGCCTACTCAATTCAGCATATTCAAACCTGATCGGGAACAAATCTACCATTTGGCGAATGCTTTTTGAGGTTTCATTACATTGTTCCTGAAGGTGAGTATTTTTCTCTTTGATAAGCCGTTGTTCTTCCTACAAAAAAAAAAGAAAAATAAAAATAAAATAAAAATAAAAAAATAAATAAGAGGGAAGTTAACAAGTAGATAATAATTTTGTTAAGTTGAATAAAAATAATATTTTTTTAGTATACCTTCCAGTTAGGTGTTGTGGTTTCACGGTCGTTAATATCTGCTAGACCGTCCTCAAAAACTTGACGATATTCTTTTAATCGGCCCAACAAACGCTCAACAACCTACAGGATACCGACATTAATCAAATATTTAGATTTGGACCTTTAACAGTAGGTGCTTGTTGTTGTTGTTTATATATGATTAAGCATAATATGTAATATAGTAGTAATATGTTATATATAGTACCATACCTCATAAAGAGCATGAGAAGGAGGAGGAGGAGGAGAAGGTTCATCAAGAAAATCGTCAACAATTAATTTATCTTTACAGTCTTTGCAATCGCAATCGCCTTTGCAGCTACGGCATAGCCATTCTCTAGAGTTGATATTTATGTTGGCTCTGACATACTGAAACTTTTTAACCAAATAATTAATGCAAAACTTCTTCGGGCACCGTGAACACTTAAGGCAGTCTTTTTCTGGCCTTTTCAACCCGAAGCCATGACAGTGGACTAGGACTATATCGTCAGGAGAGTCGGTAGCAACCGGACCGGTGCTACGAGTACGTGGTGGTGGCCGCACCTAGAAAAAGATTGAAAATTGAATAAGTAAGAATGTAACATAATAATAAATTGGTAAGTAAGCAGCATCATATTAAAGGCATGGAAATTGGCAATCTGCTGGTATGTGACGTGACTCATTAACATGTGCCAAAGGCTACTTTCTAACGTGAACCATATAATTTAAAATATATTCAGTAGTAGAATATAAATGTTCCTTAAATAATATATGGTCTTTGTAATGCATATTCAATTTTCATGATGAAAACTAAATATCTTATGACACTAGGAAGTGATCAAAATATGCATACTGCGATTTGCTTGACTTTAAAATAAGACTCATGTCAAAAGTTGTAACACCCCAATTTTCATTCCTAGTTGACTCTCGTCATTCTAATATACTCTTGTTAGCCTAAATGATTTCCATGAAATAAGTTTTAAAAAGATAACGACTTTCCATGAAATGGTCCTACTTGCCTAGTGGTGAAACTTAAGACTATATCACTTATCTTAACAACAATCAACACACTTCTTTTCCCTCCTCCAGTCCTCCTACACCACGTTTCCCATACACAAATCAAGGATGAACTAGGGTTTTGATTATGCTTCAATTATTATCAAGTTTTAGCCTAGGGAATTACATATATAAGCTTAGAAACGCATAAGCTAGGGTTTCCACAAATCAATTCGAGGTAAAAATCGTATCTTGATCTTGAGTTCATGTTTTAGAGCTACCCGTAAGTGGGTAATGCTTAAAGATTAAATCTTTATGCCATTTATGGGGTTTTTGTACAATTTTACATGACTATGTGAAGTTGTGATTTTCTAAAAAATATCGAAATGAAAATTAATTAATAAAATTTGTTTATACCTCAAAACCCTCAGTTGCAAGAGCTTTGCGCTTCTTGTTTTGAGCATCTGAAGAACCCGTTGATCTAGGAGGTTTCGTAAGAGGGAGAAACTATCAATGCCAAGAGAACACTATTAGAACAGTGCAATATGTATAAATTTATAAAAAAACAAACCCGAGTGGAAGTTAAAAAATAAATAAATAAAATAAAATAAATAAAGAAATTAAAAAAATAATAATAAAATAAAGACATTCATAGGTAATAAGTATTACCCTGTCGACATGAGCGGGGCCTGGATCTTTAACTCTGAGAATTAACACTTTGAGTTCAGACACTCCATCAAGTTCGATTATTAAAACGTCACCAACCATAATATGATTCTCACAAACAAATTCCGACCATCCACCCGAGAAACTATGTGATCGATCTCCTTTTTTATAACAAGTCTTAATTGACCATGTTTTATCCTTGTCGCGAATCTCAAACTTCACGTGGTTTTCGGAAGGGAGGTGTTTAGCAAAATGAGCTGGAATATACTGCAATAAAAAATATACCAATTTAGAATCAACATATCAGTTATCTAAATTTTTTATAAAAATAACAGTTGTTTTGTTTTCACCCAACCAATGGCATCTGACCCGGTTAAAATGATGATAATGTGACCTTTTTTAGTCATGGTACATGAAACCACGGGATTATATATCTATACTACTTATAAAGAATGTATCTCTTTTCTTAAAACTTGAATCTTGAAACTTAAATTAATGTAGTTTGCTTAAATTACCCCTAAGTACCCCTTAAACTTGGCAACTTAAATTATGTCTTTTCTTAATCAATTCTAAACTTGGCAACTTAAACCGGGTTAACCCGCCGGGTTTGAAAATTGCTCATAATTAATTGCTTCAACATTTCCTTTTTAATTTTTTCAACATTACACTTTCTTTTAAAATTGCTTATAATTAATTGTTTTAACATTTCCTTTTTAATTTTCAACATTTCACTTTCTTTTAAAATTGCTCATAATTAATTGTTTTAACATTTCCTTTTTAATTTTTTCCACATTTCACTTTCTTGACTTTTTCGCTTTTCATTTTGACCATTTTTGTTTTATAGATAGTATATATAGTAAATATAGATGAAGATAGGAGCTACCCACCAAACTAGTCAAATGAGAATTCTTCATCAGCTGGATAAAGTGATGCGACTTCGGTGTATATTCCAAAATAACAAATCATGGTAAACATAAAGGCCGGATTCAATAACATTAAAGATGAAATTAAGTAAAAGGCATGTAGTGTTCATTTTAGAAAAGAGATTATGAGAATTATACCTATTAAACAGAGGAATCATGGTCGAAAAAATATGTAACATCATCATCACTAAGAAAACATCCACAAAACCAATGATTTCAACTTTAATCAACATAACAATGCCAATAGGAACCTGTAAAAAAAACAAAGGCAATTGTTAAAAAAAAAATAACTCATCAACTAAAAAAAATAGAACCACAACAATAACAACAAGAGTAGCAGTCCACTTGGCCTCAAAGGGAAACAATATAATATATTCTCCTTAACTCAAAATGAAACCAAATCGCCAAGATTTATAACCAAACATTCCCAAAATCATCATTTCTCAACTAATAGTAACAAGAAAGAGCACATATATATATATATATATATATATATATATATCTTTCGTTTTTATTCAAAGACTCGCCCAAGAATACAAACCCGTGACTCACATGTCACGTTTTTAATGAAAATACGAGTTTTGTGGCTCGTCTTACCTTCGAAATCAACACGAAAAATCTTCAAACCTCACTAAACTAGCGCGTGAATTAGTGGGTTTTAAAGATCTAATGATAGAGATTATTTTTAGTGAGGTTTTGGGTGGTGGGTGTCGCGGTGGGGGCCGGCCAAAGGTGTGGCGGCTAGGGTTTGGTGATGAAGATGGAATAGATGAAGATGAGATGGGAGAGAGAGAAAAGGGATGATATTAGCGAGGGTGTTGGTGTGTTGTGATAACCAGGTTTTTTCCTTCTTTTATCTAACAATAACTTAAAATCATGTTTTATTCATAAACCCATATATATATATATATCTTTTGTTTTTATTCAAAAACTCGCCCAAGAATAAAAACTTGTTAAAATCATGTTTAGTGTTGTGATAACCAGGAGCACAAGGACGATTTTTGTAGTCACTCTTTATTATATACGAGGTTTAGTACCCGCGCGTTGCCGCGGGGTGTTTGTGTACTTTAATTAGCTATCGATGTTTGACACGGCACTAAGAATAATGTAGATGCAGATAAAAAGTCGAGAGCTGGAAATGGGGTTCATTCTCAAATAAGAATTCAATGATGAAATGTTGTAACATATATTTTTATAAATGTTGAATACAAAATAGAGATCAAGATAAGAATTCAAATAAGCAGCTTTATACTTTTATCACTGAGATGTATTGTGATCGTAATTTAAAGAACATAACAGCTGATCATAAAGATACTAATCATGTACCTCATAAGTAGCAGACACTCGTCACCTCAAACCCATCCTTTTTAGCCCCAACACGCACCCGTGGCAGCCCCTACTTCAGCCCCCAATCCCACGCCCATTTCACTCCCGTAGCTGCCCCGTTTTAGCCCAAACTTCAGCCCCAACACACATCCATTTATGTGTTATTTTGACACTCAACCGAGCCCATTTCAGCACCAAACCCAAGCGTAAGCCGTCTCTTTTTCTGGCGCAAGGCGCTGAGCCTCCTGAAATTCCTTCCCAGGTTTGCGTGGTCAACCTGGACAACTCCAGTTTGTTGTGAAATCAGTCATATTGACTCCCTCTTCCTGCAAAATGGGAGAAAAATAACACTTAAACAAACAAGCCAAAAATTCTTTGCTATAAATCAAGAGTCATGTTAAATGATTCACGGAGATTACATGTAATCGTTGTGGTATCGTCAACATATTTCATTGAAATTTTTTATATCCAAAAACACTACCAAGCCCAATGCTTCAGAATTACTATTATAGGTTGACAACCACATAAGACGTAATGAAGTGAGTTTTCACTTAAAAGTCAACCATAATTACACATTTAAACTAATGATCATATATTTCAATCTTTTTTGTGAACAATGAAAACTCTAAAAAAATGATATACCGCGGCTTTCAGCCTGTGGAACCCTGTTTCCTTTTAAAGGTTATGGACACTCTTTTATATCATTCTGGTCCAAACCTCATGTTCTTTACCAGAAGCTCCATTCAGTCGAGTTTCCCCACCAGTCACATGTGTAAACAAATCCAAATGAACAAAAGTACAACAGGCTGTGAGTACGCACAAGTAAAAGAGAGTAAGTCATCAGAGCTTACCTTTTTTTATGCCTATATTGCGTAAGTTCATTTCCCATACCGGGCCTTTGGTTTTCACCCCAAATCGACTTTCCTGCATTTAATTAAAAAAAAAACATCTTTAAAAGGCGTAGCCAAAAATCTTTAAAAAAAATCCCTATGAAAAAAAAAAAAAAAAAAAAAAATCTTTAAAAGGCGTAGCCAAAAATCCCTATGAATCTGCAATTTTTCACTTGTGTCCATACCACTTATAGCAAATCCAGACAACCCGTAATTGTAAATGCAAATAAAACTTACTTAACATTCTATAAACTAAAGCATCTATAAAAAATGTAACCATTTCAGCATGTTCGTTTACTGTGGTCTATAGTTACCTGACCGACTTGTGTTGCTGCTATCACCACTGAGTGCTTTCTCGAATGCTAATACCGGCTAAAAAACTGTAATCCATGAGTTTTTTGTTCAAGATATTGACAGTCCCTATCCAGTTTCCTGCACCAAAGCCCTGATGATGGTTATCTGAGCATTAAATCAAGTGGCGGCAATTTAGTGAAATTATATGACGATAAACGCTCAATGTCATTACCTGCTATCGTGAGGTGTAGCTAAAATCCAGCAGCGGCCTTGTACCAAAGCAAAAGGCGCGATCGTACTGAAGCTGATGTTCCGTCTAACGGCATCCTGGAAATGAAATTGTAAGCAATCCCGTAAGCCCCCAAAAAAGTAACCTCATCAGGTTTAGAAAAACTAAATAAGCATATAGTCTATGAACCCAATAAGAGGGCACCAATGGTTTTGGGTTCACAAAGGACGTCGAATCAGATGCAGTGGTGTAGGACTACAAAGGCGTAGCCTGTGACAGCGATGAAGACTCGATGGTTGAGGTGGAGCGAATCCGGAAAGATTGCGTCAGTTCGGACTATTCGCTGCAACTCGGGAACATAAAATTGGAATCGCTAGTAATCGCAATAATCTTTGAAGCCTAAATCGCTAGATGAAAAACACAAGAAATATACAAACAATGGTATTGGGAGTTATTTTACTTTTATATATGTCCAGATATATATACTCAAACATTTGAGTTTGGACTCAAACTATAGTAATGCTAATTTAATACAAATAAGTCGACAAACAAGTACAACTTTATTGATAGGGAAACGTAACGCGTCTTGCTTGTGGCACCACATTCATGCATGTGGATGAAATAAAAGAGAGCCATAATCGTGATATCTTATTTTCGATGAATCATTAATCTTCAACTACAGATAATTAAGAATTAATAATATAATTTTGCAATTAACATTATGAGTACGTAACCGTGTATTTGTTTATATGTTTGTAGTTTATACCTTTTAATAAAACAATGTGGCTTAGCTACACTTAATTAACTAATAGCAATACTATGCGCTTGCCTTTTTCTTAAATATCGTGGGACTTATGCTTTTTAATTGTGTTAATGCCGATAAATATGCTACTACTGTTTTGGTGCATACTGTTCAACTCAATATGAGAGACTGCTTGTGGCTTGCTCCACTTTGGTTTCCCTCTCATAATAGAGACTTCAATGTGAATTTTTCGTTGCTGGCTTGATGAATAATAAGTAGAAGGTAAACGTAGTTGTCAAATGGCTTCTTTCTCGATAGACATATTCATGCTTGCACCAGTTATATAATCATGCTAAAGTGGTGTAATTGTCATGCTGAACATGATCATAGACAAAAACTTAAAATGCTAACAAAGTCATGCAGTCAGAGATATGAAGCACATCTCAGTCAACTGTTGTAACGATTTACAAACCATAGTGTTCTCTTGCTATTTTGGTTTTATGTTGAAAACAATATTCTTGGTAACAAAGCTTAAAAAAATAGGCGACGTGTGTTTTGGTAAAGTAGTACTAAAAGTGGGTCATTTAAAAAACTTACTCTTTATTTTTAGTACTTTGATATGTTTTTGATTTAATACTTTATCATTAAATAATAATGACTTTCCACTTTCAGATACTTCGTTTCCGTTGTGTTGATGTGTGTGCTTTTTAAGTACTTTTTTATGAAATATACTCACAACTTTTATTTATTTATTTTTTTAAATTATTGAATCGTTATACCCGATCAACGCACGGGTATTGTACTAGTTTATTTTGGCTAACACGTTTATATGATGGGCTCTAAAGCCCGCTAATGACCTGCAGAGATTAGGGTGGGTTATGTACACGACAACAACATCACTACTCAAATGGGCACAACCAAGTAAAAAAAAGAATCAAAGGCCCAAGCTCAAGCCCGACTCAAATGTCGCTAGGACCGTGCTAATCGCCAGTGAGAACATCAGTGTTTAGCAACATTTTGAAGGGCTGCGACGAACCATTATGACTGTTCAAATAGTGATTGTTATGTTTGTTGACGTAAGAGTAGTGATTGAGAGGCCTAAAATATGTGCCTAAATTCATGCCTAAGCCTACGTGGCATCATCCTGATGGTTGCAGCCACGGACCCACTTTTCTACAAACCATCAAGATCATGCCACATATGTTTAGGCATGAATTTAGGCATACAACTTAGGTTTCTAAATCATTTTCCATGTTTTATTTTAGTTTCTTGATATATTTAAAAGCTCATTAAGTTCAATCGGCTTGTCACAATGATGTGCAGTGTTGATATGGAATGCTACATACATTGCTTCGTTGTATATTGGGAAATGATTCGCCAAAAACTCAACATAGAACGGTAGGGTGAGATTTCTTTAAAAGGAAAGTATAACAGCAGGGCAAATGCTTTCAATATAGAGACCACGCCTTGAAGTTATAAGTAGTAGATTATGATTTCCGTCTCTATTCTTCATTAGCCATTCTTCTATACCGTCAAAATCCATCATGCAGAAATCGAGCCCATGAGCTAATGACAGAGTTTAAAGGTAACATGCATAATAGAAAAGGTCCACTACAAGCAAGTATTTTGAACGTTTCCTTAGTGTATATCAGAGCCTTTTACATGTGGTGCTCGCCTTTCTATCTTTAACCTACGGACGCTTGACTAATTAATGCTGCTATAGACCATTAGACTCGCGGTTCATACAACTAACTAGGTTGCAATATGGTTTAACCACCTTAGACCATAAAAACACTCATCTAACTGATAAGCTTAATTGACGATTAGAAACTGCGCCAGCCCTATATTGAACCTGGCTAGATTGGCAAAACTAAGCCTACATGGTTTAGTTTACCTAGGCTCAACCAAATTCTTTGAGGAAATTGTTTTCGAGATGCCATTGAACGTCTCCTACTGAACGCACCTCAATTCTGAGGAGTGATCACCGTGATTAATATAGTTCTCAGGTTCGCCCTAACACTTGGTTAATTTGATTTCAAATTCCGAAGTGAATGCAAGATAAATGATTTAAGAACCAATTAAATGGAGCTTATTATTCGAGTCAAGAAATCATGAGGCCTCAGCAAACAAGCTCGATACCATGATGCAAAAAACTTATTCATATATGATATATATATATTCAAATACACAAATTTCATTTGTTTGGAGGGAGTATTAGCATAACAGATTACAATTAATTCCGAATACAACACGAAAAACACATAACATCAAAACAAGAACTATACCGATTCCATCACATGATCATCAAACTAATGCATCAGCACCAGCAACAATCTCCAAAATCTCACCAGTAATCTTGGCTTGACGCTTTCGGTTATAGACTCGGGACAAGCTCTTCTTCAACTCAGAAGCGTTATCAGTTGCATTCCCCATAGCAGTCATTCGTGCAGCAAGTTCACTTGCTAAAGACTCCTGCAAAGCCCTCAAAATCTGACTGTTCAAATACAATGGCAACAAAGCATCAAGAATCTGAACAGGGTCTTGTTCAAATTGCAAGATTGGTGAAAAGTCTACAGTTTCGCTCCTAATAACGTCTCGTTCCACAGTCAACTTTCCTTCTTTAGTAGTCAACCTAAAGAACTCGTCTTCAGCAGCGTCAACACAGACACCATTAATATCACATATCTCACCTTTAGGTGACAATGGAAGTAAAGTGTGGATTACAGGGTCAGATTTCACTAAAGACACAAACTTTGTGTACAAAAGTTCGACTTTATCGACTTCTTCACTTACAAAGAGCGAAAACACATCGTCTGCAATTGCTTGAGCTTCTTTCGCAGTTGGAAGATTGCTTCCATCAAGATACTTATCAACAGGAATCTGTGGTCTCCTTGAAAAGTACGAATTACCCTTCTTACCCACACTAATGATTACGTAATCAAGACCAAGAGTCTTGAGTTCACGAATTCGTGCTTCGGCTTTTTTCAAGATAAAGTTGTTAAAACCGCCACAAAGACCACGGTCTCCTGTCACCACAACAAGTGCCACCTTCTTCACAGGTCTAACATTAACTAAAGGAACATCAACATCTTCTGTTTGAAGCTGCTCATTAATACTGTAAAGAACCTCGACTAATGTTTCGGAAAATGGTCTTGCATTCACAACAGCTTCTTGCGCTCTCCTAACTTTAGCAGCAGCCACAAGCTTCATAGCCTCAGTGATCTTCTGAGTGTTCTTAACTGAGTCAATACGAGTTCTAAGCTCGCGAAGATTGCAATGGATGGAAGTAGAAGATTTCGATATTGAATAGTTTGCATTGGAAGGATTTGAAGAGGGTATTTGAACAGGAGATATGAATGATCTGAATGAAAGTGGTGAAGATGAATCAAGTGATGGTTTTGAAGACACCCACATTGTTGTTAAATTTGAGCAAGACATGTTTTTTTTATTTTTGTTCAAGGTTCAACAATGGAGCTAAGGTTTGTGTGAAGTGTTTTTGTTTCTTGATAAAAATCTTATCTTTTTGTTTGTATGGTTTTGAAAATACAAGGATGAGGTTTTTGAGTGGATGTAGATTACCATGATCATGTATGGATGAGGGGTTTTCAAGTGACCCCACTAAATTTTGATATTTAAAATTTTGTAGCAAGTATGCTATTTTGGAATTTATAAAAATTGACCCATAAGTTCTATTGTTATGCTTTTACAACCACAAGGTCAAATATGTATGCATTTTTGGCATAACATGTTCTAAAAATTTTGTGCCAAACAAATTTCAAGATAGCATATGTTGCATAAGATACAAGTATCTACCGGCTACTGCAATTTGGCGATCTGGAAGGATATACTTTTTTCAAACAATAATATTCTGATAAATCGAAAACCAGTCTACAGAATAAGTGATGTGGAAAATAGTTAGCCCTAGGTACAAATTATACATCAAGGGTGTAATTGTCTTTAGCAATATCGCAATTTGGAAGGACTTGCCTTCTTCAAACTCAGGGAATGCTTTAAAATAAACGGATAAATAAAGCTAGCTTAAGCGATTTAGCATGATGTTTCACCCAAGGTCATGCTGCGTATAACTCATTTCATAGAACACAAAATCTTATTATACCAAACGTTACAACTTACAAAGTTAGTATGTCTTTTATATTATAAGTAACTTGATAACAGAGAGAATAGTCAAATAATGTATCAAATTATGAAAAAATAAACATCATCAGTTAGATCGAAGAAATATTACCTTCTGTACATTGAAATGGTATATACGTTCAGTCTAATAATCACCAGTGATCAGAGGTCAAAATTTTCCTTGCCAATCAATGGACCAACAACGTCATCATATGTTTGACTATCTGGAGTTACTCCTTTGACCACCATATCATCATGCAATTCAATCACTTCCTCTGCGCTACTCTTTTTACAAGCATTTGTAAGAAGAGTCGTATACGTAATAGAATCAGGAGTCAGCCCTTGAGCGACCATCATTTCCATAAGTTCCTTCGCTTCTTGAATTGATCCAAATTTGCAAACAAAGTTTATTAGTATATTGTAAGTGACTCTATTCACTAATCTACCGTCTTCTTGCATTTGCAGAAACAAATTCAATGCTTCGCTAACCTTCCAATTTGCACAATAACCGTTTAATAAGCTGTTTAAAGTCACAGCATCAAGTAGACCGAACTTCTTCAACTCATCTACCATTATTTTAGCTACATCAACTGACAAATTTTTAGACAAACCATCCACAATCGAATTATAAATCACTAAGTTCGGTTTCTTGCCCATCTTTATCATATCATCATAAACCCGAACTGCATGTGATATACTCCCTTGTTTACTAAATGCATCAATCATAGTACCATAAGTGACGGTATCTGGACTAAGTCCACGGTCAAACATATCATCAATAAACTGTTTGACTTTCGATACTGATTCATTATCGCTTCTAAAGAGATAATAAATGAGAATATTTTCCAAGAAGCCATCTTTATCTACAAGATTCTCCCCCGCGAGCCATTTATGGTAATCAAGAGCTTCCTTCAAGTACCCGTTTCTTGATAGCCCCTTAACCAATATAGAATTAGTAAATTTATCAAAGCAGATGTTGGTTTTTATCATATACGACAACAAAACTGAAGCCGTGGTAGTATCTCCTTCAAAGTAAAGCCAATGAATTAACGAATTGTAAACAACAATATTCGGAACTAAACCTCTATCTACCATATCAGAACACAACTTAAACGCTTCTTTTGTACACCCTTTTCTCAAATACCCGTCAACCAAAGTTGCATAAGTCCTTACATTTACTTCAACGCCCATTTCCGTCATTTCATCCCTAAGGCTTTCAGCGGTTTTCATATCTCCTAGCTTGCAATAACCATTAACAAGACAATTAAAAGTAACCGAATTAGGCCTAACGAACCCCATTGACATGACTCCCATATTCCTAAACAACTTTAACCCCAAATTAACATCACCCATTTTACACGCACCGTCAATAATCATATTAAAAGTGACCACATTAGGATATATTCCACTTTTCAACATTCTATAAAACACACTAATCGCCTCATATAAACGCATTTCTTTACAAAGAGCATATATAACCAAATTCAATGTATAAACATTCTCTACATAACCATACGAAATCATTTCCTCATACCTTTTCCAAAAACAACTTACCTCACCCGACTTCAAAACACGATTCAAGTAATTATTCCAAGCATGAACCGAAACACTAAACCCCTTCTCCGTCCGCAACTTCATAATCACCTCATACGCACATTCACCATCACCCAACATATTACAACCCCTAACCAATGCATCAAACACCTCACCGCGCGAAATCTCACCATCACAACAATCCCACAACCCATCCAAAACCTCTAAATGCGAAAATCCCATTTTCCGCAACAACTTATCCATCAAAACCAACCCATCATCATATCTTTTACAACCAACCATCACATGTACCAAAACACAAACACATTCCAATGATGGCAAAAAAGTCTTTTGCTCCTCAACCCTTTTGTAAAACCTTAAAACCAAGTCAGGGGACATTCGAAACTCCGAAAAGACACGAGTTACTAATGAGTTTGACACATTTGAAGACAATAACTTGTCCAAAATTTTCCATTTTTTTTGCCTTAAATTGACACAAACTGAGTTAAAGATTATGTTTTCAGGATTTGGGTGTTTGAAATTGTTGCTCAAATGAAGGGTTCGGGTAAAAAGATTGGGTCTTTTGGTGAAAAAGAGCTTCAGAAACATAGAATCAAGAAAACCCAAGAAGGGTTTGGGTTTAGGGAGTAAAGGGTATGTGGTAAACTCATCAAGTTTGAAACTTTTTTACTGAACAAGGGATGAAAAGGGTTTTAGACTAAAACCCTTTTGGGGTGTTTGGTCTGTTTGTTTCGAAGTGTTTAAAGTGTTTGGTCTCAATGTTTTGTACTTTCGTTTAAGCTGTTTATACGAAAGTACTTTTAGTTGGAAACTAGTTTTTTTTTTTTTTTTTTTTTTTTGGGAGCATTGAAACTAGGTTTAGTTTAATATATTCAACTTTTCTTTTTGCAAGCTAAATTATTTTTATTTCACTTTTTTAAGTTTTACTAGAGGATTTTTGTTTATCGTATATGATTTCATAAGGTTGGTTTTTTTTCAGCTTATATTCGGTCTAGTTTTTATTTGTCATAACAAGTTCATAAGTCATAAAATAAGTAAGAAAATAGGCCTGAAAAATAAACGGACTTATAAAATATAAGCCGTTATCATATATGGTCATAAGCTCATGTATAAGGTTAAACTACAAAAACGAAAAAACTAAGATAATAACGATCACAATACTAAAAATAACAAAAAAGTAATGACGTAACGGCATCTATAATAATCACAAAGAGTTCAAACCCCATGAATTAGTTGGTTAATAGGTCATAAACCATGGTTAACCAAAAATAAATAAATAAATAAATAAAAATCACAAGGAGTTGGAAAAGAAAAGAAGTAAAAAGATTATAATTGAAAGAACTGACAATCAAGTGCAATACATAATTCCTAAAGTAAGGTTTTTTTAAATCAAACATTTGGCCTATTAGCATGTACGAGGACATTAATCAAAATGTTGTGGATTCAAGCCAATGAGTGAACACATATACCCAAATGGAATAGCATATATATTCAAGCCTGCGAACATGAATTCAACCCACACAAAGTTCACTCTACAATTTCTCTAATTATAGAACTCGAGAGCCCTTAAACTTTTCAAAAATCGAGCTCAAGCTGAGAATCAGATTGTTACACACTATGAACTACCCCTTTTGACATTTCAATACATATTTACAAGTTGAAAACATATCTTAATAGGCAACATTTACATTTTTGCTCTATTAATGTCAATTCTGTATTCTGTACGTGGCTATCGTGCATGATCTCACTTGGGATTCAGTTTTTGTGCTCTTTTTCGGGGTTTCTTGGTCTGCGTTGCAGTATCCGACTGGGGCTGTGATAACGTTGTATTCTTTGAAGATCTGTTGGCATGACTATTTCTAGGTTTTCTGGTCACTGGAGGTTTAGCGTTCAAACTCACGCCAAACAAACTTAATGGTTCATTTTTAGCATTAGCCATATTATTAGATGTAGACGTTTCTTGGACTCTTGGTTCATCTTGATCACTGTCATCTCCATGTACCGTGTCTTTCGGCAATGAATCATCTTGCACATCCTAATTACATCAAAATGATACAGTTAGCAAACAAAATCGGTAATTGTACTTGAGAATGTACAGAAAAAATAAGAACTTTTTACTGATACTTTATTCTAGTAGTACCTCATTTTGTACGTTTTCAGCGTGATCAGAATCAGATTCACCTTCTCCTTCAGAATCTGTCATCTCCTCGCACTCAAACTCCACACCTTCTTCTACTTCCTCATCCTCTGAGTCACTTAGCTCCTCCTGCTCCATCACGATTTCATCATCTCTAATACCCACTGAACGATCACCTGAATCATGATCATTTCCATTATCTTCAAGTAAAACCTGTGGACTACTAGGCTGCGTTTCAGTGGTTCTAGATTCACGACCACTTCGACCTTTCTCTTTTCGTGCAGTATAACTTAAACTGATATCTAAATCCAAGTCAATAGGACTACGGGGCACGGCACTGACATCTGTTTGATGGGGTGTTGATGAATCTGCAGGTGGATGGGGAATTATTCCGTCATCAACTCTCTGTAGAAGTGGATGGAAGTCAACACCCGTGGATGATGAAGTTGACTCCTTAGATTTGAGAGAGTTGTTGAAGAAATTAAAGGTATTTTTGTCTTGGTGAGAATAACTAGGGAGGTTAAGGTTTAACTGTGGGGAATTATTAGGAAAAAAGTCAAAGGAACTACAAGAACCGGCACTGCCGTGCAAAGGGTAATACGGCAAACTATTCCCGTCTTCAGGATCCTGGAACAACAGAGGATGCATTTGAAGATCTGAATCGCCCTTTTCAGCGGCATCACTGGTGCTGCCTCTTAATGAATTCCGCTCATCTAACTGACCAGTTCTTGAAGGAACTGCGTTATCTCTCACCTTACTGGACGCTCCATCTTGGTATTTTGTAAAAGCCGATTGCGACATTATACGAACAGTAGCTGGAAGATTTACAGGAGGCAAGTCAGGAGCTAGTTGGACTAGTCGACGAGGATGTATATCGGAAGGCCTAAAGATCTTAGCAGGAACTAGATGAGATGAGGTGTTAGAGTTTATTAATCTGTTCTGCGCAAATAATTCGACAGGCTGGTTTTCTCCCAAATTCGGGAGAGCGGGCCTCCAATCGGCCAAAAACGCCTCATGGACGTAAGCTTCATCTTCATTATTTCCACCATCATCTCCGCTATTATTTTCTCCACCAGCATTATCGGCACTGCAATTCTGCATTTATCATAAAATTAGTTAGCATTGTAAAAAACAGGTGAACTGAGTAACCTAGGGCATACCTCTTTATCTGACATGGTTCTACATCTAGGATTAGCGTCCTCTACAGTTGACAAGCCTTCCCTGTTTTGACCAGCATCAGTTGACTGTAATCTTGAATTTAGCGCTTTTAACTTTCTTCTTTGTCTTTCATATGCACGTCGTTTTTCTCTCTTGAGTTCATCTCCTTTGTATGACTTCTGTTTTCCAACAGCCGTTCGATATTGTCGAGAGATCAATGACGGGTCTCTGTGAGGGACCATGTACTTCCATACAGCCATCCAATCCATTTTAAATAACTTCAATCCCTGCGTTGTTAAACCATACTAACCATTAGTCATACAAAATAAGTATGTACGTTGGCACAAATAATACCAAGAAACAATACCTCCTCTATTAGAGACGTCTCTTGTGGAGTCAAAGGAGAATTTTTGAACCTCCTAACTGCCTGTAAAATGTGTAAACTACAATATCAGTTGTTCCGTATTTGAGTTATTACGGGGCATTCAGTAAATACATACCTTTACTGGATTCTCTAGTGCTCTAGAACATGAAAGGTTTTTCTGTCTCACAAATATCTGAAATATATAATAAAAAAAGAGACGTCACTCAGTTGACCATAACGATAACGAAATACCAACAGAACATGGTGAAAGGCAGCGACACCATTCAACATTTCAACTTGCCTGATGGGGTGTTTTACAAGGCAGATAGTTTTTCTGAATCTCCTTCCAGTCGATATTATGCTCCATTATCCCTCGAGCTAATAACCTGCATGATTATCACAATTAAACGAAAGCAAAAGGCAAGCCATGAAAAAAATGCCAGAAGATGATTGCGAGTGGATCATCCATAACTAAGACCAATTAATTAAAGGGAATGTAATAAAACTTGATAAAACCAAATTTTATGCGCGTTCGAAAGCCAGTAACGAACAATAATGATTTTAAGAGCTTGGAACTTACCCATCCTCAGCATCAGTGAAAAGCACGCGATTTGCAACAGATAAAGCAGGTGGCTTATGTGGAAATAGAGCCGGATTGAAGATAGGAAAGAATCGCAAGGCTAAACTTGCAATTTGTTTCGGAACTAAAGCAATTAATTGCTTCTTAGACTTTTCAGCAAGTGCAGCAGCAATTCTCTTCTTTGACTTAGCATTTCTAGCTTTATCAGGCACTGGTGTAGTATCTGAAGAGACAACACTGGCTTCAGCTGTAGAATGATGACCTCTAAAAGGAAACAAACACTCCTTCTCGACAGGCTCATATGTAGCTTCTAACTGTCTCCGGTGGTGTTCTTGAACAGCTGTGAATACACCAAAAGCATAGTTAATACATAAACCTTAAGTTACAAGCCAACAATAGTACAAATAAAAAAAGTAACATACCAATCGAAACATCGTCCATATAGCTTTGCACTAAACTAAGTGGGGCTACATCTATAACAGATAACACATTTTCACTGATGAAAGGCACCCAGAAGAAGCTCTCCGTAGGGGCTACTCCACCAGACATAGTGGAAGATTCAGAGGTGTTCTTGACTGTTACAGCCGGATATATGTATGGCAAGCTGAAACAAGAACTTGGATACGGTGTCCTTTGAGAGGCCAATACCTGATCACGTCTCTGAAGCATCTCTGAAAGTAACTTGTGAACTTCGGTGGATATATGTTGTTTAGAAGGTTCTAAAACGGAAAGAGAAAACACTTGAACAAGCAGTTGCACATGCTCATACATCAAACAATGCAACTGGCCTATCTGTTGTGGAGTGAATGGACCGGCATAATTCTGCGCAAATGAAGTACCTACGTGCTTGTAGTTTCTTGCATGCGGGGCTGATACAGGAAATATGGGTGCACAAGGTAAAATAGGAAGTAAAGGTCTATTCGTCTGTCCTGAAAACTTATTCTGTCGATTATCAGTCTTCTGACGTTTTTTCTGTCTTGTCTCGGGTCGCCTACCAACACGTTCATGTTCTCGTTCTTGGGAGACACTCGGTAGATTGTCATCACCATCACTGTAAAGTGCTTCTTCAAGTTCTAGCTCGAAGTCGGCATCATTATCTTCATCTTCATCTTCGTCAACATTTTCATTTTCTGGTGCTGCACCTGAGGTTTCATCTCCATCCAGTAAAACAGCTGCAAGAAACTTCCTGTACTCTTCTTCATCGTCAATGTTATGATGAAGGTCATCCTCGTCATCTGTTTCTTGAAGGAAAGTCTCGAGTTCATCAAGAGTAGAACCCACAAGAGAATACCGAGCTCTAGTTCGCTTCCAGATGGCATCCTCGTCGTCACTGTCACGACATTCTTCAGCAACAGTAACACCATTAACTCTATTAGTGGCAATGTTCGGTTCATTCTCTTCAGCAGCTTGCATCGCCATCTGCTGACCATGGTCAGCATTTCCAACAGCATCATCGTGCAATTCATTAGGGGCATTTGTGAAATCAACCACAGGTGAATGATGTTCTCCGCTGTCCACGACATCACCATCAAACTCACACTCTTCAATCTCGGAGCTAATGCTTGAAGAAGCTTCTAGAGAAAGAGCTTCTTTCAAAAGCGGGTTAAAATCCATATCTCCTTCCTCATCTTCCTCCTCCTCGTCGTCGTCATCATCATCCACATGTTGAAAAGAAACATCATTGTTTTTGGCTAAATTTGCAGCATCAGTGACAATATCAGAGCACTGATTTTCTGTTGATGGAGATGGTAATGACGTCATTGTGACTACAAATCGATACTAGCAAATATCCCTGCAACTACAAAAATAAAAACTTAGATGATCAATTAGCAAATTAAACTCTTAACATAAACCTTGAGTTACATAATTCTTAAAAGATCAACAGTAAGATTACCAACATTAACTACCAAACCACCCATCAAGTATGTCATGTCCAGAATCATGTCACAATTATACAAGCTATCTTATGTCTGTTCATCATGACTACTATACAAGCTCGACAAGTCTTATTAACATTGGCGTTTGAAGTTTCAAGTCTTACACTGATCAACTTGAACCTCTACAAGTCTTATTAACATTGGCGTTTGATTTGCACACAATTACAACACATTTTTTGGACAACAATTCAAAACACAAGTCAAATGATTTCCGGAATCTACATGAGCACACTGTGATATGACTCTTCCTAATCATACAGCAAACATTGCCTTCCACATATCATCGTCCAGGAATGGTAGACCAGTCAGTATTGCTAATTATCAATGTTCTATGAGCACATTTTGAAAAGTAGTGGCACAATGTTCTCTCATATATTACACATAAACTAAAGCTTGTTTACTAACCAGAGCATGAACAATCAAGCACCTACATTACATTCGCTGGACTAAATTTCAAAACTAAAGTCAAAAAATTTCCTTAACCTGAATGATCAGACGACGCTCTCCTAATCAGACATTGAGTCAATCTAAAAGTGTTTGGTCCTGGGGGACGGTCTATCAACATTTTACGCCTATATTATGACACAAGCTCTAACTAATCATCAGCTAAACAAAATTCCCATCGAGTATGCAAGTTCCGGAATCACATCACAACCATATATTCTTTGTCGAATCATCATGACTAGTATATAATATCCTGGACAAAAAAGGGCGCTACACAAGATCCATGTAACTTTCAATGTTCTACGAGCACATTTTGACAAGTAGCGCCACAATGTTCTCATGTCCACATATATTTCACATAAACGAAATCTCGGGGCGTGTTTGTTTCGCCTTATATAGCCAGCTTACGACTTATTTGGCTTTCGCCTTATGTTTCGTAACCTCACTTTTTGTGGCTTATTTTGAGATTTCCTGGCTTGTATAAGCTTATCACGTCGTGATAAGCTTATATAATCTGAAAATAAGGCACAAAAAGTGAGGTTATGAAACATAAGGCGAAAACCAAATAAGGCGTAAGCCGGCTATATAAGCCGAAACAAACCCCCCTCTCATTAACATGTTAGCACTCAGTTTGAAAACATTAGTTGGACTAAAATTAATCATAACAATCATTAATATAAGAAAAGATGAAAGTTGTACCGGGTATTGAATGAATTGCTTTTAAGTTTTGATCATTGGCCGGAAGTTACAAGCACCGCCGCGATTTGTTATCTCCGGTCGTCGGAGATTTATGTTTTTTGCTTTTTTTACTTTTTTTGGGGGGTTGTTTTTTGTTGATTTTGTTTTGCAAACTAGTTGACATAACAAGTCCTTGATGTTTAAGTATTTGAGTATTGGGTTTTTCATACTTTGACTTTTTATGTTTCACTTGGATACAAGTCTTTTAGTTTAGTGTTTGTAGGCTGAGCAAACGACCCGAACGGACCGGACCGAAGCGGACCGGACTGACCATATTCGGTCCGGTCTTCGGTCTTTTCTTTTTTGCTAATTCGGTCTTCGGTCTGGTCGGCACGGACAAAAAACCGATTATTTGGCCTTGTTGGACCGGCCCGACCGAGGACATTCGGTCCGGTCATCGGTCTTGGTTTTTTTGCTAATCCGATCCTCGGTCTTGTCGGTCCGGTCCGGTCCTGGACCCATGCTCACCCCTATTTTTTTTTTTTTTTTTTTTTTTTTTTTTTTAAGAACGACACCAAACTTGAAATCCGACACCCGAGTTAAACCATCCAAATGGACAGGCCCCGGGACCCGAACCACTAGGAGAGACCCGCGAAGGAAAACCCCTAGAACTCACTGCTTCGCACTAGGAGGTTGAACCCTCGGTAAAGCCTCTCCCAAGCTTCAGAAGGAGCCCAGGTGACCAACTGAGCTAAGACATTATTAAAATATTCTAATATTCTAATGTACAAGTAGTTAAAACATGTTATATTTAAATAGAAAAACTTCTTGGATTAAAAAAGTAAACACTCTAAGATTTTGATTTCATTTTGCAAAATGACAAGAGAATAGAGGATATGGTCATTACATTAATACTCCCTCCGTCCCAATTTAATTGTCCATCTTTCCTTTTTAGTACGTCCCAAATTAATTATCCAATACTAAAAATAGATAAGGGAGTTTGGTCAAGTTTACTATATTACCCTTAGTTGAAATTAATATTACAAACATTAAAGAAGTGTTAATTAATTGGTTAAGGGTAAATCTGTCATTTGGCAAAAAAGTAAGAGAGAGAAAGCTGTATTAATTATGTTTTTCTTAAATTGTGTGTTTTTTGTCAGGGGACAATAATTTTGAGACGGAGAGAGTAATAAAGATATGGTAAGGGATCATGGAATTTTGGAATGAATGAAAAGATAATCTACTTTCATTAAGTGATTTATTAAATAATCAAAAACAGAGAATCTTGAAGACGATTAAAAATTCATAAGAATTGCACGAACTCGCTTACGTAAAGTAGAAATAGAAGCAGATCGGTTTCGTGTGAATGGATACTCTGAGATAGAACGACAAAAATTGAATTTGATTGATTCTAACTTATAAGACTTTGGTACTATTAGAAAATTACAAAAATGAATGTTTAGTGTATATATTGGTGTGTGCTAATAAATATTTGGAGTGTGCAAATCAATTCTCTTACTTTATATGGGTTTGATGTGTGAATCAATAAAATATATTTGTTTGTTACGTCCCTTTTTATTTGTAATGTTTTGACTTGGGTCGAGCATAGTAGACTGCGGACCGAACAGGAAAACCGGATCGGACTGAACTCGGTCTACCCTTTTTCTCATATTTACTCTTCGGTTCGGTATGATCTTACCGACAACCACATATTATATTTTGTTAGACCAAAACGAATCGACAATTTGGATTGGGCTAGACCGACCTGGACCTGGACCGATGTTTTAGGCCAAATTGGTCCGGTTCAATTCTGATCGGTCTGGTACGGTTTTCAGACCCTAATCAGCACTAGTTTTGACATGTTAAAGATATAACACTTTGAAATGTTTAGAAAGTCGGATCCTTCGTATACGCACGCTACATAGTAACATAAAACTAAGAGTGCATGTAGTAAAAATTACATTCATAGTTGCCACCCTCACTGACATGTCACCTTTACACTCTACCATCAAACCCAGACTACTAGAGAAGCGGAATAATGACCAGCAAATTAAATTGTTTTTCTTTGTTTCTTTCTGTTTTGACATTTTACATTCAAGTATTAAAGAACAAATTACTCTTCCCTTCCAAATTAATTGATTATTGTATGCTACTAAAAATGTATAAAATAATTTTGATTGACTTTATATATTACCCTATTTAAGGTTATTATTACAAATTTTAGAAGGTAATAAATCTATTGTTAAGCGTAAAACTGGCATCGGCAAAAAGTAAAAAAGAAAAAATGATTATACTTTTATTCAATTGTGTGTTTTTTATCGGTGGACGATAATTTTTGCTCAAATAAAGTATAAAGCTTTGTTAAAAATAGACGTGTATTAATTTTACATAAAATTTATATGAAAATCCAAAATACTTTCATCTTCTTCCTCTTACCATCTTGTTACTCCTCATTTTATTACGACCTTACACTCTGCTTAGACGTTGGGTATAGTTGTTGTTGATAGTGTGCTTGTTGGTTTGTTTTTCAATAAGAAATCACCAAAATGCTTGAGGTCTAGCAAATCATGTAGCATGAAATGCTTCACAACCAAATGATCATGAGTTCAAGTACTCTATTAAACGTGTGTTATATAATTCTAGTTTGAGTAACTTATTTTTGCATTACTAAAGTATATTATTTTAGTGTCCTTGTTTTTAATTTTAGGGGAATCATATAGATATATACTCACTAATACTTATACATTTACATATTTATTTAAAATATAAGCTTTTAATAAATATTGAAAAAAGATTGAGATATTCTAAAGTTGGTATGAACATGAATGGTAGAGTTTTCTCACAATATAAAAATAAAAAAACTATGTAGGCCTCACTATTTTATTTATAAGATAACACTATGGTCATATTCTTATTGACTTTAGATAATCACAATACTGTATATAATGATATTTTAGCATATTTTGAGTACGTGAATTGCAAGTTTTAGCGAATAAATCGTATAATTTCATTTAGATTTTTCACTCACAATCCATCAAAACCCAACCACAAAACCTTTACTTTGAAACTTACAACCACAAAACCACATCTTACAATACCCCTTAACAATAAAAAGTGTAATAAAAACATAGTCGCCCCCTGATCACGTATATGGCGAAGACCGCCCTAAACTAATATGCCAGTCGCGGATACTTAATAGCTGCGACTAGCTAACCACATAACAGTGGTAGTTGGTCGGTCCGGCTCCAAACTCTCATGAAGGAGCAAAAAGGATTGGCCAACGAAGCACACATTTTCTAAAAGGGTAAATACATATCCACCGGTGTCCGGGGATCACGCGCGGCCTCCATAAGAACCAACACCCCGCCCTCCGGATCTAAGAGGTTGGAGTGGAATCCATGTCATCAATTATGTGACTCACCCAAACAAGTGAGGAATCTTCATGGGAAAGGAGTGTTGACCAAACTTTGCCATAAAACTGTACAACTTGGGGAGCATGTAGCGGCACAGATCCCGAGGACAGCAGAAGTCAACCAAGAGGACAAGAGAACTCAGATATCGATGCCTCACGTCCTTTTCTTTGACAAGAGCATGCTATTATTCACTGAATAATAGAGTGGATCACCACCCGTGATCCGAAGGTAAACGCCAAGGAACCTCACCTATAAATACCATGCATTTGGTCATTGAAAGGTAGGTTCCAACATACATTTTAACTCTCATATAGCTCTCACTTTCACTTATACCTCCACAAAACGAATACTTATTCTTACGTCTGAGGTTGATCGTGGGAGCTCCCACCTACAGTGAGACTAACGGTGCACTTTTCTTATCAGGTTCAATGTGTTGAATCTTCTCCAAACCAAGATTAAAAGACGAACCTTCGTCAATTTTAGTGAGCTAGCATTACCCGCTAAATTCTGGTTCATCACCCCCGATTTCAACAATTGGCAAAAGGGTTTATATTCTCTCCCCATACAGGGCTTTATAAATCCACATTTTTTATTTTATTTTTTTAAAAGATGGTTGAAGCAACTGATTTTTTGTATTTTACCAAGATGACACTAAGTTAATAGTTTAGAGTCCATGTTTAATTTATAATTTTTTTTATTATTTTTTTTACGTGTACATGTTCTTGCCTTGATCGGTGCATTTTACATATGCCTTAATATAGTTTAATTGCTTAATTATTAAATGTTATTGTCTTTTATATAAGCTACTTTGATATGTTTTGTGTTTATGTAGGTTATGCACAAAAAGGAGCTAAATTTGTGATATTACTAGTACAAGTTTAAAATGGAGTGAAAGATTTGGATATTGTCATATTGTTTTGGTCTTAACTTTTTCATACGAGCTCTATTTGTGTTGATTCAAAAAGCCTTGGAACGAGACACATTTAAGTAATAAAATATACACGAAATTCTGAACTTGGCTCGTGCCTTTATTTACTGGAAGCAGCAGCTCGTGAGTTGAATATATAAATTCACTTTTGGACTTAATACTACTAAATAATTATCAAAAGAATGAAAGCCAAATGAAATTAATTATTAGTTCCGTGGATTGCACGACAAGACAAAGCAAGGGATAAAAAATTTTGATTATTCAAAGACCAAGCATAGAAGGAGTGTTGCATATATAACACTTGGGGTCCAAGTAATTAATTACCATATATATACAAGGACACCTTTTTTTTCCCTTAACAAAGATGGCAGAAGAACCTAATCCGTTTTCAATATTTCCTGCACCAGAGGAAAACGATAAGGTTCGATCAATTCTTTTTCCTTCTTACTATACCTTCCCAAGCGCGATTTATTGCTTTTTGAACTTTTTTTTTTAATTTGTGTATCATGATCTCATAGGTGCACACAACAGTATCTTTTAGTGATGATAGACCTGTCCTTGAAGCTCGCAACTCCAAAGCAATATTGGAAAAACATCTGGAGGCAACGGGAGGAAAGGTTCGTACCCGTTTTCCTCCAGAACCGAATGGGTATCTGCACATCGGGCACGCCAAGGTAAGTTGTTATAGTCTTGGACCTATATAAGTCATTAGATTGCTGTTTCTAATTATATTGCTGTCTATCCGCATGCAGGCCATGTTTGTCAACTTTGGACTTGCAAAAGATAGAGGTGGTGACTGCTACCTGAGGTAGGATTACTCGATTACTAAACTTGAATGATTATCTTATTTATGCTTAACTAGATTTAGACTTGCTAAAGATATTTAAACAGTATAGAAGATTATAAGCTCTTTTGTGTGCATGCTAAACAAAAACTACCAGTTGAAATAAAATTTAGGGGTCAGAGAGGTAGATTGATAAAAGAAATTATGGCTAAATTATAATACTGTATCTAAACTATTTAGTTGGAGTATTTGTTAATTAGTAGGATCTTAACTAATTATCTTAACATGCATGCCCTAAGTTTTAGCAGTAATAACTAGCTTGTTTTTACTCATGACATTAAGCAAAGTGTACAAGAGGACATTTGGTGAAAAAACAATTTATAGAGTTATTTTTCATTGGGAAAAAGTATTCATTATTTTACAGTTATTGTGATAATATAAAGTTGGTGAAAAAAAAAGTAACATACTCAGATAGTATTAAGAATTTGTTATGCATAATCTATAAAATTTCTTTGTGTCTCCAATTCTGTGATAGAGATAAGAGCATGTAATCTTCAGACAAAAATGTTTAGCTTGCTCGATCACCTACCATATTAGTCTATTACAAGTGTGGTTAGAATTGCCAAAACTAACCGCCTAAAAGTTGATCTTTCATAATTGCTGTGAGTACACTTTTAACATGTTGCCATGTTGCTAAAATATTTAACTTGTAGGTTTGATGACACGAACCCGGAAGCAGAAAAACAAGAATATATTGACCATATTAAAGAAATTGTCCATTGGATGGGTTGGGAACCTTTTAAGGTAAGTATTTTGTACTTCTGAACTAAGTCAACCTTGTTTCTTCATGTTCCACAACTTTTAATGAAATTTGATTTTTGCAGATCACATACACCAGTGATTATTTCGAACGCCTGTATGATTTAGCAGTTGAGCTCATATGTAGGGGATATGCTTATGTTGATCACCAGGTTTACTACATTTTTATTATAGGTCAATTACATCTCTTGATTTTGTCTCAGTGAAATCATAACATGATTCTTGTGTGTGTAGACCGGTGACGAAATAAAGGAGTATAGAGAGAAAAAGATGAATAGCCCTTGGAGAGATAGGCCAATCTCAGAATCATTAAAACTTTTTAATGATATGAAGGAGGGTAGGATTGATGAGGGAAAAGCTACACTTCGTATGAAACAAGACATGCAGAGTGACAATGGTAACATGTATGACCTCATTGCATATAGGATCAAGGCAAGTTTTCTTTTCTAACACATGCTGATATACGTTTCAGTATATTTAAATCAGCATTAACTGATGCTCCTTTTTGTATGGATCCTCAGTTCACTCCCCATCCACATGCCGGAGACAAGTGGTGTATCTATCCCAGCTATGATTATGCACATTGCATTGTGGATTCTCTTGAAAACATCACACATTCGGTATCATCTCTTTACATTTGTTTATATTTACTAAAAAATAGTAAGAGTAGGATATGTTCTAAGCTGCAATGACGGGTCATTTTCAATATTGATAAGACCTTTTTTTTTTCCTTGTAAGGTTATATAGTTAGTTATTGTTTACTATGTATTTTGTAGCTATGCACACTTGAGTTTGGGACACGACGTGCTTCATACTACTGGTTGCTGGATGCACTGAGCCTTTACCAGCCTTATGTGTGGGAGTATTCACGCCTGAATATAGCCAATAACGTTATGTCAAAAACTAAGGTACGTTATAGTTTCAATCTATAAATAAAGGTATAAAATCACATCTATCATGCATGCACTTTACTTATCATTGTTCACTCTCAAATCTTTTCTATTTACTTGGTATATTTCATATGCAAGTACAATGAGTCTTAGCTTAAGCGTTTTCTGTTTTGCAGTTAAATTGTCTCGTGACTAAGAAGTTTGTGGGTTGTTGGGATGATCCTTGTGTGATGACACTAGCTGGCTTGAGGCGTAGGGGTGTCCCTTCCACAGCAATAAACACTTTTGTTAGAGAAATCGGTATCACGAGAAGGTTGTCATTTGTAGTTTATTTTTAAGAAGGATAATCAATATGTATGTGTGTGCAGTTGTTTTCATTTGTATGTGTGCTATGCAGTGATGGTAGTATGATACGTTTAGACCGCTTTGAAAACCACGTGCGCAATGAGTTAAACAAAACAGCTCCTCGCACGATGGTCATGCTTCGTCCGCTTAAGGTTTGCGTATTTCCTAACTATTGTTATTTAGATATAAAGTTTTATTGACCAGGGACCTATTGATTGAATGAAAGAAAGGCTTTATCCATTACTAATCTTTTTGCCTTTTTGACTATAGGTTGTTATTACCAACCTTGAGGAGAGTTCAGTAATATATCGTGATGCACCGCATTGGCCGGCTGGTGCTCCAAACAACGACACATCTTCTTACAAGGTTGAGTGTTGGCACACATATCGATTTCATATGTATCTGTAGTTTTGTATGTGATCCCTTTCATATTGTTGATGTTATTGTCAGTATCAAGTGCATTGTTTTACTTTCATTTTTTCTCAGGTCCCCTTTTCAAGAGTTGTCTACATCGAGCGAGATGACTTTAGATTGAATGATTCAAAAGACTACAAAGGGCTTGCTCGCGGAAAGACTGTGCTACTAAAGTGCGTAATCTGATATAATATCGTTTCAATGCATTTACTTATCAAACTGATTAAAAAAACCTGCCCATGCAGAAGATTTAACTTAAGAGTCTAATATTTAATTCTAATCAATGTGATACAGATACGCATTTCCTATCACGTGCACCGATGTGGTCTATTCTGATGAAGACAGAACAACCATTGCTGAGATACACGCCGAGGTGCCTTCTGAAGACAAGAAGACTAAACCAAAGGCAAGTCAAAGGCAAATCGACATAGTTTGACTCTATGTAAGCTTGGCAACATTATTTATTCTGTTTTTGAAAACGAAACTTTGTTATGCAGGGGGTTCTTCATTGGGTTGCAGAGCCATCTCCTGGGGTTGATCCGCTGAAGGTGGAAGTCAGACTGTTTAATAAATTGTTTAAATCAGAGGTTGGTGATTTTTACTTTTACTTTGTGACCATTTGTTTTATACGAGTTGATGTAACCGTTGAATTAATCAAGTGATATAATGAAATCAGGATCCTGGAAAACTTGATAACTGGCTTGATGATTTGAACCCCGAGTCCAAAGTGGTTATACCATGTGCGTATGCTGTACCCTCTCTCAAATTTGCTGAGGTTGAAGACAAGTTCCAGTTTGAAAGGCTCGGTAAGTTCTAAAAAATTCTCACTTTGGCATAAACGCTTCTTTAGTGGATATACTTCTCTTGATTTCCTTTGTTTTATTTTATGGCAGGCTATTTTGTGGTTGACAAGGATTCAACACCTGAAAAGCTCGTATTCAACCGTACCGTTGCATTACGAGACACGTATAATAAGCCTGGCAGCAAGTGAGTCTGTTCCAAGAGACTCAGAGAATAATAAAAAGCTAGCTTCTGTCTTTTAATTTTAAATTTACGACTCGACTACTGTACATCATATGCATTATTCAATTTTGTTATGTTTACGTTGCCTTGGAAAAGTGATTTTGAATAAGAGTTTTGTCACTACACACTTAACAAATAGCCATTTTATTGCCTAGTCACTGAACTATTCAAAACTAAGTACTTGATAGCTTATTGTATCTTGGAGAAGTGATAAAGCACTTAGAGCGTTTCTGCGTATGCTTATATCAAATGGGGTCATGGCTTTATGTCAGGAGGAAATAAGCTATTAAGCTTACCCAAACACCTGCAATAAAATAAGCTAAATAAGCTATTTAAGATAAGCTTCTTCAATTCACAATGGCTTCTAAAAAGAGCTCGTTTGACTAAAATAAGCTGTTGCACGAGGGATGATGATTTGAGACCTCATATAGCAAATGTTTACATAATATATGATATGTGATAAGCCAAATAATAGATACATAAACCTCGATAGACATAAGCTTTAGGTGGAACATGAAGAACATTAGTTGCCGTTATTATTTGCATTAACAACCGATGTTTAAAAAAGTTCCTTCTAGACGGGTCACCAAAGCTGAGAGCATCACAAGCTGAATTCCTCTTTTTCATCGCTTCTCCTAGCCCGTGATATGGCGGTGCGTGGTCCGGGCCAGGAAGTTTCCAGCTGAAAAAGAAACCTCTTGCAAATTGTCGGTGAACGTCAGAAGCAGAATGTCACCACCTTTGCCAGAACACTACTTCGGTAATGCGATTCAATCCGTCGGAATAAAAACAACCGTCGGGGAACTGCTGGGTCACAGTATCGGGTGGGCGGCGATGCAGTTGCACGAGTTGGTGGTTAATAACTGCGCGTCATTATATACTGACTGAAAGCCAATAAACAGACACGAACATATAAACTTCAGCTTGAAAAGCCGCATTAGTTAATTGAAATAAGCATACATAAACAGACATATATACATACCCTCCAGCAAACACAACAATCCTCTTTAAAAGGGTGGTGGTGAAGGGTGAAGGAGAAGGGAGGTGTTTGGGAAAGAGTTTTAAAAGTGCGTGGCGGATTTAAATATTGACATGGCAAAAAAAAAAGAATGATAACGTGTAACCTTCTTGGCCGGTCATCGAGTACACGGAATAGACGGAATTTAAAAGTATCCGATTATAAAAGCAACAAAAAAGTAGGCTATAGAGAATTGCATGAAGTGCCAAGTTAGATAATTTTCAAGTAATAAGCCCTTTTAAAAATGACTGTTTTAACCGGCAGAAGGGCATACTACGTTTTGAAATCACTGAAATTTTCTGTGCGTCGTCAGATGAGGTCTAAAAAAATGTTCATGTTATTTATGTGACAAACTCAGATGAGTTATATTTTTTTATTTTTTTAATTTTAAAAGCATATTCATGAGTCAAACTTTACCATGAGCATAAATCAGATAACCGAGTGCAATAAATTCATCAACTTAGTTTAGATTTTCTCGAAAACTTATCACATTCATGCAAGGATTTGAAGACGCGAGATATCAAAGAGTAAAAGCCAAGTTTCCCTTCAACCAAACATTGGTACTCATTTCAAGTCCCTACTCCTCGTACCTAAAACCTCAAACAAACAAGGCCTTAGAGGGGAGGGAGCCATAACGCAAACCAAACGTTATTCCTATGTGGCACACTAGTAACTCAAGTTATGGGCGTTACCACCATTTCCTGCATCTCGGCGTTGGGCAAGCGTTACAACGCAAGTTGTTGTGGTAACTTGCGTTATAACTTGAGTTATTGCCAAGTTATGACTCCCCCACATATGTTATTTGGTGTTATGGCCAAGTTGTGGCTTGCGTTGGTTTTGTATTTTTTTTAGTGGGTCTCAAAAAGTGATGTTATTTGGTGTTATGATTTCGTGGTGTTTTTTGGTGTTATGTTATTTAGTGCTGAGATGATGTAGCGCTGACGTGACGCGATGTTATTTTATAACTTGAGTTACCACTCCCTTTACTCTTAGTTTGTATTTACCACAAAATTTTGACCTATCTTATTTGCACATATTCTCATATCCTCTACGTTTTCTTTCCCTTCTTTTTAATTTAACTTTTAATTAAATTTCAACAGCTCAACTATTTATAAAGTTATATAGATATTGTAAACTAAACACAAATAGTTTTATCTAAAAGTTATTTTCACAGTATATATGAATCTAAGAAGAGAAGAAAAAAAAAAGAAAAAGAAAAACTCGGTCGTGAAGACTTTTTAAAAACTTCAACTTTTATTTAATACAACGAAAATACACTTAAAGGAAATACGAGATCAAACATTGAGCATTTCTCGTGCCGAGCAATACTTGAACAAATGAGCCCTCAATGCACATTTGGAAACGAGATTCATTAAAAAGAAGCAATGCTTACATTGAGCCTTTCTTGTGCCATCCGACATTCGTACGTAGTTCAAGTTATTCATAATAGTTGGATCATTACGGTTCCATTGTAAAATCTCAACAATCACCGGTGGTGATGACGGTGCAATTGGCGCAACAGGCTCCTGTCCTTGATTTGCTATTAGTGATTTACTTTCGGTTTTAATTTTTTTAGAGTACGTATACAAGATTGCAAGTTATGAATAAAAAAACACAACATACTTATTTATACTATATTACAACCATACAATGGCACAACAATTTCGAAGTTTTTAAAAAGTGAACTGACAATCTGACATATTCAATGTTCAACAGAAGCAATAAATGCAAAAGTTAATAGCACAAAAAATTTGATTTTTTTTAAAGTTGGCCGGTTGATAAATTTGATGCCAAACTGGTTGTACAGTCACAATGCACTCCCAGTTGGAAGATATCCCCATGGTTTACCCTCACAACTCACCCCACGATAAGAACGATAAGTATTTGAAAGACTAGGTCGTGTTCTTGTTCTAGACGTCAAACATCACCAACTTATTATTTAATGGTTTTTTTTTTGTATCGTTAATAACTTTAACATAAGTTATGATAAACTAGCTATGCTACATGCTAATAAGAAAGTAAGAATAAGCTATCGTACTAATTACTTCAAAAGACAAACCCTTTCATAATCGAAGAACAAAAAATGAAGTTAAGAATTATATGGTTCGTTGGTACTGATTCACGTTGTGTTTTTCAATAAACAACATCAAACACTACCAACTAACAATATAATACCAATCCCAACTTGTATAAGACCTTTGTTGTCATAGTCAAATGCTTCCCTTTACACATTGTTTTATCATTTTCAATCTATGAAAAATTTGATGCCAAAAAATAATGTTGTATGGTGACAATGCAGTCCGAGTTGGCCGATATCCTCATGGTTCACTCACACAACTCACCCCAGAATAAGAACGATAAGTATGTGAAAGACTTAAGTCACATTTTTGTTCGAGACATCAAACATTACCAACTTATTATTTGATGGCGTTTTGTACGTTAATAACTTTAGCATTGGTTAAAGTGAGAGTAATCTATCGTACTAATTACATCTAAGACAAACTCTTTCATAATTGAAGAACAAAAAAAGAAGTTAAGAATCATATTGTCCGGTGCTTTTTAGTTTGATAAAGTAGGAAAAATTACAAATTGAATAAGATAATAAGAGCACCAAGTGATAATGAGACATAAGGTTCTCGTTTTATAGCAAAAAATGCTGTCATTTTAATATTTTTTTCCCATAACTAAATATTATAATTTAACCCAAAAGAACACTCTGTCCAACACTCAAGTTATAGAACACCCTCTAGCTCTCACTTTAACCCAATAATAATAATAATAATAATAATAAAAAAAAAAAAAAAAAAAAAAAAAAAAAAAAAAAACTTACGGATAACTCGGCTGGTAAATTTAGCGCGTAGCCTTGTAACTTTTGTAGGGTGGGGTGGGGGGATCAAGACATAAGGATATAAATGATGATGGGTATGCTATTTACAAGAGACCGAACAACAAACGAATGGTGGTGAAAAACGGAATCTATTTGGATAATAGGTAACACGAATCATGAACAAAATTCAACCACAAGATAACAAAAATTAAGCTTACAAGGTTAATGAGATATTGAAAATAAAAGGGTTGGTATAATTGAAAATGAAAGGTCAACACACGTTGTACGGATTGGTCAAACTCAAATCCATATGAATTGATACGTTAACAAATGCACAATATGTAATGCTTAAATCATTGGGTATGCTTGTGTCGTCGGGAAAAGTGTTGGCACATCAGCAAAAATCTTCACGGCACCACATTCTGACTGTAACCTTTGGCATCAGAAAATATGGTGCCGTCATCTTTTTTTTTCTCCATAAAATAAAACATACACAATATTAACTAAAATAAACTTCATTAATTAAAAAAAAAAAAAAAAAAAAAAAAAAAAAAAAAAAAAAAAAAAAACCTAGTACATAAACATAGAAATAAAAACCTATTGCTCGTTGGTAGGATACTTTGCCCGGATTCGTGCTTGTTGGGCTATCACGACTGCCACGTTGATCGGATCCATCTTGCTTGTTTCCATTTGAGGTACTTGCATCTCCTTGGCAATCCTTTGAGATTCATATAAAGTAACTCTCGCGAGTGACTCTCGCTCGAGAACATCCATCTTTGCCTTTCGGTATAACTCATATTGTTGTTGCATCATTTCTTGAAACATTGTCGGGTTTTAATCGGAACTAGCGGTCGAGTTTGACGAACGTTGCCTTGCCGTCTGGCCATGTCAACGCGTCCAGTCCAAAATGCTCGGGCTCCTCGTTCGTAGGCCGAAGACGATTACGTCTTGCCAAAGTCGAGTCGGGATTTTTCCACTTGTGCTTATATTTCAAAAACTTCCAAGCGCTCATGTGTCTAAAGTCATAACCCGTTGGTTTTTTAAACAATATGTGACAATGGGGTCATAAAATCTCTATCATTCCCCCCACTCATAACGGTCGTTTCATCCACCACCATATTCCACTTCTTGACTTCTTTATTCATTGGAGTCCACTTTCCCGTCAACATGTTTTTGGTACGAATAGTATAGTTGAGCCTCTTGGCTTCCTTGTTGTATGCGTCGAGCACTTTGTACCAAAATGTATCCCTTTGTTGATCCGCACCCGTGTTTGGATCCTCAAAATTTTGAATGAAACACTCCGCCAAAAGATACTACTCGTCTTGGCTCCAAAAAGTTTGAGGTTGTCGGGACGGGACCACATCTTCATCTACGTCTTTCTCTTTGTTGTTTTTCTTCGTCTTCGTCTTTGTTTTTGGCTTCTTCGCCATTGTTAACGAATGCCTGAGCAGCAGCAGGTGAGAGCTATGATTTGATTTGAGCAGGACGTTTTGACTCGATCATCTTCTAACTATGTGGTGAGAGCAGGACGTTTGTTAATATAGTTCTTATATGTGGTGAATCGATTTTAGCAGCAGGTTTTAATTTGGGGGTGTTTGTTAATTGGGGGTGTTTGGGTGTTTGAGCGGTTTGTTTTTTAAAGGGGATTAAAAAAAGTTTTTTATAAAAAGGATAAAAATAGAGTTTTATGTTAAGAATTTTAGAGTGTGATATGGTAAATGATTTGTTTTCTGTGTTATATTTTATATTATGTCGAAAGGTAATAGAGTTAATGGTGTATAATTTTAAACTATTGACAAATCATACGTATTCATATTTTTTTAAGGTGTAGTAAAACTAGGTTCGCTCATCAGGTCAAAACTGAACTGAATTAAAAACCGATTATGAGAAAAACATGAACCGAGAACCGAACCGGTTTGGTTTAGATGATTTTATTTTTTGCTCGAACCGAGCCAGACCGAATCCAAAAACCATAATATGTAAAGAGAAACCCGAACCGAGTAAGGTTGGTTCGGTTTGAGTTAGACCGGTTCGGCTCAATTTTTCGACTCGATGCAGTTTTCAGTCGGCTTTACTCACTACTAAGTAAAATATAAAAAGTGAGGTAAAAACCATACATTTGCTTACACCTACAAAAAAAGTGTAGGTAAAAGAATACATTTGCTCACACTTAGTAAAAAATGTAGGTACAAATTTAGACTTCTGCTCACACTTACAAAAAGTGTGGGTAAAACACTAAACTTTTACTCATACTTTACAAAAAGTGTAGGTAAAACGTCGTATCTCCTCACACTTTTTATAATGTGTAAGGAAAACTCACACTTTTGCTTACACTTTTCAAAATGTGTAAATAACACTATAACTATGCTCACACTTTCTCTAAAAGTGTAAGGATATATGGACTTTTGCTCACACTTATTACATGTGTCATTATAACAAGTGTTACTAAAATACCTTTTTCTTGTAGTGATACTCCAAAATTGTTAAAGACTCGATTTGAATTGAAAGACTTTGGTATGACTATATTTTGTCTATGCTTGCAAATTGAGCATTTAAGAAATAGAGTATTTGTCCATCAATCAAACTACATTATAAAACTGTTGAAAAGATTCAATATGGATAAAGGCAAAAAATGGTCGGTTGTTTGCTTGACTGAGAACTTGACCCATTCTGCCCCACAATAAATGGTGAGGACATTCATAGTCCTGAAATACCATATCTAAAAGTTTCAAAATTTTAGAGCAACTGGGCTTTACATTCTTCCAATAAAAGTTTCAAGATGAGACTTTTCGATCACAAGTTGATATGGGTGTTCAAATGAGGCATGGAGAATCATCTACTTTCTAGACAAACATGTACCAAAAGTGTAAAAGATGCTCTAATCTAAATCACGAGCAAGTCATTGAAAGTCACAACCTACTCAACCTTTTTCGTATGTTGGCAAAAGTAAAGTACACCAACGTTGTCGGTTTTTTTTTTTTTTTTTTTTTTTTTTTTTTAACATGAAGGAGTAATTACAACGAATTTGTAAACCAAGTTCCAACTCGTAGTGTAAATCTTTATATTTTTTAAAGAATTTTTATTATTATTTAATACTAAATGCATAACCTCTTTAAAATAGATGAACGCCATACTTAAAAGTGCATTATAACCAACATCTTCGTCCAATGCTCTTGTACAATTTATAGAATACTCTTTTCTATTGACAAATTTATAGACCTGTTAGTAGCTCTTGTACAATTAGAATATTTGGGATCTTTGTTTTATGAGATCTGTAAAAAGTTACTCCATCCGTCTCAAAATTATTTTCCAGTTTGAATTTTCAAAGTCAAATTGGTTCAACTTTGACTATAAATATATTTTTTATTATATAATACTTAATGAAAAAATTATACCATTAAAAAGTACACTTAAAACCCAATCCATTTATATATTTTGCATCAAATATTATATAACAACCACAAAAATACTTAAGGTCAAAGTTGAAGAAGAAAGACTAAAAAAGTCAATAGTGGACAATAAAAATGGGACGAAGAGAGTATCATGTATCCAATAAATAAGTTTAAGAACTTGTAATTTGTCTATATTAATTTTTTTAGAGTTTTTGGTTTTAATTTAGATCTCACTTTGATACATTTTTATTATTTTCCCATCAACATTACGAGGAGAGTATCATTTTAATTTAGGAGGGAAAATTTGAATGAAGATGCATTCATTTTTGTAGGTGCATCTAGAATGTGTGGTTGAGATTACTTCTTATCTTTCTTATTTTTGTTATTCTCTTATTTGATCCTAACTCTCAACATTATCTTATTTTATAAACTAATCACTAGACAGTTGTTTTTTTCAACAAATAACAAAATTAATTTTGATGGTAAATTCTCGGGATAATTTCTCTGTTGTTACCAAACAGAGTCAACAAAAAATAATTCTCTGTCAATTCTATTTCTTTGAATTCTATTCTCTACTTCATTTCTAATCTCTGAAATTCTCTCTACCAAACATGCCCTCAAAGTAAACAATTTTCAAAGCCTTTATTATATGGGTGGTGATATCTACACATATGTTTTTACTTCATACACATAAATTTAGTGGGACCCACATAAATATTAGGCATAATTACATATATATCCTTGAAAATTTCAAAAATTACATATATATCATTTTTACTAGTTTTTAATGCATAAAGTACAATACTTTTAATGCATCAAAAAAATATATGTGTAATTTTTGAAATTTTCAAGAATATATATGTAAATGCCCCTAAATTTTATTTTGTAAAATTTATGTGTGTCCCACACTCCGACTAAATTTATGTGTATAAAGTAAAATCCTATTTGAGCATATCACTACCCTTATTATATTTAACACACCTTCAACCATTTCAATGGCACTATATTTACATCCCTCACCCTCTCCAAACTCAATAAAGCTGTTGTATGTTAATGAGATTAGGGTTGAGCATCGGGTCGGAACCGACCCGAACCGACCCGAACCGAAAAAACCGAGAACCAAAATTCATGAAAGACCGGAACCGAAACCGAACCGACGGGCCGTCGGTTCGGTTCAGTTTTCGTCGGTTCGGTTCGGGTTTGTCGGTCCATGTGTATTTTGGCATGTTTTTTGTCGGTTTTGAGCCGAACCGGACCGACCCGACCCGAAACCGAAATCATGTGAAACCTGAAACCGAAACCGAACCGACGAGCCGTCGGTCCGGTTCGGTTTTTGTCGGTTCGGTCGGTTTCGTCGGTCCGGTTCGGTTTTGAACCTTCGGTGCTCAGCCCTAAATGAGATATTGAAAATAAAAAGGGTCGGTATAATTGAAAATGAAAGGTAAACACACGTTGTACGGATTGGTCAAACTCAAATCCATATGAATTGATACGTTAACAAATGCACAATATGTAATGCTTAAAGCATTGGGTACGATCGTGCCGTCGGGAAAAGTGCTGCCACATCAGCAAAAATCTCCACGGCACCAGAAATTTCACGGCACCATATTCTGCCTGTAACCATTGGCGTTAGAAAATGTGGTGCCGTCATTTTTTTTTCATAAAATAAACCTTACACAATATTAAATAAAATAAACTTCATTAATTAAAAAAAAAAAAAAAAAAAAAAAAAAACCATACACACCTTACATGAAAAAAGTTGCATAAAAATAAAAACCTAGTACATAAACATATAAATAAAAACCTATTGCTCGTTGGTAGGATACTTTGCCCGGATTCATGCTTGTTGGGCTATCACGACTGCCGCGTTGATCGGATCCATCTTGCTTGTTTCCATTTGAGGTACTCGCATCTTCTTGGCAATCCTTTGAGATTCATATAAAGTAACTCTCGCGAGTGACTCTCGCTCGAGAACATCCATCTTTGCCTTTCGGTCTAACTCGTATTGTTGTTGCATCATTTCTTGAAACATTGTCGGGTTTTAATCGGAACTAGCGGTCGAGTTTGACGAACGTTGCCTTGCCGTCTGGCCGTGGCAACGCGTCCGGTCCAAAATGCTCGGGCTCCTCGTTCGTAGGCCGAAGACGATTACGTCTTGCCAAAATCGAGTCGGGATTTTTCCACTTGTGCTTATATTTCAAAAACTTCCAAGCGCTCATGTGTCTAAAGTCATAACCCGTTGGTTTTTTAAACAATATGTGACAATGGGTCATAAAATCTCTATCATTCCCCCCACTCATAACGGTTGTTTCATCCACCACCATATTCCACTTCTTGACTTCTTTATTCATTGGAGTCCACTTTCCCGTCAACATGTTTTTTGTACGAATAGTATAGTTGAGCCTCTTGGCTTCTTTGTTGTATGCGTCGAACACTTTTTACCAAAACGTATCCCTTTGTTGATCCGCACCCGTGTTTGGATCCTCAAAATTTTGAATGAAACACTCCGCCAAAAGATACTCCTCGTCTTGGCTCCAAAAAGTTCGAGGTTGTCGGGACAGGACCACATCTTCATCTACGTCTTTCTCTTTGTTGTTTTTCTTCGTCTTCGTCTTTGTCTTTGGCTTCTTCGCCATTGTCTTTGACCTTAATTTTTTTGAGGTCGGGGTTGGGACCACTACTTCTTCATTGGATTCTGTTTGCTCTTCATCGATGTCTTTGTCTACTAGATGGAATGATGCATAGTCTGAATTTGGTTGGGAAGGCTGGCTTGGTTTATTTGTTTGTTGAGTTTGAATAAATTGATTATATTGTTGTTGTTGTAATTTCCATTGACTAAATAGTGCTAGTTCTTTGGGATTCATATATGGGTTTTGGAAGGAGGGAAAGTAACCCGATTGAGAGTATGGATTTGAAGACGATCCCGAATTGTTACCGGGATTCAAAGACGAGCCCGGCATTTGGTTCGTCGGATCGTTTAGCATGTTGTTAATCCATGGTGAGTTTGGGTTCATTATGGATGGAAAAAAAATAATAAAAGTAGAGAGTAGTAGTATATTGGAAGTGTGTGGGAATTATGAAATAATAAGAGGTATTTATAAGGTTTTTTTGGGGTTTAATTTGTGTGACTTAAATGTATTAAATATGAAAAGTGCAAAAAAAAAACCGGGTATATACCCGTTGGGTACCAACGTTCCAATTTTCAAACACCTCCAACGTTCCAATTTTTCAAAAAAAAAAAAAAAAAAAAATTGAAAAATGCCACCACGTGGGCTGGCCACCACGGCGCTAGCCACCGTGGCGCCACCCACGGTACAGTGCGCGGTTGATGGTTTTGGGCTGGTGGTGATAACGCCGCCGACGGCGCCTCAGAAATGGCCTAGTAAAAAACTTGGGCCTCGCTACGTCATCATACTTTTTAATAGAGAGCTTTACATAAGTTGCTTTATACAAAGATAAGTTGCTTTAATTATGCAAAGAGACCTAAATGGAATACATTGTTTTCCCTTTATAAAGGGGGTACTAACGAATGTATGTACCTTAGTAATGACCAAGTAATGCATACTTGGGTTAGACATTCATAGTCCTGAAATACCATATCTAAAAGTTTCAAAATTTTAGAGCAATTGGGCTTTTCATTCTTCCAATAAAAGTTTCAAGATGAGACTTTTCGATCACAAGTTGATGATATGGGTGTTCAAATGAGGCATGGAGAATCATCAACTTTCTAGACAAACATGTACCAAAAGTGTAAAAGATGCTCTAATCTAATTATCTAAATCACGAGCAAGTCATTGAAAGTTACAACCTACTCAACCTTTTTCGTATGTTGGCAAAAGTAAAGTACACCAACGTTGTCGGTTTTTTTTTTTTTTTTTTTTTTTTTTTTTTTTTTTTTTTTTTTTTTTTTTTTTTTTTTTTAACATGAAGGAGTAATTACAACGAATTTGTAAACCAAGTTCCAACTCGTAGTGTAAATCTTTATATTTTTTAAAGAATTTTTATTATTATTTAATACTAAATGCATAACCTCTTTAAAATAGATGAACGCCATACTTAAAAGTGCATTATAACCAACGTCTTCGTCCAATGCTATTGCTGGTCCGTCTGCATATTGTGGTGTTTCCATGGGTTCTTCGGTAGGCATTGTCATGACTCATGAACTTCATTTGGTCACAGTATATCAATACAATTTCAACTTCGTTCTGAAGAAAGTTATGTTTATGTTCTCGTTATAGCAAATAGAATCACCCAATTTTCTTTGCATCCATTATTGAGACACAAATGCATTTCAATTAAAAAAAAAAAAAAAAAAAAAAAAAAAAAAAAAAAAAAAAAAAAAAAAAAAAAAAAAAAACCCCTCATATTATAGAAACTTATGAAGTCCAATACACAAAGCAACCAAGATACAAAATATCTTACTAATAAGTAATATCTTTATTCATTTGAGCAATTATATGATTCCATAATTTTATAGCTTGAATGTCTCAAGTGTTGTTCGTGCTAATTTGGTCACCCAACTCATTTGAAAGCTACTCTTATCATCTTAATAATTCTGATGCCATAGTCACCCTAGCTATCATAATTTTGTCAGGAAAACGTTGTTGCAAGTTCTTTCAAATCTATGTTTCTTTTATTCCAAGGAGTGAAAAAAGAAAACATATACAAATTATCATGTTACCATTTAGACAATTTCCAATGTACAAGACAATGTTTTGTAGATACGTATAATTTATGCATTGGATGCTAACATGCACCTAAATTTACCCTGCCATTCATTAAATCTTTCATTTTAATTTATTGAACGAAGAAAAAGTACATATCACCTCTTTATTGTATCATACCAGGGCTTCATTAAACATCTCAACAACCTATTTTGATAGCTATGATATTACTCCCTCCGTCCCAAATTTATTGTCCAGTATTGACTTTTTTAATCTTTCTTCTTCAACTTTGACCTTAAATATTTTTTTTGGTGCTATATAATATTTGATGCAAAATATATAAATTGATTGGGTTTTAAGTCTACTTTTCAATGGTATAATTTCTCATCAAATATTATATAATAAAAAAAATATATTTGTAGTCAAAGTTATATCATTTTGACTTTGAAAATTCAAAGTGGACAATAATTTTGGGACGGAGGGAGTATATTATTATGACTTATGACAAATCCAGTCAACAGTGATAACGATGGGACGATACGATGCATGGTTAAGTCTCAATAGACTTAAATTATACCATCCACAGTTCCACACATAGTTAAGATTTCATATACATGAAGGTGGTCTAGGCCACGGAGCAACATTGTTGTCACGGTCCTGGAACTGGGAGCAAAATTTAGGGGGCATCAAATTTATGTTCACTTTACGTTTTGAGGTGGGAGGTGGTTATCGATGGTGGGTTGTAGTGATGAATGATGACGGTGAGGATATGATGGATGGTCGTGATAATTGTATTAGCTTTTGTTTTGATTCAAAGTCATTGCATGCATCATTATGTTAAAAGATACTGTAACATATATGTTGAATGAGTTTGGGATGAATTCATGAATCTATTTATATTGTGTTTTGACCCCTTCAATCTAAATATACTCCCTAGAACTCTTTTATCTTTAAATCAAACAATAGCCCATCCACTGATCCATCCCAACGCAACAAGCCAACAATAGATAACCATACCAAGCATTCAGATTCGAACCATCAAACCTATTATACAAACTAAAAAATAAATAAATAAAATAAACCTCCTTAACAACAACCAAGCAACACACAACACCATATTCAAACTCATAACAGTAATTCAACAACAAAAATGTGATTCCTCCTGCTGCTATGCATGCTAATGATGGTTTCCAAAAGGTGAGTCGTAAGAAGAAAAAAGGTAAAGGCCAGTCTGGTTTAGGGAGTCAGTTTGGTACGTCTGTTAAGCAGACTGTCAGGTATGAGCCTAAGAAGGCTCCTAGTGAACCCAAGAAGGGAGCTACTAATAATGTGCCTACTTCGTCATCTAAGTTGAAGTCTAAAGGTCCCTCCTCTAAGGGAGGTGAAATGTCTACATCCAATCCTTATGATGATCTAGCTACGGAAGAAGATGGTGATGATGATTGTGTGGATAACATGTATGATGAATCAGCTAATTTATTCCCTAAATTTGCAAAAGGTGGAAGTTCATCTTTCACGGATGTTGCTGGTTAGCTTGATTAGTTTCTGTTTCTTGTTCTAGGTTCTTTTTTATTCTAGAGTTGTCAAGAGCTTTTGGCTTGTCATAAGCTCTAGGTTAGTTTGTTTATCAAGCTGTTTTAGCTTGAGGTTAATGTGGTACTTCAGTCACATTCCATTTGTACTTAAACGTTTTGGTTTTAATATATTTACCAGGGTGCAAGATTACTCCCCTTTACCCAAAAAAAAAAAAAAAAAAATGTGGTTATATCTTCAAACTAAGAAGTCTGAGCCTAACATACTCTCTAATAATCCCACAAACATCATTAAAACTCTTAAACACTTTATTAAAACAACTAATAGCATTACTAGCTATCTATATCATATCAGGACACATTGTTGTAGTATGGTTTTCAGGGCAGTTGGCACATTCAGCTTCGGGACATGCAGTTGCCCTATGTCTCCATGATCTACACAGAACACACGTAGGGCAATTCATACCGATGTGTCTCCACCCACCACAACCATAACACTTAAGATCCACTCTATGCTCATTAGGACAACTGTAAGATACGTGGTTGTTCCAACTGTTAGAATATGAGAATCATGACAATCATAAATAGGTAAACACATTTGCGGAAGCGTAGTAACATCTATAACACATAAGAGATTAACATAAATTAAATAGGAACGTACCGTGGTGATTCTAGCCCGAACAAGAATCAAAAGCAATTGTCTTAACAATATGAAGAACCCTAATTAGGGTTTATATGGATCAATGATTAACCCCTTACCGTTTTGTTAATCGATCCCTTGATAATTACTAAAGTAAGTAATTACCTCGTTCTTGTACACACAAACTACCAACGAATAAAGGTTTGATGCAAGTAAACAAAACACTTATATTTTGCTTAACCAAAATCGATCCAAGATCCCTTGGAGGGGGTTGAATCGATCGGCCAAGAAAGAAACAAGACAAAGAAAAGATTTAGGGTTTAGTGTGTGTGCACAAAAGATGTGAAACCCTAATCCTTGGCCTTGTATATATACTAGAAGATATCTTGGAGCACAAGACAAACATGGGTTGGGCTTCCCCTCCCCATGATCGACCGGCCATGGACCCCTAAGGGGTGTTCCAGAACCTTCTTGACTCCCAAGTTACATTCTAGTCCATATCTTTCGTTACTAATGATAGTTAGTCCATACGGTTAATAACTAACGACCATTTAGTCCATTAAGTGTTTATAAATACATATATACGATACGTTTAACATATATATATTTATTATTCATTATTCTTGTTTGTAAAGTGTGCAATCCCGAGGTCTCGGGTTCGATACTAGACATTTACATATTAATATTTATCCATATATTTAACAGCTCCCACTTGGATATCTATTAATAGTAAAATGACATTGGTTAGCGTCTTGCAACACTCCAATGCCCCTAGTTCAATCCGAGCTAGGTTTCCTGAAAAACCTTTAATGATTCATCATTATAATTATCCTTTCATTACTAATACCACATTAATAAAGATGTGAGGATCTTTATTAACTTTCTGTTTCTCGTCTCTTTATGATTTAACAAAATTACCAAAACATCTGAACGTATTCCAGATAGACTTTGGGCGTGGCCACGCAAACATTTTGTCAACCCTACGAGGGGCCCAGCAGTATTAAACTTCTGAACAAATCAGAAGGAACAAATTCTCTCTTGACTACAAGAATAACCCATGAACTTTGCAACACTTCTGAAAACAACCCTTATGACTCCCTGTTACGGTGAGCGGTAGATTGCTTCACAAAAATGCACTACATCCATGACACTTATCTGGTATCTCAAGTCTGAGGATAACTTTAAATATGATTCTCACATTAAATTTTAAATCATATTATTGGGATAAGTCCAATATTCAATTCATCGAATATCATGTGAAATTGGTATGTCAGCGCATCAATATACTTTCAAGTATATTCTTAACCAATACTCAGATTTGTCTTAGTTTAATGATATTCCCATATCATTAATCGACAATGGACAATTTAGAATAACATAAGTTATTCACGGATTTAAACATGCAAATATAGGACACACTTTATTATTAATGAAAACAAATGTACTAAGTACTTTAATTCTTTATAAATAATAATTGCTTAATGTCTCTTATCTAAATACCAAAATAGATCAATGCATGATAATTCTAGTTAATGAATCTTGTCTCAAGTAATAACTTGAAGACAATTATGCCTCAAGTAATCATACTTGTTGACATGGCATAATTTCATCTAACTTTGATCTATCTGAATTTTGAGAATACTTCTTTCAAGAATTCAATAATTAAAATTCTTGTATGTGTATATCCAACTATCTTGATATAGCTACATAATTCTTCATAAATAATGTGATATCCTCAATCACCAACTTATGACAATCAAACTTTCAAACCTTTTAAAGTTTAAAGTATTCTAATTCTTTAATGTATAATGCAACTATGCTCTTAGTAAGCACAACTAGTTCTCATGGCCATTAACAAGGATAAAATCCTACCATGACTAGTTATTGAGTGTCATCTCAATTAAACCAGCATCATTGTATATTAAACACAATATGCTCTTAAAATTTCCGTAAACTTAATATCCAATGTGTAATGTTTAGGAGCTATTCCAATTTGAGGATCATTATTCTAATTTCAAACATTTTCCATTAGAATGTCTATTACACAAGTTATATAATAACTTTTAATTGGATATCAAATATTGTCAAATCATTTAAGCACTTAAGCATGATACAACAATAATATAATGCACATGAAAATCCTTCAGTCAAACTTAGATTTTATTCATATTTGATCTTTACAAATATGTATATCCATTTAGTCATCCTAAATAATATATCATATTCTATTTAGAATTTATTTACCGCACTTGTTTATTTAATAATAAACTTTTGTTTCAAGGTTGTATGTTATATTTCCTAAATCTTTCAAGTAAAGTTTCATTCCAAATTAAGTCTAACATTTTACTTATATGGAATGTAACTTCTTATATGTTATACAACATATATGATTTAGTAAATCAAACATAATACTCCCACTAGCTTTCAGGAATACTTAGAAATTATCTTATTTTAATTATAAACCTAAACATAGATTTAATAATTTATCATAAGAATAATCTCCTAGATGCATGCATTTATCCATTCATGGATTATTGCACTTTGTATACTTCCAAAGATTTTCTTGAATTCACAAACTCTTTTTGATTACTTATCGTCCTCGCTCAAGTAATTATTCAAGAAAGAGTTTTTGATATTCCATTGTCAAATTTCACATTCATGTAAATATGACAATTACCATCTTTATATCTTTAATGTACTTAAGAAAGAGTATTCAATCATAGTTAATTGCTTAAGTATGATTAATAATCTTGTCATAAGATATTCATTAAGATATGTATACAATTTTGTCCATATGATTATTTCACAAAGATTTAAACCACTAGGGTTACATTATCTTTGAATAAACTCATCATCATTCTCTAACTATTAAGAATTAAGATAAACCAAATTTTTAAATTTGAATATCTTTATGAACTGCATCTTTAACATTCATAATATGAGTAATTCACCCAATTCATTATTTTGGTAATACTACATCATATAATCATCAGCATATTAATTAAATATCTGAGATATCCAAGTGGATCTATGAATGATAATTCCATCATCTTGAGGTTTATCATTTACATGTTAAGCCTCATCATGATTTTAACTAGTGTGGTTTTAGAAAATTATGTATCTTGTAATTCTATTTTTTCAAGATAAAATACTCCCATTTGCCTTTAGTAATACAGAGACTATCTATAACTACTTAGCAATTTAGAGCAACAATCCAACGTTCTCTTTTAGGACATTACAAATACACATTGATAGTTCCTGATATTCTTTTGTTAACAATCCTTCTTATAAGTGGCTTAACAAATTCAGAACTTCAATTTAAGACTTAATGTGATTCATCACATTTCATAATTCAATAACGTCTTATTAATCTTCTAGGAGTCTAATTGAGTATATTCAAGCCATACTCAATTTCTAACCTTGATAACTTTTGGAAGAAAAGAAGTCATAGTTATCTTTAATCAAACAATCTAACAAGAGTTTGATTTCCCTAACTGAACATACCATAAAATATGGTATTTCAATTAGAATTAATATTGTAAGAATATCTAACAATATAAGATAACCATATTCCTTTTGGTATACCTATTTACCAACTAAGTCAACTTAATGGTATAATAGTATTTCCAAACCAATTGCATGCTTTTTATATAACACAAGTACTTTTAACCAAGTCACTTCATGTTCATGTTTCTTCAAACATGAACGTGTTATATTCCCACTATCCGTTATTAATCATTGATCAACTCAATGACTTCTTGTATATGTCTTAATTAAAAGACCATAACAAGCTAACGTCTTACTTAATTATAAGTCTTGTAATACTTAGAAGACTTCATATTTATAACTATACAATAAAGTATAAACATGTATAATTAAAGTAATCATGAACACCATCATTTGGTTTCAATCATATTTTCAAGTTAACATACTACTTTATTTATTTATGTCATTCTAAGAATACATAATTATTGAAGTAGTATTATATTACTTCATGCATTTATGTCATTCCAATAATACATAAATGTTAAAGCTGAAGTAGTATTGTTATTTGACACAATGTTCTAATAGATGTCTAATTTAGAAACTGTAAATTATCCATGTTGGTCTCACGCATACATGGAAATTCACCTTGTTGTTAATATTTAGTCTGCGTCTCACGTTTACTAAATTTTAACACCAAGTGTTTCTTAGATTAGATGTATTAATCTAATTAGAATTATAATCTCTTACTTTGCAGTTAAGAGAATGCTTTAAATCATATTCTTATGTGTTGTACTTTGCACACTATGAAGATTTCTCCCACTTGTGCATGGTACAACACCATGTATCATATAAACAACACGCATGCGTTTGTTAATTTTAACAATATGATTTGTGTCATTAGCATAACTTAGTAGATATAGAGTTTACTCAATCAATCAAGGAAACGTACATGACTATTCTTGAAAATATTAGTGTCTATATTTGGAAAGTAATTACATTGAGATATTCAAAAGATAATCTAAGTTATAATCAAGACAATAAGTCTTGTAACTCCCACTGAATTAGAGAACATTATAATAATCCCTTATTCAGCCATAAGAACACAATACTCCCACTGAATTTGACAACATTGTAAATGTTTCATTAATCAGTGATAGGAAATAATGTACTTGTTTACTTTCCTACATCTTTTAAGAAAAACCCATTCAAACAATTATATAGGTTATAAAAGGATGTAATCTACTACAAAAATGTGATTCATCACATTCCAAACTATTAACTTGAAAAAACTGGGCATGCAATTTCTTCCTTTATAGATTTACCATTCCAACAATTGTATGTAGTATCTTTAAATGGTCAAATCAAAACAACTAGATAAAATGATCTAATTTGTCTTTTACCATTATGCAGTAATCAGTCTAGCTTCTAATTTAATAACTCATAAGGTGCATATACTCTTACTATTAAAGTTTGCTATGAGTTATGTATTTAGAATTTAGACAATTCTAATCATCCTATTATACCTTTATCATTCATGAAAAGGAATAGGATTTAAGTCTCACACTTCTCGTAATGGAAAGAAGACTATATTTGTTCTTTTTGTAAATATTGACTCTAACCAAAAACCCAAACGGGTGTAGATCAATTAAAAAAATAACTTACGTTTACAGTTTTGAGTTGCATTAATACATTTAAAGAATTTACAAAATTCAATTTTAGTATTTTCGATAATTTATATTTCCAAGAAAATATAATACCCAAGGATATATTCATATAACCAACATATTTTCTTGAAAATCTAGGATCCAACTTTACATAGATTCCACCACATCAGTTGATCTGCTAGTGGTGAAAGTATAAAAGATGGTAATCTGTCGAACAATAATTGGCAAACACTTTTCCAATTCCTAGATTATTATGGGATTTACATCAAATTGATTCATCAATTTGTCATGTAAGCATGTTTCATCCCATCTCATGCCTTAAGCTCTAGGTCTCACGCATCAACTTAATTAAGTCGTCTAACTTAGAAACTGCAAATTCTCCATGTGTGGTCTCACGCACACTCGGAAATTTACCTTGTCATTAAAATTTAGCCTACGTCTCACGTTTACTAAATAATAACTTCAAGTGTTTCTTATAGTTAGATGGCATGTAACTTAAATTTTTAGGGTATAAATTTTTTATATGAAAATCAAAACATGTATAAAGATGCATGCACTCATCTTTATAACATAAGTTTTCAAAACTTTTTTTTTATTACCAATTCGTGAAATTAATACACAAAGTTTTACTTGAGGTTTAATAAACCCTAAGATGACTTTCTACAATTATGATTATAAAAGTAATTCGTTTAAGACATATTCAAGATTGTGATAACCAAGGCAGACTCTAAGGCTCTTTTCTAAGCCTTCAAATCACGGTTATGAATATCGTCTTAAAGGACTTAATTTTAAAAGCATATTTGTACAAAACATCAATCAAGCAAAAGTTTATGGATTCAATCTCAAAATCATGTAATAAAGTATGAATTTTGCTAGTCTCGCCTGGGAGCTGATTACCGTGCGAATCGGACCACTAGCGGCACTTACGACCTTGCAAGATTCTTACTTTATCACTTAGGGTTTCACCATTATTAGTCCGTATTATTTTCTTTATGGAAAAATTACCCTTTTATTGCTTACAAACGTGTCTAACAATCAAACAATAAAACAAGTAACAAAGACCTATAAAACAACTAATAACATAACGATTATAAAGGTGAAACAATTAGCCACATGCAATCTTTTTAGAAAAGATTCTAACAAAATCAATTCTAGGTTTTTATATGCATATAATTAACTAGGGCCTTCACCTCTTAATGGAAGAGAGCCACATACATTGACAAGCTAATTGCGTAGGCCAAAGCTAATCACATACCACATAGCACATAATTGATTTTAATAATTATGGGGTCTTCCCCAATATTAGATCTATCTAAACATGAGAAAAGCTAAACAATTAATAAACAATTAATAACTCATGACTAACATGCATGTTTCGTCACGGATCAAAGCATAACAATTACCAATTAGGTCAAGGATACGCCCAAATAACACATAAATATGTAGGCAACCTAGGGTTTCTAATCCAATTAACTAATAAAACCACAAACCCTAATTAGGGTTAATGGAATAAATCGACCCCCCCTAAATTAGGGTTAGGGTTTCGAAAAAATTAAAAAAAACAAAACCCTAGATCCAAAACATGTATCTAAAACAATCAAAATTCGTTTTTTATGTGTTTTATGTAATCAATTACGTGTTATAGCAAGCTCGTGATACCACTGTTAGAATATGAGAATCATGACAATCATAAATAGGTAAACACATTTGCGGAAGCGTAGTAACATCTATAACACATAAGAGATTAACATAAATTAAATAGGAACGTACCGTGGTGATTCTAGCCCGAACAAGAATCAAAAGCAATTGTCTTTAACAATATGAAGAACCCTAATTAGGGTTTATATGGATCAATGATTAACCCCTTACCTTTTTGTTAATCGATCACTTGATAATTACTAAAGTAAGTAATTACCTCGTTCTTTTACACACAAACTACCAACGAATAAAGGTTTGATGCAAGTAAACAAAACACTTATATTTTGCTTAACCAAAATCGATCCAAGATCCCTTGGAGGTGGTTGAATCGATCGGCCAAGAAAGAAACAAGACAAAGAAAATATTTAGGGTTTAGTGTGTGTGCACAAAAGATGTGAAACCCTAATCCTTGGCCTTGTATATATACTAGAAGATATCTTGGAGCACAAGACAAACATGGGTTGGGCTTCCCCTCCCCATGATCGACCGGCCATGGACCCCTAAGGGGTGTTCCAGAACCTTCTTTACTCCCAAGTTACATTCTAGTCCATATCTTTCGTTACTAATGATAGTTAGTCCATACGGTTAATAACTAACGACCATTTAGTCCATTAAGTGTTTATAAATACATATATACGATACGTTTAACATATATATATTTATTATTCATTATTCTTGTTTGTAAAGTGTGCAATCCCGAGGTCTCGGGTTCGATACTAGACATTTACATATTAATATTTATCCATATATTTAACACCAACCACACTTCCAACAACCAATGGGTGGCCTTTCATACCGAGGATAAGATTGACAACCAGGAGGAGGAGCAGCAGGAGCCACAGAACCACCACGACCACGACCTCGAGAAGCACTAGGAGCACCACGACCACGAGCACCTGCAGGACCACGAGAAGGACTAGGAGCACCAGAACCACGACCACGAGGATATCTGTTATCAGACATTGTTCCGTTTTAGGATGTTGTTATTAAGAAAGTGATCACGAAGATTCACACAAGAGAAGAGTGAAGAGAGAAAGTGTTTTGATCTTTTGTATTTGCAAATGAGTCATGTGTTTGTGATGTTTTTTTATAGGGGCGTGCAAATGGTCACTAGTTTATATTGTACTGTTGCCATATTAATGAAGCTAAAAGTTGGCGGTGCATCTTAAATAGTGCTTTTGAGGTCTTATAGTAGTAATAGGAGAGATAAATAAGTTTAACACCATTTAACACCACATATAACACCACATATAACACGGACACTAAACAAATGGTTTAGTGTAAATAAGTTTTCAGTTGTTAGGGTTGTGAGTAGAGCTGGCAAATCGTGTCTTAACAGGTCTTAACAGGTTTTGAGCGCGCGAATAACATAAGTTTCAAACACGAAAACGACTCGTTTAATACTTGGTTTTGGTGGTTTGAGTATGACAGATATACGTTTTATGTATCAAAAAAGTTAAATATTAAACCCTAGAATACTAAAAACAATTATTTTAAAAAATAAAAAAATTGCATAGTACATTTTTTCCCTTAACAGGTCTTAACAGGTACTAACAGGTACCCAATTTGCCAGCTCTAGTTGTGAGTGTGTTAAACGGGTTAACAACCAACTCGTCAAAGATTTTTTTTTTCTTTTTTTTTAACATTAAAAAAAAAGATCTATAAATAATTAAGTTGGTTTTTCTGACGATTAGATTAAACATGTCAACGCTTTTCAAAATATATATATATTAAACATGTCGACACGTCAATCTATTTAACATGACAACATGCCTAACCTGTCAACAACCTATTTAAATAAACGAGTGTAACAGGTACTATTAGCTTGTTAAGGTTAGGTGTAAGCGCGTTTAAGTTGACACAAGTCACTTTAACAATTAGTGTATAGATTAGAATTTGCGAACCTCTTAGCTCGAACCAAACATGAATTTGCCATCCTCACAATTGATGTTAGAAAGTATGATACGCTCAAAAAAATGTAGTTCAATATAGTCTAAGAGGGTGTTTGTTTAAGCTTTGTTATGGGGATTATGAGCTTATTATTTCATTTCAGATTATGTTTTATAAGCTTTATTTTGCAGCTTATTTTGATACTTATAGCTTTATTTAAACCTGTCATTTCATTATAAACGGGTTGACTTATTTTTAATTTGATCCATTTACACTCAATTCAAATATGTGCATCTTCAAGTTAGGTTCGTATCGATTTTTATGCTTGGAGTCTACATTCTAAGAGCAGTCGGTACCGTGGTTTCGTTCATTTGGTGTTGTTCTCCAAAAGTACTGCCACGTCCGCAAAATATAGAACGGCAACAGAAAACTTTTGGTACCACATTTTGTGCCGTTACCATTGGCACCAGAAAATGTGGTACCTTTGCCAAATTTATTTTTTTAATTCAAATTTTAAAAAACATATTTATAAATATAAAAACGTTACATAAACATAAATTTAAAACATAGATTTAAAACGTTACATACATATAAAATAAACATTACAAAAACATAAGCTAAACATTATATAAACATAAATAAAAACGTTCAAATTTAAAAACTACGATAGATTAAAAACATTACATAAACATAAACTTAAATTTCAGTAATCCGATTGATTTATTAAAAAATTGTTAGTGTATTTATAGGTAATTTTGTGGGTTAAAAAGTTTTTTTCTTATTATTATTATTTTTTTTTTTGTCAAAATTACTTCCAAACGGTAAGCGTCACTCCTTTATTTGGGCTGGTAAGTTGGCGCAAGGGAATGGCACGACCACACCCTGACTCTAACTATATACAAATGTTACTAAAGAAAAACAAGTTAGATTATTTTTAGAAGGATATGAAAATTTGAAAAACAAATGTGTTACTAGGATGTTTCAACTAGACCCTCTTAGATGTCAAGCTAGCATGATGGTCTATGGATGTGATTGAATAGAGGTCATTACTTAGTTCACAATCATAATATTTGACTATGACCTAGGTAGGGTGAAAATGAAGTAACTCCACTTTTAACTAATTTTAGCAAGCATGGTAAAAGACTCAAAGTAAACAATTTTCAAAGCCTTTATTATATGGGTGGTGATATATACACATATGATTTTATTTCATACATATAAATTTAGTAGGATCTACATAAATTTTATTTTGTAAAATTTATATGTGTCTCACACTCCCACTAAATTTATGTGTATAAAGTAAAATCCTATTTGTGCATATCACTACCCTTATTATATTTAACACATCTTCAACCATTTCAACGGCACTATATTTACATCCCTCACCCTCTCCAAACTCAATAAAGCTGTTGTATGTTAATGAGATATTGAAAATAAAAGGGTTGGTGTAATTGAAAATGAAAGGTCAACACACGTTGTACGGATTGGTCAAACTCAAATCCATATGAATTGATACGTTAACAAATGCACAATATGTAATGCTTAAAGCATTGAGTACGCTCGTGCCGTCGGGAAAAATGTTGTCACATCAGCAAAAATTTTTACGGCACCAGAAATTTCACGGCACCACATTATTCTGGCTGTAACCCTTGGCATCAGAAAATGTGGTGCCGTCATCTTTTTTTTATTTTTTATTTTTTTTTTTCATAAAATAAAACATACACAATATTAACTAAAATAAACTTCAATAAAAAAAAAAAAAAAAAAAACAAACATACACACATTACATAAAAAAAAGTTGCATAAAAATAAAAACCTAGTACATAAACATAGAAATAAAAACCTATTGCTCGTTGGTAGGATACTTTGCCCGGATTCGTGCTTGTTAGGCTATCACGACTGCCGCGTTGATCGGATCCATCTTGCATGTTTCCATTTGAGGTACTCGCATCTTTTCGGCAATCCTTTGAGATTCATATAAAGTAACTCTCGCGAGTGACTCTTGTAACAATTCGTATTTTCAGGTTAATTTCTATTCTCGAAAATTTCACTATTCATTTTTACTATTCACTTTCACTATTCATTTTTCAAAATTTTATTTTTATTTCATATTCTCGTGTGATAAATCATTTCCATGATAAATTAAAATTTTGACACTCATCAGATTATTTTCGCGAAAGTTATTAAGGAATTATACGTTTAGGTTAAAACGTCATTTAAAAATCCTACACACAACGAAACTCAACCGTGTCAATTTTTCCCGCATCCGATAAACATTTGATACACTCATGATTAATTAGAGAATTTATCATGACTGAGAAAAATATTACCAAAAAGACCCTGGACCGTGAGAAACAAAAATTTACGTTTTCAAGCACTTTTACTTAGCCGTAAACTTAGCCTATACCTGCACCGCGTTTTTGAGACAATTTGAGTTTTCACATTTTTTGAAAAGTCAACATATTTTTCCCTCCTCTTTTGACCAAAAATCATTCCTTGATTTTATAAATCATTCATTGATTTTTAGGCTTACAGTTTTATGTCTAAAAGACATTAAATACCAACCGACACTAGACTGAGCCCAAGCTAGACATTATAGGCCATTTTAATTCATTATAATCATATTAGAAAAATTACATTTTTCTATTCTCAATTTTACGCAACTTTCGTACGTTTTACGTTTTACGCGTTTTAAACCTACGTTTCCAGCGTTATCAGTGTTTTCACGATCCATTAAACTTATCACTCATTTTTATAAGATAATAATGAGTATATTGATGAGTTTAATCATTCCTATAAGTTTCGTATTTTTACGATACCCGGTTTTACGTTTCATGATTTAAATACTTACAGTTAGCAATTAACGGGACCAAAACTCACTCCGTAAGACAAGATAGAAAACTAGAACTCTTAACCTCCTTACTATTGCCCTAGGTGGCATTTTTAGCTGGTCACCATGAAATATGGCTTAATCTTAACCATTGATCTCTAGGATGTTTACAAGTGTAAACTTAACCATGGTTAAATTCTAACCCAATATATGGTTAACTATTTTTCTCATCCTATAAATAACCAACTAGAAACACATAAAAAACTTGCACCACACCTTCTTATAACCTTCAAGTCCTAAGACCTAAGGCACTTATCTTATATTTCATAAGAAAATTAACTAGTTTTCAAAAGAAAACTAGTGTTTGATCTTCAATCTTGGAATTTTTTAAGAAAAGTTGTTATAACTTTAAAGTCTCCAAAAAGACGTAGTTATAATCTTCAAATAACCTCGGTTTATGAAAGATTGCAAATCCTACATCAAATCCTTAGAAACTTTTGGTGGTTCTCTTGAGTTTAGATCCACTCAAGTCACCTAAACCTTCATCACAAATCCTTCACGAATACAAGGGTGTAGAAGGATTGCTAAAGTGAAGTGAAGCTTGTCAATCAAAGTCCTTTCCTTACTAGTTACTTACCTTTCTTTTAGAAAGCCCAAAGTTGTAAGGAAACCCTAACATACTTTCTTACTAAATATCATTTTCATGCTATTTATATTTCATTCATACTATATATTGTCTTGCTATTATGTTCATGATTTATAAAATTTGGTAAAACAAGTTATGGTAAACATATGTTAACTTATATTAAGTAAACAAGAAGAACTAGTGACTTTCATGGAGAAATCTGACCAAAATGGTATAATCATGATATTGGACAATTACATATTGTAGTAGAGGACTTAACAAGGAAAATATAGCAATTTTAATCACCTAAAACGAGTTTACGAGTCAAAAGTTATGGCCAATAGAAGTTAGTGAAACCAAAACGCCGAAACTGCCTAAAACAACCTGTTAACAATCTGACCATTTTGAAAGTGGCCCTCCTGGTCCGTTTCATCAAAAAGTTAAAACACGAAAGTTGTCTAGAACGACGTTTTCGTTCAGGAACAAAGAAGCTCGAGTCCTGAAAACGCTTAACGAGTGATATTTTCTTCAAAATTCTTAACAGCCCATTTATAATACCAAATGACCATATAATGGTTATAGTTAGTTATAACCAAGAGGTCTAATGACCTAAAGCCAAGACCACTACCATGGCTAAGGCCAAGGTTGAGTCTCAAGCCCATGGTAACAACGACCAAGGTCACGACAAAGCCATGGCTAAAGACCATATAAACTTACCTAGACGAAAACATGAACTAAAGAGTTAATGGCAACATAAACATCCAATTTGGATCTACTCCATCAAAACGACCATGAAACTTTACAAGTAATATTCATACTAGACTCAAGAAACTCATTGTAATAACAATCTTCATCCAAAAGTAAACTTTCCTAAGTTTATTCATTTATTTGGACATGTAACTTTTCGGATAAAAAACTTATATATATTTTATCAAATACTACAATAGTAGGGAGCCTCATGTGAGGGGTTCATTAAAGTAAACCGTCGAGATGAGTTGTGGATTTACGAATTAAAGTGTCCTGGCTCCTCGAACATTTACTACATGGCCTCTGAATTATGTCGGCCCGAACGGTAGTAAACGATATACAAACTATACATGTTTCATAAACCATTTTTGTTCAAAGACTTACACTATACTAAGTACTACATCATGGACTAAATGCAAGACATATATAGGCAATTCATCATATTCTTTGATATTACTCTAATCCTAAGTCGCAACATTCTATTATAGGTTGCTCGTAGAAACCTTCGCGATTCGACCATCATTTTCACTACTTACTACATAACTTAAGGTGAGTTCGTAGCCCCATTTTCTATTGTTTAACTATTTTACAAACCCATGGGGGGATACATGCTATTATTTTTCTACTCAAACACAATGCTTTCTACTGTATGCTTACCCGACTATGTTTTATTGTCACTAAGTAACAATTGTCATGTTCGAAGTCCCTATATCATGAACCATTAGTCACTAGCTATAGTGAGCGCGAATATTGTGAATAGATCTATTGGGATTGACGGATCCCATTTGTGTTGAACAACTACGAGTTCAAACAAATGCACTATATTTGATATTTAGAGGTATAATGGCAATATTACCTTGGCAGGGCTTCTATAATGCCAATTTTTGGTTCGATGTTAATGCTTTGGTTGCATGAGCTTAGTGCAATAATAACGGTTTTGTTTTCTAACTATGAGTGTGAGTCTATAGCTCACACTACGATTATTGTGTTCAACGATTTAACTACAAACACTACGATTTCCACTCAACTTTTGTGTTGACTGTTTTAAGCATGTATTTCAGGTCCATAATGAACGAGGCTGGCACGGAGGAGCACGGATATTCAAGAGGGCTATAAATTTTATTATCATTCAAAAACTCATTTAATGTAAATTGTAAACATGGAAACATCTGGGACCTCATTTTGTAATCTCCGATATTTATATAATTTGAATGACAAATCTTTTAAAACGACTCAATTAGAGATCGTTTTCTATTATTGTGACTATTGTGCCGTCGAGTAACACCCAGTTTGAATTCCGCTGCATCAATGAATTGGGGGTGTTACAACTCTCGCTCGAGAACATCCATATTTGCCTTTCGGTCTAACTCGTATTGTTGTTGTATCATTTCTTGAAACATTGTCGGGTTTTAATCAGAACTGGCGGTCGAGTTTGACGAACGTTGCCTTGCCGTCTGTGACAACTGGCAAATTAGAGAGCTAATTTGAAACCCGCATTACGTTAAAGTTCGTTTATAATTAAATGTTTGAAATTTCTATTCGTAACGAACTTGTGAAATTTAAACTGTGGTCGACAATTTTAAAGTTTATATGGAATTGAAATTGAATTATTACTTTGATATGGAATTTATATTGTGATTTATTGATTGAGACGTTTTGTGGCACTCATTGACTCCGGCACTAGATATAACGTAACACAATAAAATTTTGAATTACGGCTTGAACGCATCGTGAAATTTTAATAATTATGGGAACGAGTTTGAGTTGAGGATGCCGTGATATTTTGAAAGTTTTCGGTTATGGTCCTCGTGTTTATATAAATAGCCACACCTCATCACCACAATTAAAATTACTATTATTATTATTATTATAATATATATATATATATATATATATATATATATATATATATATATATATATATATATATATATATATATATATATATATATATATATATATATATATATATATATGTGTGTGTGTGTGTGTGTGTGTGTGTGTGTGTGTGTGTGTGTGTGTGTGTATAGGGAAGGGATCGGGTGCATTTTTCCTTTTTAGTGCGGATGGTACGGATGAATGTGGACCACACGATCATCCGTCCATCTCAGATTCTGATAAAAAAAATGCGGTGGCAATATCGTAAATATCCCGTCTTTTTTCAAAAACATTACTATCGTATTAGCTTTTTTTCTGAAAAAAATTCAAAAAAATTTGAAAAAATTAAAAAAATAAAGAGGACAACAAATAATTAAGAATCGCTGAAAAAAATTTCAAAAAAAAAATCGTTTTCATCGTTAAAGGTATTGCGATATTAGCGTATAATTTTGACTTTTTTACAAAAGTCAAGATCTGATCTTGACAAACAGATCTTGACTTTTGTAAAAAAGTCAAAATCAGATTCTGAAACTTTTTTTTTAATAAAAATTTTAATATCACAATAACTTTTTTAATATCATAAAAACTTTTTCTTAATAAAAATTGTTAATATCGCCGTAACTATCATGCTTTCTTAATATCACTCTAATATTCATACATTCTTTTTCAGTTTTTTTAATATCACCGTAAGTTTTTTTAATATCGTAATAAAAAAAACAATTATATTAAGCTTTTCACTAATATCACGGTTCATTTTTACATGTAAAAAAGTTTAATATCACGTTGGTTTTATAATATCACTGTAGCTATCATGGGTTTTTAATATCATGGCTCATAATATTGTTAATATCACGGTAGAACTCATAATATGGTTAATATCACGGTAGCACTCATAATCAAAAAAACAAAAAGTTCTCAGAAAAATCTGAAAAAATAAAAAAATGAAAGAAGATAACAATATTAAGGATCGCTCAAAAGGAAAAAAATTAAAAAAAAATCGTTTGAATGGTGATTTGGTACTGTGATAGTTGCGTAGATCTTGACTTTTTTACAAAAAGTCAAAATCAGATCTGGATTGGACGACCTAGATTTATCCACACTAAAACAAAACATCCGCACGTGATCCTCACTCTGTGTGTGTGTGTGTGTGTGTGTGTATATATATATATATATATATATATATATAATTAGAGTAAAATTGGGCCTTGTGGCCGGTTGGGTTTTAAAACACACAAACACAAACCAAAACAAACACAACCATCATCAACCTTTCATATCTCTCTGTCCCTTGTGCAACCCTAGCCGCCGACCACAAAACCAGCCGCCGCCATCACACCGCCGGCCGCCACACTACACCGCCACCACCAATCAACTCCCCATCACCTCCTCTTTCCGATCTACTACTACACGCGCCTTTCCCCCTTGTTTCTACCCTCGTTACCACCATTTTCTTTGTTTTTGAAGTACTCACGTCCTTGTCTTGTGAAATCGAAGGTAAGACGAGTTGATGAGGCGAAAAATGATCCGTTTTTAGGGGGTCATTTAAGCCCGAATCCGACTTTATTTGATCAAATATTGCCCTAAATCGTTCCTTTTGTGATTTTAGGTACTTGGAGAGTGAATTCTGGAAAAGAAGCCATTTTAGACGTTTTTGGAGCATAAAAGTGAAGAAAACGGCAAAGTCTCAATTTTCCATGCTGGGAACAGTAGGTGACGGCGTCAAGAGTAATTCCCTGACGGCGTCAAACCTCAATAATAAAAATCCGTAGTTCATGAAGGCGTCAAGAGTTAACCCATGACGGCGTCAAACCCCAAGAATTAAAATCCGTAGCTCATGACGGCGTCACACAGGGCGTCAGAAGTAGATCAAGGCCGTCCGAGGAAGTATTTGGCGGCGAGATGACGGCGTCACACCTTTGTTCTTGACGCCGTCACCCCTATTTTCCTATATATAGTTTTCTAGTTTTTCACATTTAAGAGAGAAGTTTTGGAGAAACCCTAAAGACGATTTTGGTGCAACTTTTACAGGTTTTTCAAGGGTTCCAAACCCTTGATACCTTGCATTGTAATTGAGATAAGTGTTCTTCTAATTCAATCAATATGTCTATGTGTTGGTTGTTTATATCTTGTTCTTGTCTTAATTCTATCATGCTAGGCTAGATCTCCTTTGTGATTGCTTAGATCTAATGAAACCTAGATATTGATTATGTGTTGATTACTTGTTTATTCTTGTCTTGGATGAATGATTTTATATGTTAGGCTTAAGAAAACTAGCAGATCTCCAAATGGTAACATGCTTGAACGTCTTAAGAAACATGAACCGAGGCGTACTAGGTCTTTATTGGTTGTATTTAATGCATGAGCCACTGTTTAAAATCCCTATAATTGTGCTGGGCATGGTGTAGGAGGAGATAAGAGCTCATAGAATTGGGGAGTTATGTATGCCACCCCATGAATGGTATTAAGGAATACAATCCGTCATCCATGCAATTATAACAAGTAATTAACGTGTAAAAGATATCTAGGGAGTAGTGAAATCTAAGTAAACACATTTTCTCCAATTACTGCTCACAACCTTAGTATAAATTAATTTATTTTCATTTTTAGTATTTTATTTTGATTGCATCTTAGTTTTGGGTTAGTTGAATAGCAACTAATTCCGCCCACTCTTTCAAAAAAACTGATATTTTAATTGCTTTCTAAAAAATATAAAAACACAAAAATAATCATCCCTCACCTTTAAAACTAGTAATTTAGGCTTTCTAATCCTAGCGACACTATTCCTAAGCTGAACGATCAATCCTCCGGTACTTGTCACTATACTATACTACAACGATCAGGTACACTGCCTGGTGGGGGTTGTAAGCTTCTCGAGATCCCTCGAGAGGTAAAGCCTGTTGCGATTCCCACGCATCAAGTTTTTGGCGCCGCAGCCCGGGGAATAGTTATTGTCTAGGTTAGAATTTCTTTTTATTAGGTCTACTTGCTAGATTCCTTTCTAGTAAGATTTTATTTTTTATTTTTTAGGTCTTCTTTAGTCTATCTTATTTCTTTGTGCCTTTGTTTGTAACTCTTTACTATCCGACATCATGGAAGGTGGTAACATCTTTGAACCCATCATCCCACGACAACAAAACCCACCATTTGAACCCCTTAGGCCCCGAACCTTAGGAGAGTACTCCCGACCTAGCCACCAAGGCTACCGAAACACCATTGAGCTCACCGGAGCCAATGTGACCCCCTTGCGATCCGACACCATCCGGTTGGTGCAAAGCGGATGTGCATTCCATGGACTTCGTTCCGAAGATCCAAACCAACATCTTAAGGACTTTCTCAAAATCGTAGATTCCATAGACCTAGGTGTTGAAACTAGAAAGACTACCCGTTTACGCCTATTCCAATTCTCTCTACGGGATCAAGCTAGTCAATGGCTTGAGCGTTTACCCGCGGGATCCATCACCACATGGGACAATCTCGCCAATCGCTTCCTCACCCAATTCTTTCCGCCGGAAAAGACTGCAATGCTTAGAAGGGACATTTTGATGTTTGAGCAACAGCGGGGTGAAACTTTCTACGAGGCTTGGGCCCGTTTTAAGGATCTCCTCCACAAGCTCCCTCATCATGGCATAAACCTTTGGTTATTAGTCCAAATTTTCTACGACCATGTTGACTATCACACTAAGCGCACCATCGACAGGGCCGCGGGAGGTAAATTGCGTGATAAGAACGCCGAGGAGTCTTGGGCAATTATCGAAGAGCTCGCTGTTGATAATCATGAGATGTGGGAATTTAAACATACAATAGAAGCGGCCATCAATGCAGTCTCGACATCTGGAGGAACCACCGAAATCCCCGATGAACTCCTATGCAAACTTGAAGCAAAAGTTGACTATTTTGAGGAAAGGCAAAGGCGACCTTTAAGTCCTAGACAAGCCACTGTTAATTCTGTCTCAAAACCAACTTCGGCACCATTATCTGAGTCACCTTCTAGAGAACATGTCGAGACTTTTCAAAGGTGCACCCCACCTTGTTCCCCTCCCAAGGAACTTAGCTCGGAGTTTGAGGCTAGGATGAGAGAATATATGGCAACTCACTCAGAACGGCTTGCTAGATTCGAAGAAGCAGTTTATAAGCAAAAAGAGGAGATGCAGGAGAAAATGAATGAAATGTTGAGTCTATTGGAGGAGTATGCCAACCAGAGAACCCCCGAACGAATACTACTAAGGAAAGAAAGCGTCACTCCCACCACCCAGTTTGGTAACTCCATCACCATTGTCCATAAAGATAACGAGAAGGTAGAAACCCCTGCTAAACAGACCTTAGAAAAACCACCAGAATCCCAACCCTTGAGTTACTACCTGAAACATGATATAAACAAAAACACCATAACAAATTGGATTAAGGGTGATGGGCGTAACCAATGCTCCGGACAGATTCCTGAGAAAGAGGAAGAAGAGGAAGATGAGTATGATACGCTTCCTGGAGGATCAGTATTTGAGAGGTTACTGGTACAGAAAGTGGCTACTAAGCAGGTGGCATGTGGGAACCTTGAAATACCAACGAGTATCGGGGACTTGAAACATCTTAGTGCTTTCGCCGACCAAGGATCGGAAGTAAATCTTATGCCCCTAACTATTTACATCCAACTAACGTCAAAAATGCTAGCACCTACTCGTGTTAGGTTATCTCTTGTTGGACACTCGTACGTATACCCCCTAGGAATCGCAGAAGATGTGTTAGTTAATGTCGCTGGATTCATGTACCCCGTTGATTTTATGATCATCGATGATAAAGGGGAGGGATGCATACCAATAATCCTTGGGGCACCATTCCTCACCACCGCTAGGGCTGTCATTAAGTATGAAGGTAGGAAGATTGAGCTTAAATCTGGAAAAAGAAAGATTAGCTTCCCCATGACCCCGCGAAGTGAGCATGAGAATTTGAGTTGGAGAATGATTAAAAACAACATTGGCGCGACACCCATTCGTGTTCAGAATAAGATTCTTGCATGGGAGGCAAGAATCAAAAGCTATAAGAAAGCTAAGGATGAAAGGAGAAAAAGCAGTAAGGTTCAGGTTGAACTCGAACATACACGACACCAAAAAATTCATACACCATTTGAGGATGGGAACTTGGTGCTCTTGAGACACTTGGAAACAACAATACCACCCGATAAGCCAAGTCCTTGGTGGTATGGGCCATTCACAATCGAAGAATTGAGCCAAGATGGGGTTGCTAAATTGAGAAGCAAATTAGGTGGAATAGTGATTGCGAGTATCGATAGGTTAAGGCACTACCACCATAATAGTAATGATCGCAACTACATGGGGTATATCATTTCAAATGATGAGATCACGTAGTAACCCATAGCCTTGAGTCTAGCTACAAGACTCGTAAATAAAGAAAAGCGCTTCTTGGGAGGCAACCCATGTTTTGTGTGATTTTAATTGTTTGTTTGTTATTTGCTTCCGTATGCATGTTTTATTTTTATTGTTGGTTGATCATGTTTCTCAATTAAAATGTGGAAATACTTTACTATGTTGTTTTGGCCTAGTCTTAACTCCACCTAGAAGTATTTTTGCAAAAGATAAGTGTAGGGGGAAACCCCAAATATGTTTTTAAGAAACAAACCGATCATGATTCTCCACAATATTAAATGAGCATGTATATTCGTATTTGTTAGAGTCAAATGCTTGTATTGAGTCATAATAAAGTTTTGCAGGATTTTCCAGAAAGTAGGACCAAGTTTTTTCAGAAATTTTCTGGAAACTTAACATAAGAATTTCTGCAGGTCCATTCTGACGGCGTCAGAGGTTTACTCTTGACGGCGTCAGGAGTTAAAATCTGGAAATTTTACCGGTTTTGTTTTTCTAACGGAGTCTTATGGTTTTTGTAAATTATTAAGTTTTATAATCTCCAGGAAATCTGCAAACTTCATTCCACAAGCATTATATCTTACTTTGTTTTCTAGGATTTAGTAACTTATATAGGATGCCGCCGATTTTACGCGAGGTTGTCTTGTCTATTTTTGTTAGGATTTACAGGTTATGTATGACAAGGAGATGATTTATATTCTGGAAGGGAAGCTTTGATTGTTCATTTTCTTGGAGGAAGATTTAACCTGGCCACCTATAATCCATACCGAGCGAATCAGGGGAGTATTTGATTTCATTCTCTTTACTTTTTCACTTTTACATTCTTTACTTGAACATTGGGGACAATGTTTATCTTAAGTGTAAGGGGAGGGTAAAAAGATGATACCTTACATATGCACTTTCGCTTGAGTTTGTCTTGTTTGATAGTAGATGTGTAATAAAACTATGAGAAATACTTGTTAGTGCAATTTTAGCGCCAAATTTAAAATTTTTTACAACATTTAGGAGTGAAACTTTAGCCATAGCAAGCGTCTCATGGATAGGAGATTGTATGACTAGCACATAACCGTATATTCAGAAAAATTTTCCACCCAAAAATGTGAGGTTCGCCTTTAGATTTGATAGGAAAAGCATTTACTATTAGTGCTTATGAGTGTACCGGTAGCATTTAGATTCTAGAACTTGCGTTAGTGATGCATCCCGAGACCGCTAGTGAGACTACATTCGTGTAGTAGGATTTACTACATGATAAGAGGCACTAGGATCACCCTTGTGTTAAACCCGTATCATAATTACTTGACCATTTAAGTCATATTACTTGGCTAGTTAAGTCAACTAATTTTTCCCACACCCTTAGCGTTGTACTCATTTTTAGTACACGATACCCCTAGTACACCCCTCCGAGTCTATCTTTTCGTTTCTAACTTTAAGCATCTTACTTAAAGGAAGAATTTGTTACACCCCACTTAAATGTACAACCAAATCGCCTTAGCCTTCCGTGTATGCGCTCATTTTTAGTGCATTATTGTTATTTGTTAAACCCTAAGTTAACTTTCTAATTGATTACTTGGTTGCTAAGTCGAGTCATATCCTTGTACATATTGTTTTGGGATGATTGGGACTCATGGGTAAGTACTTATTTTATGGAGTAATGGGGAAGAACATCATATATTACCCCCATATGTGCGTTAGTCTTAAAAGTGCTCCAAGTGTTTTGATTTTCTTTATTCGAGTCATTAGTTTAGTTTAATGTAAAGTATGCAAAAATTCAAGTGTAAGGGAAATTTACATTCCCTATGATGTATTATTTTGGATGGTAGGGTAAAAGTGTATAAAAAAAAAATAGAAAAGAAAAAGAGAAAAAAACATACGGACTACCATCCTTTTTCATTCTATGTTCATTTTATGTTTTTGTTATTTTTCATTTATTAGCTTAAGTCGAGTCTAGTCTTGGCTTAGCAACGCCATATTGTACATGTAATTAACTAAGATTGTTAACTCGCCACCAGTAAAACTTCCTTTATCCAACAAAACCGTGTAATTCATATCCCTATACCTAACGTTACAACCCTTTAAAAGACCTCTTTGATAGTTTATCATAGGTGCTTACGCCATGTGGTGGAGGTTTGATCCTTTCCCAAGCCTATGGTAATCTATTTTGCTATGACAGGTAGTGAGAGATATCTTCCATTTCCATAATGTTATATTACTTTATTACACCCGAGAGATGTGAGTATCTAAACACTATTTGTGAGGTGCTAGTGTATGACCTCCGTGCTTGTCTATTGGTCTTTAGTGGAACGATTATTTGTTGTAATTACTTTTATATTAGTGTTAAATGACCCCTAACTTGTCTTTTGAGTAGAATAAAAGCGCATTTGCTTGAGGACAAGCAAATCTCAAGTGTAAGGGTATATGATGAGGCGAAAAATGATCCGTTTTTAGGGGGTCATTTAAGCCCGAATCCGACTTTATTTGATCAAATATTGCCCTAAATCGTTCCTTTTGTGATTTTAGGTACTTGGAGAGTGAATTATGGAAAAGAAGCCATTTTGGACGTTTTTGGAGCATAAAAGTGAAGAAAACGGCAAAGTCTCAATTTTCCATGCTGGGAACAGTAGGTGACGGCGTCAAGAGTAATTCCCTGACGGCGTCAAACCTCAATAATAAAAATCCGTAGTTCATGAAGGCGTCAAGAGTTAACCCATGACGGCGTCAAACCCCAAGAATTAAAATCCGTAGCTCATGACGGCGTCACACAGGGCGTCAGAAGTAGATCAAGGCCGTCCGAGGAAGTATTTGGCGGCGAGATGACGGCGTCACACCTTTGTTCTTGACGCCGTCACCCCTATTTTCCTATATATAGTTTTCTAGTTTTTCACATTTAAGAGAGAAGTTTTGGAGAAACCCTAAAGACGATTTTGGTGCAACTTTTACAGGTTTTTCAAGGGTTCCAAACCCTTGATACCTTGCATTGTAATTGAGATAAGTGTTCTTCTAATTCAATCAATATGTCTATGTGTTGGTTGTCTATATCTTGTTCTTGTCTTAATTCTATCATGCTAGGCTAGATCTCCTTTGTGTTTGCTTAGATCTAATGAAACCTAGATATTGATTATGTGTTGATTACTTGTTTATTCTTGTCTTAGATGAATGATTTTATATATTAGGCTTAAGAAAACTAGCAGATCTCCAAATGGTAACATGCTTGAACGTCTTAAGAAACATGAACCGAGGTGTACTAGGTCTTTATTGGTTGTATTTAATGCATGAGCCACTGTTAACAATCCCTATAGTTGTGCTGGGCATAGTGTAGGAGGAGATAAGAGCTCATAGAATTGGGGAGTTATGTATGCCACCCCATGAATGGTATTAAGGAATACAATCCGTCATCCATGTAATTATAACAAGTAATTAACGTGTAAAAGATATCTAGGGAGTAGTGAAATCTAAGTAAACACATTTTCTCCAATTACTGCTCACAACCTTAGTATAAATTAATTTATTTTCATTTTTAGTATTTTATTTTGATTGCATCTTAGTTTTGGGTTAGTTGAATAGCAACTAATTCCGCCCACTCTTTCAAAAAAACCGATATTTTAATTGCTTTCTAAAAAATATAAAAACACAAAAATAATCATCTCTTACCTTTAGAACTAGTAATTTAGGCTTTCTAATCCTAGCGACACTATTCCAAAGCTGAACGATCAATCCTCCGGTACTTGTCACTATACTATACTACAGCGATCAGGTACACTGCCTGGTGGGGGTTGTAAGCTTCTCGAGATCCCTCGAGAGGTAAAGCCTGTTGCGATTCCCACGCATCACGAGTCACAAGTGGATTGTGACTCGTATTTTGTTGAAAACGTGACTTAGGGTCACGAGTTACATTCTTTTGGTTGGGTTTATGATTAAAAACATGTAATACAAGTGGGGTTTGAATTAAAACGTGGTGATTAACAAGTTTGGTATCCGGGTTTTGCTTCGTGAATGTGAGGTCGAGGCTCGACCGAGAGCTATTGCTCTCGGCTTGTGCTTTCCGGGCTCAAATGAACCTTTCTTGATATTCTTGGTTCGTGGTTGATGATATTGTGGATGTTTGATCCCATTTCTTGTGTTTTTATTAATTTTGGTTAAGTGATTTTGGATTTGGATGTTGTTGTTGTGAGGCCGACGACCGTAAGGGTCAGTTTGGTTTGGTTTCATGCTCGGTTAGAGCTAGCCGAGACCCTAGAGGTCTCGGGTGGGACCCACACATCTCGTGGTGAACTTTGACCCGGGTTTGACTTGGTAAGTCGACCCGTATATTTTGATTTGATTTTGGTGTTTATTGGTATGATTTTAATGTTGTTGGTTTTATTTTTATTTTTTTTATTATTATATATATCTTCTAAAACCCAGGCATGCTTTGACAACGCGACACGTGTCAAAACACTGTAGCAGCTACAATGCTACAGTACTCGCTACAATAACTTTTTTTTTTGCGTTGCTACAGTACTCGGTCCTTTTTTTTTTTTTTTTTTTTTTTTTTTTTTTTTTTTTTTTTTTACATAAATTTCCTTAAGAAATTTTTAAAAAAAAAAAATACAAAAATACAAAAAATAATACTACCTCCGTCCCATATTAAATGTCCACTTTGAATTTTCAAAGTCTTGTCTTATTATCTTTGATCATAAATATTTTTATATATGATATATAATGCATGATGCAAAATATATGAATGAATTGGGTTTTAAATGTATTTTTCATTGACATAATTTTTATCATGTATCATATAATATAAATAAAAATATTTAAGGTCAAAGTTAACGAAAAATGACTCAAAAAGTCAAAACTGGACATTTAATAAGGGACGGAGGGAGTACATTTTTTTTTGCGTCGCTACAGTACTCGGTACATTTTTTTTTTTTTTTTAACATAAATTTCCTTTAAGAAAATTTGTTTTTAAAAAAAAATATAAAAAATAAAAATAAAAAAATACAAAAAATAATACACTTACAAAAAATTTCTTATACAAATTTGTTTGTTTTTTTTTTTTTTTTTTTAAAAAAGAAGCATACCGAGAAAGCAAACAACCAAAAAAAATTTCAACCGCAACGCAAAAAAAAAAAAAAAAAAAAAAAAAAAACGTAAATATAAACAAATTATGCTTCCAAGTAAACATATGCATACTTCAAATAACAAAATTATTAATTATACCGTACAACCGACAAAATACAAAACACGAAACACACCCGCCGCAACGCGCGGGCAACCCCGCTAGTTATTATATATATTTGAGTTTAACGTTGAGATTATTCGGACTCGTGGTAATGCTTATGGAGTTGTGTTGACGAATATGATTTGGGGACCGTTTGTGTGACGGTCAAACTAGAATGACGGAGATAGGATAGTTGGGTGCCGTAGTCGGACCCTATTGTTGTAGCATGTGATATGGGACTTGTTGACGGAATTGTGATGTTGGTTATTATTATATTGGACTTACGGTTGTGCGAGTCGAGGTCACATTGACTTTCTAGTCATGATTGACTTCGGCAAAACGCCTTAACACTTGGACTTGGACAAGGAGCCGAGGGTGATGACTCGAACATGTGACCATCTTTTATAACTCAATATAAATTCTAATCAAATTTAATGATAATAACTCGTAATACTATTATTAATAATATAAACGTTTATATAAATATATAAACGTAAAAATGTATATATATTTATACAAGTGCGTATATTAAAAATAAAACGATCACGAGTAATATTATAATAACGTAACGATATATATTATGCTATGAAAATAGTATAATAAATGTCGGGAACGTCATTATGAATAAACAATTATAAATGCCGATATAATTATAACGTTGGATGTTATACGAAATGAAATGTTTTTTGGAAAATAAAACGGGAAACTTACGAGTTATACGAGATCGTGGTCACTAGAGTCCAAGTGGGTCATATTATTCATTTTATGACTTTTGTGCTTGTCACGGATATGTGACGTTAATACATCCATTTTCTATAACTACGTAACTTATCTGATCGACGGATTAAATAGGATCTATTTAGTTATATAAAATGAGTATATTAATAGGTATTTATCTGATAGAGTACGATAATCAGATAAATATCCAACGAATGAAGAAGAACAATAACATAGGCAAATCCGCGTTCCTAAGCAAGACACAGGGTTTTCTACACAGGAAATAAGCGGACAACGAATATCAACTAATGAGAGGAAGAAAAGATAAACCTGGAAACCAAATTTCAACAAAGGTGAATACAGTTGGCGCTTCCACAACACCCTGTAGGATGACGCATCGAGGAGCATATCTTTCTTTGTAAGTAGTCGATAGGATACCATATTCTTGATTTATTATTAGTAACATGTGGTCACATTACTGGTTTGATGGTTCAACATTTCTCAAGAACATGATGTTGTATCATTGGTTTCAAGTAGTCCCACATGGGTCTAAGTATATAAAATTTGCTTATTAATATACTGTGGCGTATATTTTTTTTAACCAAATTGAGGTTGGTATTATAATGTCGGCTTGTAGTGTTTCATCATGTTTATTTAAAAATATGCCCAGATGCTTTCAGCAGACCATATAAGTTCTTAACCTTACTTTTTATTTTTATACGTAATAGTACTTCTTTTTTAAATATCGAAGAATCTCTTTTTCTTGATGTAATTAGTATGATGCCTTATTCTCAATTTCTTATTAGTAACATGGCCGCATTACCTGTTTGATTGTTCAACACGTCTCAAGAACATGATGTTCTACGTCATAGCGTTTGTAAAACATATAAAGATAATTATAAAAACTTAAACTTTAAGGGAAAATCTATGACTAACCACTACAAGAAAAAGTGCCTTTAGTGACCAATTATTTTGTGACCACTCGTGATTTGGTCTCTATTATCATAGTTTAGTCACCAATATATTTGTCGTCACTGCAATTTTGTCATTGCCACAAAATTAGTGACCGTTACAAAATGTGGTCACTAAGTTGTCACAAATGACAAGTATTAGTGACGACAAATAATTGTCACATAGTCCCTAATCCGTGAATATAATATTTTCAGTGAAGTATTAAGTTTTCGAGTTAGACTAGAGACCAAAAGTTTAGCCCTAACCCCTAAACTAAAACCCTAACCCTTAAACTTTAGCCCTAACCCCTAAATTTTAAAGACCAAATATTAGTTGTCACTAGTTTTTCAAATTAGAGACCAAGGTTGGTGGTCACCGATTTATAAAATATTGAGACAATAAATAGTGCTCACATAAACCGTAACCCCTAAACTAAAACCCTAACTCCTAATCTTAAAGACCAAAATATTGGTGGTCACTATTTTTCAAATTAGAGACCAAGGTTGGTGGTCACTAGTTTTTCAAATTAGAGACCAAGATCGGCGGTCACTGATTTACAAAATATTGAGATAAAAAGAGTGGTCACATAAACCCTAACCCCTAAATTTTAAAGACCAAATATTGGTGGTCACTATTTTTCAAATAAGAGACCAAGGTTGGTGGTCACTAGATTTTCAAATTAGAGACCAAGGTTGGTGGTCACTGATTTACAAAATATTAAGACAAAAAGAGTGGTCACATAAACCCTAACCCTAACCCCTAAATTTTAAAGACCAAATATTGGTGGTCACTATTTTTTCAAATTAGAGACCAAGGTTGGTGGTCACTAATTTATAAAATATTGAGACAATAAATAGTGGTTACATAAACATTCATCTCTATATTTTATACCATAAAATTTAGAGGTTGTTTGGTTGGTGGTCACATAAAAATATATATTAGAAACTAATATAAGTTTTTATTAAATTATGAAATTTACGCAACATCACAAGTCGGTTAAATTGAGATTTTTTAAAATATCGGCAAAGTGAATAACTAAAATGAATTCACATACATATAAAATATTACAAAAATTTCAAATCAATAAAAAATATATTTAAACTTGTTCAATTTAAAAACCAACTAAAAAACGACAATGCAACCATTATTCAGTATTAAAAAAGGGCAAAGTGATACACTAATAATTTAAGGCATACTCATTACTCTAAGATTTTATTATATTAGATACTTTTTTTCTTTTATCTAAATAACTTTGATTAAATTTACATTTAAATAAGTGAATAAGTAAAAATATTTACATTTATTTAAATAACTTTTATCTAAATAACATTGATTATACCAGTGAATTTATTTAAATAACCACAACCTCATCACAAACAAACAAACAAACAATCGTTACATCACCACCAGTGAATTTAGGCCCTTGTTGACCACACACTAGTCTATTTTTTAGACAAACCCTCTCCTAGTGGGAGGGTGTACTTTTTTTTGTTTTTTTTGTTATTTTTTTGTACTTTTGTCTTGTAGTTTTTTTTTTTTTTTTTTTTTTTTTTTTTTTTTTTTTTTTAAGTTTGTAATGTTTTTGTTTTGTATATTTTTTTGTAATGTTAGTAATGTTGTGTATACTTAATTAATAGTTGCCTATATGACGTTATAAAAAAAGATTAATAATTGCCTATATGACGTTATAAAAAAATATGACGTTATAAAAAAAGATGACGTTGACTTATTTGCATTTATAAACTAATGTTTGTAATGTTTTTGTGTTGTGTATAGTTAATTAATAATTGCCTATATGACGTTATAAAAAAATATGACGTTATAAAAAAAATATGGCGTTATAAAAAAAGATGACGTTGACTCATTTGCATTTATAAACTACTACAAGATCAGTGTTTACACCTAAACTTAAATTATTTAAAAACAACAACTATTATTATAAAATTAAACGTCAACGTTAACATATTATTTAAAAACAACAATATCTACGACATATGAAGATTATTCATTTCGGTTAAAAGATCATGGAGTCGGGCACTTGACTGACAAGCGTGATCCTCAGGATTCATTGCCATTTCTAACTCCATTTCCAGCGCCTTTATTCTTTGCTTCAACAACTTGATCTCATTTTTTGTAGCAACGCAGTTTGAGCAATGCGTTGAAGAAGATGCTTGACTAAAGTGCTGTGCTTCAAATACATCTTTCCACGCGAAGTATCGACACCCATAGTCTTTTGTACCTGGCTGTTACATGTTCAGGAAATAATAAAAAATGTATTTTTAACAAACAAATTATTTACATAACTAAGCAAACGTATGATTAATTACCACTGAAAGAGGACATGCATAAAACAGTCGCCCACGACTACCATCTTGCCAGGATGTCCGTTCTACAATAAATCCTTTATTACATCGGCACCAGAAAGGATTTCTTTGGCTCATCTGACCAAAGAATTTGCATAATCAATCAATAATGTTATTTACTAATATAAATAAATATTTAATCAATTACTATATAATACAAACAGTTATTTACAACATAAATCAATAATCATTTACAATGTCGATAGTCGATGTTGATATAAACTTATCCATTGTTCTGCAATTGGCTGTCGGAAAAACCTCCATTGTGGGTGGTTACGCGGAAGTGTAAAAGTTGGGTCTAGCGTCGGTATAATGTAATGAGCACATGAGCCCCCCCCCCCCCCCACACGGGCAATCACAAGGGGGTCGATTCCTTGTGTGTTGTTTGGCCCGGAAAAAAGCGGAAAACATGTGTTATAACCACGCATGGATAGAAATACAATCGGTCGATTTAGCATTGAAGCGATAACTAGACCCGTCATTGGCATCACCATCCAGTAACCTTGATGTGCACCTCCGTTGAACCAGTTTATCGTATTCCAAAGAAAGTTAAAGTCTTGTCCCCCCCCCCCCACCCCCCCACATATCTGTGTAAGTACTCCTATGGTAATCTAACTCTTGCAACAACCTATGTCTGGCTTCGGCCCACATATGTTCGTTTTGAAAAATAAAGTGAGCAACGCACCGAAACCCGCAATTCCCATCACCCGCAACATTACGTATACTTATTACGTATGGACGGTAAAGCAGTGGAATTTCCCGAATAAAACCATTGCTCACAGTATCTCCAACATATAATCTGTGCCGTGGACTAGTACCCGTGTACGAACTGTGTCTTGGAGGCTCTTTCGGCAATTTCGGGACTTTCGTAGATCTTGTGTTCATACTTCTTCGGTGATCTACGATCGGTACTTCATTTAAGTCCGGAACTTTTGTAGCCTTGAACTTTTTGTTCTTTTCGCTCGGACGTCCACGGGTATTTTCCTGAACAACAGGTTGACGTGTGTCCACACACTAGTCTATTTTTTAGACAAACCCTCCCTAAATGGGAGGGTGTGATGTATCTGATGAAACTGCTTGTGATGAAACTGCTTGTGATGGCTATGATGATTTAAAAAAAATAAAAGCTTAATTTTGGCGTGGCATTTCCAAATGGATAGGCAATATATTTGCAACCTTTGATGTTGCAGCCAATATGATAAAGGATTTAATGTAATCTGAGCCTTACCTCCCGTGTGTTAAATTGTGAATTCCACATTTTCACTTGTTTGTGATTCAGACTTGTGGTTGCTTCTTTGAGAGTTGCTCTGTGTTTCACTTGTTGTGATACTGCTTCTTGTGTTTCACTTGTGATACTGCTTCTTTCAGACTTGTGGTTAGTAACTTGTTTAGACTTGTGGTTGCTTAGTTGTTGTTTGTGATTCACACTTGTGGTTAGTAACTTGTTCAGACTTGTGGTTGCTTAGTTGTTGTTTGTGATTCACACTTGTGGTTAGTAACTTGTTTAGACTTGTGGTTGCTTAGTTGTTTGTGATTCACACTTGTGTTTATAGTCCAGGATTGAATCCTGGGAATCCTTACTATTTGGCTTGTGATGTACCTTTTGAGAATCCTGTTGTTTGGGCATGTGACTTTTGAGAACTTGTGCTGTTTGGGCATGTGAACTTTTGAGAACTTGTGCAGTTTGGCATGTGAACTTTTCAGAACTTGAGAATCTTTGGTTGTGTAACTTGTAAATTTTGTAGGGTGTAGGCAATGATGATTGGTTTACAATCTGAGCCGAGGCGATGACGAATGGTTTTTAAAACCGAATGGTATGGCGGAGTGATATTTTTATCACTTTCGCAACCTTCAAATCCGAGCCTTCTAAAAATTCCACATTTGGCGATGACGATAACAATTATCCGAGCCTTTTGTTTGTGTTTGTCTCAATACTGCAGTTGTGTTTGTCAAAAAAATAGACTAGTGTGTGGTCAACAAGGGCCTTGGTTGTGTTTGTTTGCAGCTGTGTTTGTGTTTGCAGTTGTGTTTGTGACAAAAAAAAGAGGACTTGGCGATGACGATAACGGAAAAATCCGAGCCTGTGTTTGTCTCAATACTGCAGTTGGTTGTGTTGTGTTTTGTGTTTGCAGTTGTGTTTGTGTTTGTGACAAAAAAAAAAAAAAAAAAAAAAAAAAAAACCTAAAAGGACAAAACCTGCATGTGGGCCCCACTAGAGGAGGGTTTGCAGGCCTAGTAGTAGTAGCATACCGTGGGGTTAACACTACCCAAATCTACATAGTTGCCTCTCACCACCGTCTCTCACTACGCCCGCCGTCGCTCACCACCCCAACCGCTATCGATTTGAGGTATTCAAGTTTAGCTGTCAAATTCAACTTCAATTTATCATGTAGTTTAGCTGTCAAATTTATCATGTAATTTCTTGTGGATTGGATGTGCAGATCAAGTGTTTGACGAAATGCCTGACTTAGTTGTGTGTTTTTTAGTAATTTATTGTTTGTGTATTATGCGTATTGTGTAGTTATGAATTAGTTCGTGTGTTGCCTTAAGCTGCCAACTAGTACTTTAGATTGGTGATTGTGTTTAAGTCTTCCGTTTTTAGATTGGTGTTGCCTTAAGCTGCTAACTAGTTCCTGTATTGCCTTAAGCTGCTATCTATATACAAGTAGTCGTGAAATAACTAGTACTTTCTTCTTCTATGAAAATATTAACCAGAATGACTAGGAGTTATGCAACTTTGAACGGTAGGTGTCAATCGAGAGTTGAAGTAGAATAGGAGTTGCATGTAACCCGAATAAGTTTTGTTGCAACTAATAAAGTTATGTTTTGTTTTGGTGTATGCATGATATGATATACTGCATTTGTTTCTTGGAAAATATGTTTTTAGGTTGAGCCATCTAACTTTAGAAGGTACCCTGTTGCCCATCCTTTGTTTTCATGGTATAAAACTCTTGTGCTTTCTTCGTTGGTTTCTATTGGGGACGGCTGCAGGGGCGGAGCCACATTATCAGTTATGGGGGGACATGGTATAAATTTGAGTGTTCTTTAGTGTCAAATAAGTATCATCCGGTGGTTTTGAGGTTGTGACTTTTTGTTTTGCCAGAAAAATAAAGAACAGAAAGAAATGGGAGTGAGAAAGTAGAGGAAGGGGATGAATGGGTATAAAAATATAATATATTTAATATTATTTGTAATAAAGTTTGTCTCTTTGTGTATATTTAAAAGCGTACTTGTTAATATGACTTTGGAAATTGGATTTTCATACTGATACAACTTTAGCCATTGTATTTTTCTTTTCTTTCATTTTGTTACTTGTATTAATTAGTTACTACATTTTTTATAATCACATTTTTTGGTTAAATTGTTATAAAACCACAACCATTTTAGTATTTCTACGACACTCATATTTGATCTATGAATATTTATAGCAATTTTGCTCCCTTTTTGTTAAACCCGACCTGACCTGACCTGACTTTTCAAGTTATGGCAAAAAAATCGATGTTGTTCGATGCCCCCCGTGATCACATTTCCTGGCTCCGCCACTGGACGGCTGTATATGATTTTAGTGTGATCTTTTGGCTGCCGGCTGGTATCAAGATACTTATACTCTGAAATCTGAACCAACTCATGAACTCTCTTCATGTCCTCAGTACAAGACAATATATGTATACAATGTATACATTATATAACTATATCTTGTATCATTACAAAAGTGATGCCACAAATGCTACATTGAGTGGAGCAAGTAGTTGCCTTATACCTCAGTCCCACTTGGTTTGAGGATTTCAGCTAAAGCAAAAACACTTGATATGCGTTCCATTGTATCAATTCTCGCCTCATCTTCAGAAGCCCATAATGTTTATGCTCACTAAATACATTTTTCATGCATTTAATCTTGCTACTTAGTCTAATCTTTAATTGAACGCGTGCTTTACTTAAACTGTGCAAGGCTACCTTGTTCTTTTATCTTTACTAGTGTCAAAGTTTCTGTTGTTCCATTTTCACATGGTCTCATTATAGACATGCAACATATATTTGAAACTTGAAACAGCCATTTGCTGCCTCCCCCAACATATAGATTTGCTGCTTTCTCTTGTTTATTTTATTCATGAAAAGTATGTTGTAAATCTTGTAAATATAATAAGTTATCTTGAGTAGGGTCAATAGATATGATTTTATGCATGTACATTCCTCTTATGTGCCAAGTTGATATTTAAGAAAGAAAACAGGTAGTTATGGTTGTAGAAACTAACACACTTCAAAACAGACAAGTTATGGGAATTAAATTGACTTGTATCTTCTTTTACTTGTTGTGGGCTTGATGAATGAATAACTGAGACAAGATCTTTGCTTAGAGTCAATAAACTGCATAGAATTGATTAGAGAAGCAAGTTTCTTCATCAGTTTTGTTTTCTGTGTAGTAGTAGTACTCTTTGTACATTGTGTACATCTATTACTTTGTGTACATATAGAGGCTTCATTTGCTTATACCTTTTTCTGTCTCTTTTTAGTTCTTAGTTTTATGAGTTTGTCTAGTTGTAGAGCCTTCATTTGAAAGTTACAAATGTTGTCTGACATGTCTCTCCAGTTGTCATAGAAGTAATAGTCCATAGTTTGGTTCCTCGCGGGGAAATAAATTGGTGATTTGTGACAATTTAAATAGGAGTAGGAAGATGGTTTAGATTATGAAAACAACAGGAAGACTTAAAACGAGTGGTGAAATTATGAAATCCAGTTCTTAAAGATTGTATGAGTGATGAAATTATGAAATGAAACTTCGAATGACTTTGCAACAAAATTTGGATACGAAGACTCTTTATGACTAACACAACACCACTATGAATACAGACTTTGCGATTGCAGTATAATGCTTCCATAATTTGGTTACCAATTCCACCAGAACAGGTTTTCTGGATGATACAGGTAGACCTCCTGGTATTGTGCTAAGTGCTGCTACTTCATTTTGGTTACCAATTCCACCAGAACAGGTTTTCAATTTTCTTCGAGATGAGAATTCTAGGAGCGAGGTAACAAACTTATTCATGTAAAAGTATAAAACCTTATAAAACATATTCATTACAAAATTCTGAAAGTTAATCGTCATTTTTGTGTTATATATCCAGTGGGACATTCTTTCAAATTGCGGGCATGTTCAAGAAATGGCACACATTGCCAATGATCGTGATCCAGGGAACTGTGTTTCCCTTTTACGTGTCAACGTAAGTTCTAAAGTTACATTAGAACTTAATTGATGTCCTTCATATAACTTTTCCTTATATAGATTTCAACATGTTTACACTGTAGAGTGCTAATTCAAGCCAAAGCAACATGCTCATACTTCAAGAGACTTCAAGTGATGCCACAGTATCATATATAATATATGCACCAGTAGATATCGCGTCAATGAATGTTGTGCTAAGTGGGGGTGATCCTGCTTATGTTGCTTTGCTACCATATGGTTTTGCTATTCTTCCTGATGGACAGGGGCAGTATGAAGGCGAGGTGGGAACAACTGGTGGATCGTTACTCACTGGCGCGTTCCAGATTTTAGTTGATTCGGTTCCTACTGCAAAAATATCACTAGGATCAGTGGCAACAGTTAATACTCTTATCAAGTGCACAGTTGAAAGGATAAAATGTACAGTAGGTGCTAACGATCTATGAGCAATATCATGCGTGCTTCACTTCAAACTAGGATCATCATTGTGAGTCAAAGGGTAAGTTTGCTGTTGTTCTTGTTCGTTGTCAGCAGCTTTAGAGGAAGAGGTGCGAGTACTCAAAGAGGAGCAAGTCAAACATCAAAAGGAGCAAGCTAGCTTTAAAGTGGATCAAGACGAAATGAAGAAGAATATGGGATTAATGATGCAAGAGATAAAGCGTTTGTCTGGATTGGTATCTCAAAATTCTGTAAGTTAACATAATATACTGAATCTTACATTAATATTGGCTATTTGTTTTAGTTATAGACTTATAGGGCTGTTTAGGTTATAGCTGCAATGATGTCAAGCATATGGTTCAGGAAATTGATAATTCTGTTATGTGTGTAGTTTTAGTTTATGGTAGGTAAGGTTACTGGTTTCGCTTTCGTGCAAGTTATATTAAGTAGTGGATTGGATAGGCTGGTGGGATTAACTTAGAAAGATTTGTTATGTGTGTAATATTTGGTAGTCGATCAGAATATCAGATAAATCAATGAAGTCAACTTGCAACTAGGAAATGAAGAGTGGTGAACTGAACAAGGGATGGGGATATGAGTAACATCATCTGTAATGTTATTATAGTTATTCATAGCATCAGTAAACTATGGTTAACGTAGCTTTCATGCTAGATTAGGTTTGGGGTTCTTTGGTTCTGTTGGTTCTGAATCTTCCCACATCTAGGAGAAGATTTTTGAATAGAAATTCAAACCAGTTTTTTCATCCAGTGCCTTCTCTTCTCGCGGAAAAATAATTAGGAATACTGTCTTAGTTCTAAGTCTAAAAAGGAATTTTAGATCGGTGATGTTTGATTATCATAATATCCATCACATTAATACTAGTATTTAGGCTGGAATAGCTAGATTCTGTTCACCGGTTAGGGTAAATCATCACTAACAATAGCCCTTTTACAATGGTGTTTTTAGAATGATAGTAATATAATATAAGGCATTTTTCTTATGATGTTCAGTTTATAACGAAAAGACGAGTACTTGAACTGGGCAGCAAAGCAATCCTACTTCCTACATAAATGTCATGCTTAGTATTGTAATGTAATATATTGCATTTTAGCTCATCATAATTATAGATCTCATATTATTTTGTCTAACTGAAAGTTTATTGCATTTGCAGGGTGACTAAAAGTTCAGTTGGATGAAAGGGCGAGTTGGATGCAAGGACTGTTTGCAAGTACCGAGTTAAATACAAAGGTCGTTTGGTACCGAGATTTTTTCAATTTGTCATTATTGAAGGTGGATATGATTCAAGACACGATGTTAAACACTTGAACATTATGTTTTTCTCTTTTGTGGTTATATTTGTTTCCTTTGATTAGCGAGATACAAAAAAAATATATATGTTAAAAGAATCTTATGTTAAAAAACATATGTTCAAATTCATAGGTTTCAATTTTTATCGCAATTATATATTTTGTGAATTTGTTATATTTTGTAATTATGTTTGAATAAGTGACCACCATTTTGCTTTTGAGAGTAAATAGGTGGTGACCACCAGTTGGTCTCTAAATTTAACACGAAGTGACCACACATATCGTCACTGATGGGGGTTAACGGTGAGTTAACGGGTTCGTTATCTTTAACAAATCAGTGACCACTTTCATGACCATCGTTATCGGTCATTATCTATCAAATCAGTGACCACCTTCGACTCTTAGTGACCAAACTTAGTGACCGAATATATCGTCACAAATATAGTGACCACCGTATTATGGTCATTGGTTAGAGACGGATTTTAATTTTTGGTCTCTAATAAAAATAGTGACGGAGCTATAGTGACGAAAAGTGACCACCCAGGTTTTGGTCACTAAACAGTGTTAGTGACCCATTTTATACTGATAGTGACCGTATTCGCTTTGTCACTAAATCCAGCTTTTCTTGTAGTGAACATTGATATTGTACCATTGGCTGGTTACATAACTCGTACTCATACGTATAACATACCATATATACATTATTGTAGTAAACAACGACACTCAGGTGACTTTATATACATGTTTGTAGTCAACATACCTTATATACATCTTCATCAATGCTCAACATTTTGTGTATCCTGTTTTGAAACGTAGACTGAATCCAGGTGTAAGCAAGCTAGATGTCTTGAACAACAACATCACCAAATCTTACACATACTTGTAGTTCTTATCTTGGGGATGAACTGAACCATGGTGAATATCCAACTCTAAGTGCATTGTCACTAAACAACAGTGCTTGAGTTTGGTATGGATTTGTAGAGCTTGAAAAGAATAAAACAAGTGTAAAAAGAGGAAGCATTTGATTACGGCTACAAAGGTGTTACGTCTTTAGAACAAATATTAGTATCGGTCATTTTTCTTAAACTTGTTTCAGGTAATCCCACATAGGTTGAAGGATATAAATTTTACTTATTAATATACTTGCGGGTGTGTATTACTTATGCTAGTTGGGATTGTTTGATTTTGTTTATTAGTAATAAACTAGCAGGGTCCCCGCGCGATGTAGCTGCGGGCACCCTGTAATTTTATTTTTTCGACTAATAATTTATTTTATTGTACATTTTTTGGCAATAGTTTTACCGATTAGTTTTTTAAAGCAAAAGTTTGATGAAATTTTGCTTAGTTTGTATTATTTTATTTATTTATTATTATTATTTTTTGTTTAGTAGTTTGCTTGGTTTGTACAATATGTGAACATATTTTAGTTTATTATGTTCTTTTTGACAATAAATTTACGGATATAAAAAATTTCGTTTAGCTCGTGTTCGTTCGGGCTCGAGCTCGTTGGCTCATGTCCTTTCGGGCTCGTTGAATCACATGTGATTTGTCTTGAAACCCTAAAAACCTAAATAAGTTGAATCATATGTGATTTACCTTTTAACCCTAAAGACCTAAATAAGCAACAAAATAAGCTGAATCACATGTTATTTACCTTGAATAGCAACTATATTGTCTTCTTCATCTATATTGTCTTCTTCATCTATTCAACAGCTTCTTCCATAACCATGTTTCCATCATCCACCACTTAATGTTCATCAATGCAACTTGAACATCAACTAATTGAGAAACCACCACACTGTTTTCTCAATCACAACTACAACATCAACTAAATCTGTTCGTGTAACTGATATGATTATCAACCATTTTACGAGTTTTGCTTGTGATTTAAGTTTAATCGAATAAAATTCAATCAAAATAAACGGTTTTTAACTATTAGCGATCTTATATCATGATTTTGGAGGTTAAATCGGAGTGAAATCAAAATTGAATCGTGGTGTTTTTTTATTGAATTGGATTTTGGATCGGGAGGGTGTGTATCCTATTTTTTGGGGAAAAAAATAAGACCGACTCTTTATTTTTAATTTAAATATTTGTCATTTTTACCCCTCATGTATAATTATATTATTTGATCTTAGCCTTTGGATCAAATTAGATTGAATGATTGTGATTGGCTATGACAATAAGTGGGTGGGTGTATGGTAACAAAACAAACCCAACAAGAGATAGATAGATATTATGAAACTACACGGGCCAATTAATTCCAAGCCCAGCCCAAATTAAGTAGAAGACACAAGCCCTCCTAACCCTAATCGCCCTCCTCCCTCCCTATATAAATCGCACTAAACACTCTCTCACTTAAAAAAACTTTCATCTAACCCTACCTAACTCCTTTGACTTGAACATTAACAAAAATATGGCTAGTAAGTTTGGATTCGGTAACACGCTGATCCACGAACCAACTGGGAGAATGCACTTTGTGAATCTAAAGAAAGGTAAATATTACTGGACCGCCAGAACCAAAGCATTTCCATATAAACTTGTAAAAAAAACTTCTTCTTCTTCTTCAGAATATTAATTTGAACAATCTCAAAGAAAAGATTGCCATATATGGCACGACAACGAGAATCAAATGGATTTACACTTTGGAATATTAGTCAACTGTATTGGTCCTTGCTTATGCAAGAAGAATCATGTTGAAGCTGATTACGCCCCACTACAAGTTGCACAACATTATAAGTACCGTAATCAGGATCAATTTGAAAGGCAATTCCGTACGTATGTCGACCTTTTAGACTTTGAGAAGTCACATGACCTGCCCATCCTTCCAAAGTCAGATCTTATTGTCCAATTTGATAAACCTGTGCACGAAGGGCTTTATTATGCGGTTTTCAAGGGTCATCTAAAAGTTGTAGTGATGCAAGTAAGAGATGCAATATCAAAAGAAACCGATGAATTGTGTAACAATCTTTCCAAACTAGATGGCAACATACATTTTGTTCGTTTTCTTGAGAAATATGAAGACGAGATAGAAAAACGCTACTTTTTAGTCTTTGAAGCCTTTTCTAAGGCGGAAACAAAGAAAGACTTGCCACACTTGTCAAAGGAAGGCCTGTTAGAGAATTTGAGGTAATTCACTAAATTTTCTTATATTTTCATTATTTAAACCCTTTATTTGTTGCTAATATATATCTATTTATTTAATTTTGTAGAGGTTTAACAAGAGCATATGCATTTATGCAATCATTGCCTTTCTCTATCGATATGCGGGGGAATATAGGTCGACCAGGTGTGGTCGTTGTCGAGGATGATCAAGGCCAAAGTACGCTCAAGATCTTAATAAAAGGTCCTGGCCAGAAAGGTAAAAACAAAATGGATGACTTGAAAGGTATGGCAGACATTATAGATCATTATTTACATCTTTTTGATACGGTGATCAGTCCAGAATCTGAACATTTGATCGAATGCCTTAGAGATGGCAGGTATATAAATATATAAATATATATATATATATATATATATATATATATATATATATATATATATATATATATATATATATATATATATATATATATATATATATATATATTGCAAAGTTGGAAAAATAAAATAATGTTTTAAGTTTAAATTTTGATGTGTTTTTAATTCGATGGCAGCTATGACATCATCAGCCTAACCGAGCATTTAACTTTCTGGACCCCATTACAAAAGTTGGAGTTTGTATGTGATGTATATAAGGTCTCGGAAGATTATGCCCCTTTACATCAATCATTAAACACTATCAAGCAAGCTGTTGCATCTCGCCAGGCCGGAATGATACATCGCAAGTTTTTTGAGAGAATGGAACGTTTTAGAAGTTACGCCTTAGGCCACGAAACTTCGAGAATTGGACAACTAGTTCGTTTAATCCGACATGCAAAAACGCATGATTTGGGAATGTCAAAGGACGTGAGGCTTTTATATGGGGAGAGCATGGAAGGATTAGAAGAATACTTCCGGGTTCGCTTTCCAAACTTGGTTTCAGAGCTGTACAAGCTTATGCAAAAAACATGTGCGTGGCATACATCCCTCAAGCAATATGCTATTTGTTCTCATACCTAGGGATTCAAACTCATTGCTTCAGTCTCTTCACCTATATAGTACAACAAAAAGTCGATGCAAAAAATTCAAACAGAAGCCGTCATAAAGATTGAGTTGTAAGATTGGTTAAAATCAACGTTTTTTGTTAGAGTGTGATTGCAGCCAAATTATTTTTGGATAACACTGTTGTCTTTTACTAATACTTTGAAGCATCCTATATGTAAGTTGATTATGATCAGCTCACCATGAACATCCCATTTAAAAGTGGATAAAAAAATATATAAGAAGACTGTGTATCCACTTTTAAATGGGATGTTCATGGTGAGCTGATCATAATCAACTTACATATAGGATGCTTCAAAGTATTAGCAAAAGACAACAGTGTTATCCAAACATAATTTGGCTGCAATCACACTCTAACAAAAAAACGTTGATTTTAACCAATCTTACAACTCAATCTTTATTACGGCTTCTGTTTGAATTTTTTTCATCGACTTTTTGTTGTATTATAGGTGAAGAGACTGAAGCAATGAGTTTGAATCCCCTAGGTATGAGAACAAATAGCATATTGCTTGAGGGATGTATGCCACGCACATGTTCTTTGCACAAGCTTGTACAGCTCTGAAACCAAGTTTGGAAAACGAACCCGGAAGTATTCTTCTAATCCTTCCGTGCTCTCCCCATATAAAAGCCTCACGTCCTTTGACATTCCCAAATCATGCGTTTTTGCATGTCGGATTAAACGAACTAGTTGTCCAATTCTCGAAGTTTTGTGGCCTAAGACGTAACTTCCAAAACGTTCTATTCTCTCAAAAAACTTGCTATGTATCATTCCAGCCTGGCGAGATGCAACAGCTTGCTTGATAGTGTTTAATGATTGATGTAAGGGGGCATAATCTTCCGAGACCTTATATACATCACATACAAACTCCAACTTTTGTAATGGGGTCCAGAAAGTTAAATGCTCGGTTAGGCTGATGATGTCATAGCTGCCATCAAATTAAAAACACATCAAAATTTAAACTTAAAACATTATTTTATTTTTCCAACTTTGCAAAAAAAAAAAAAAAAAAAAAAAAAAAAAAAAAAAATTATATACCTGCCATCTCTAAGGCATTCGATCAAATGTTCAGATTCTGGACTGATCACCGTATCAAAAAGATGTAAATAATGATCTATAATGTCTACGAGACCTTTCAAGTCATCCTTTTTGTTTTTACCTTTCTGGCCAGGACCTTTTATTGAGATCTTGAGCGTACTTTGGCCTTGATCATCCTCGAAAACGACCACACCTGGTCGACCTATATTCCCCCACATATCGATGGAGAAAGGCAATGATTGCATAAATGCAATTGCTCTTGTTAAACCTCTACAAAATTAAATAAATAGATATATATTAGCAACAAATAAAGGGTTTAAATAATGAAAATATAAGATAATTTAGTGAATTACCTCAAATTCTCTAAGAGGCCTTCCTTTGACAAGTGTGGCAAGTCTTTCTTTGTTTCCGCCTTAGAAAAGGCTTCAAAGACTAAAAAGTAGCGTTTTTCTATCTCGTCTTCATATTTCCCAAGAAAAAGAACAAAATGTATGTTGCCATTTAGTTTGGAAAGATTGTTACACAATTCATCAGTTTCTTTTGATATTGCATCTCTTACTTCCATCACTACAACTTATAGATGACCCTTGAAAACCGTATAATAGAGCCCCTCGTGCACAGGTTTATCAAATTGGACAATAAGATCTGACTTTGGAAGGATGGGCAGGTTATGTGACTTCTCAAAGTCTAAAAGGTCGACATACGTACGGAATTGCCTTTCAAATTGATCCTGATTACGGTACTTATAATGTTGTGCAACTTGTAGTGGGGCGTAATCAGCTTCAACATGATCTCCTTACATAAGCAAGGACCAATACATTTGACTAATATTCCAAAGTGCAAATCCATTTGATTCTCGTTGTCGTGCCATATATGGCAATCTTTTCTGTGGAATTCTATCAAATCTAATTTCTTTGTTGCGACATCTTTTTCATTGAAGTATTCATTTCCATTCAATATATCGATCCAAAAAAATGTATCAGCCTCATCAACATAAAACTTATCTCCATCTACACGATCTTCATTGATGGAGGCAACCTCTTCTTTGAGATTGTTCAAATTAATATTCTGAAGAAGAACAAGTTTTTAAATTCTAATTTGCATTTATTAAAAGATTTAATAGAAAAGGCAATGTTATTTAATTATTAGGTAAATAAAATAATGTTTTCAAAAACTAACTCTACCCTAAGCATAACTAATACTACCATGGAGCAGAAATGATCAAAAGGGACTATTAAAAAATTTTCAAACATTTAATTCCTTTAATTTAGTACTATTTAATTGGTCCAACAACTAATTTCAAACATGCGTAAATACAACTAGTTGGTAAAAAAAAAACATACATAAATAAAAACTAAAATTACAATACCTTCTTAGATCCGGATTTGCAGAAGTAATAAAGTTCATTGTTCTCGTCGCTGTCCTCGAAACCAAAATAATCCACATCTTCATCTTTTACAAGTTTATACGGAAATGCTTTGGTTCTGGCGGTCCAATAATATTTACCTTTCTTTAGATTCACAAAGTGCATTCTCCCAGTTGGTTCGTGGATCCGTGTGTTACCGAATCCAAACTTACTAGCCATATATTTTTTTAATGTTCTTCAAGTCAAAGGAGTTAGGTAGGGTTAGATGAACGTTACTTTAAGTGAGAGAGTGTTTAGGCCTTTAGGGGTGTTTCTTTTTCCCCTTAGTAGATGAATTGCCATTTAATATTAATATATTTTTAGGTGGGGCTCAAAAAAATCCATTGTTTCCTCTATAATAAAAAATGATACTCTCCCCATTAAAGGGTATTAAGGGAGGACCCACCATCTTTCCACATCTAGAAGAAAAGAAACAAGGCCTTAGTGTGATTTATATAGGGAGGGAGGGAGGAGGGCGATTAGGGTTGGGAGGGCTTGTGTCTTCTACTTAATTTGGGTTGGGCTTGTCGGTGTAGTTTCATAAGTAATCTCTATCTATCTCTTGTTGGGTTACCATAGACCCACACTTATTGTGTCATAGATAGATTTGAAGAACCAATCACAACCATTCAATCTAATTTGATCCAAAGGCTAAAATCAAATAAGATAATTACACATGAGGGGTAAAAATGACAAATATATAAATTAAAAATAAAGAGTCGGTCTTATTTTTTTCCCCAAAAAATAGGACACACACCCTCCTGATCCAAAATCCGATTCAATATAAAACACCACGATTCAATTTTGATTTCACTCCGATTTAACCTCCAAAATCATGATATAAGATCGCTAATAGTTAAAAACCGTTTATTTTGATCGAATTTTTGTTCGATTAAAATTAAATCACAAGCAAAACTCGTAAAATGGTTGATAATCAGTTACACCAACAGATTTAGTTGATGATGTAGTTGTGATTGATGAAAATAGTGTGGTGGTTTCTGAATTAGTTGATGTTCAAGTTGCATTAATGAACATTAAGTGGTGGATGATGGAAACATGGGCTCAAGATGAAGAAGACAATATAGCTGCTATTCAAGGTAAATAACATGTGATCCAGCTTATTTTGTTGCTTATTTAGGTTTTCAGGGTTAAAAGGTAAATCACATATGATTCAACTTATTTAGGTTTTTAGGGTCTTAAGACAAATCACATGTGATTCATCTTATTTTATTGCTTATTCAGCTTATTTTGGATATTAGCAGTAGATTTTGTTCTACCTGTTTTTCAGTAACAAAACCAATGTATTTTTTTTTAACAAAATCACATGTGATTCTGAAAAAAAAAAAAAAAAAAAAAAAAAAAAAAAAAAAAAAAAAAAAGATTCTGTGATGACACCAAGACCAACTTTTCAGCTTTAGATCATTTTACAACCTTTACTCACTCATATCTTTCTACTTTACACTCAAACCACATAACCTTTACTCAACTCAACCTCAAATTTCATCTCCTAGTGCACCTAATGCACCATCTAAAACACCCTCCTACCAAGAAATCACTTCCATGAACATGGCTCTTTCACTCTAAAAAATCACATCACTTGATAATCATTTCCCATCTTCACCAATAAATCCACCTAGTCATTCTCACAAAATGATTCAACCATATAACTATTCCCTACACTCTACAAAGTGTGTCATCACCACTAAAACCTAACCCATGAAGGTTAAACCATATTTCATGATACACAAACCTCATGTTTGTATCAATTTTTTACACTTTATGCAAGTATGTTCAGAAATAGGAAGACAAATATCCTTTAAAAGCAGTCGGTAACATGCCCCCCACCCCCGAGTTATAAGTTAACACGGTGCGTTATCCCTTACCAGCCATGGAAGTCAAGCCCACGTTAACGTGGTGCGTTGGCTTTGTAACGCAGCGTTAAACTGCTTACTTTAAAAAAAATTGCACTTTGGCCCCTCTAACGTGCATATGACCGTTGCATTCAAAAAAAAAAAAATCACTTTAGCCCCCTATGTTTTATATCCGTTACAAACGGCTATATGTGTAAAAAAAGGAAGAAAAAAAAAACCTTATTCAAACCCATTTTATCACAACTATAAATACCCATTCACCCACACAATTTTTTTTTTCACATTTCCACTACTCTATATAATCTACAATACACTTCTATTAGCAAAAAAAATGTCGGGCGGTAACAACAACAACGACAACTCGTTAACGAATCTTCTCGGATGGTGGAATTACCCATACGCGGGTTCTTCCTCAAATCCAAATTGGAATAACCCAAACGTGGGTTCGTCCTCAAATCCGAACTAGAATAACCCAAACGAATTGGGTATGTCGAGTGAAGAAGTTTTCCAACAACATCAAGAATATCAATATTGGCGAGAAAGCCAACAAAACACCCTAAACTCCAATTTTCAAAATCTTAAATTCACTCAACCATCACAACAATCCCAAACGGAAAGAAATGAAGTTCCGGAAACACCTACTTCCTCTATAAAACCGAAAAGCCGTGGTAAACGAAAAGAAAAAAAAACAAAATCCAAAGAACATTATTCGAGTTTATGTTTACCAACATCGACTGTACCCCGAGTCATGATAAGGGTTTAACTCCCACAAGCCGCCCTTTAGCACAATTCGAAGACACTAATCCTCATAGTATTCATATTCTCACATCTTTTCATGGATTGGTATGTCTAGGCATACATGAGATCAAGAATGTCCATGTATACTCTCATCTAATCTTATGGAATCCTTTGTCGAATGAGTATAAAAGGTTGCCCAAATTTAATTACAAGGAATACAACAATGATATTTGTAACGACTATTCAGATTTCGGATTGTATTACAGCTCTTGTGAAGATGACTACAAGCTTCTATTTGTAAATTATTATGACGATAATGTTTACATATACTCGTTGAAATCGGACTCATGGAGAAAAGTAAACATCTTTCAGCATACAAGTAAACTTTATCCTGGACATTGGAGTCGAGGTACTTATTTGAATGAAAATCTCTATTTCTTACAAGAACACTCGCGCTAGAACGGACGGTTAAGTTCCATTATGAGGTTTAACACAAAAACTGAATGGTTGTCACATATAGAAACTCCCTCTGTTGATGATTATCCAAATGCGTGTTATTATTTTGCCACTATGATGGTTAAAAGTGATTGCATTCATGTTTGTGTCAAATATGACATTGTTAACATGAGTTATGATGAATATGGGAATATGAAGGGTTTCGGAATGAAGACCTGTATTAAGTTGTGGAAGTTGGATGAAAATAGGAATATGAAAGAAGTGGTAAGTTATCAACTAATTAGTAGCCCCTATGTTTATGATCCTGCTATTATTAGCCATCTGATTCCATTCCACTTAATGAAGAACGGTAACTGGCTCATGAGGGATCGCTGCTACAAACATCCAATTTATGAAGTAGATCTCAAAAAGAAGCCCAATCGATATATGAAGTAGCCATCAGCATATCGTATTTTTATTTTAATAATGATTATTGTTCTTTTTGTTTCCATCTAGACAGAAATATAACAAATTTATCAGTAGGTAATTAACTGTGTTTGCTTGGGTATGTAGCTAAACTTTTCATCCAATATATTTGTTTGTAATCTTTTGGTTCGCTAGCTTCTAATTCTTTGTTATACTATGGGTATGTTTGGCGACAAGTAGTAGTAAGCAGTAAGCTGTAGCAGTAAGCAGGAGCTGTTTGTTTAAAAAATGTGTTTGGTAATGTAGCAGTAGCTGTAATTATAAAGAGTAAAATTACGAAAAAGGACATATACAAATTAAAACAAAAATTATTGAACAAATAATAAAATTATTATTTCTAAGGTACTCATTACTTTTACATGCTTGATATTACATAAACACCATGATACGCTAATTATAACTTATGTGCGACGTGCGTTCCATATTGATTTGGCAATATCATTACGAATTTTTTTCATCTCATTAGATGTTCCACTAGAAGTACCTTCATTATTTGTAACCGAGCCACGAACATCACGAAGTTCATCACATCCCATGTAATCTGGATGTTGTTTGAAAGTAGTAAACACCATGTCTTCCTTGTCATTATTACGAATGTAGTTATGCAAAGCAAACGCGGCGATAATTATATCATGTTGAGTTTCCACACTATATTTAGGCATTCTCGTGAGTATTTTCCATCGTTTCTTCAAAATTCCAAATGATCTCTCAATAGCACTTCGTAGAGATGAATGAGAACGATTGAAAGACTCTTGCATGTTCTTAGGCGGCACATTTTCAAATTGCGATTTATGATATCTTGTCTTTGGATATGGAACCAAATATCCCTTTCTAAAAGGATATCCTTTATCAACTAAATAATATTTACCTGGTAAAACTTTAAAATAAGTCGCTTGCAATTTATCATGAAGTTTTGGTATAATAATAAATGCGTATAAAATTACCTTCCGGCGGTTTTGGAAAGTTCATAGCTCGATTGTTAATGACATCGAGGAAAACACTTGTGTCATGTGTTGAACCCTCCCATCCAACCGATATAAAGGTAAAACATAAATCAAAGTCACATACTGCCATCACATTGAAAGTAGGTATCCCTTTCCTACCAATATAAGGCAGTTGCTCGGTCTCTGGGATGCATGCCACAATATGCGTACCATCAATACAGCCAATGCAATCCTAAATAATTGTTTTTATGTATCAATATATAGTATTAGTAATAAAAAATTATATAACCAAAAAAGTAAATGAATGCCTTGAAGTACGGCATATATCTTTTATCATTCATGATTTGATGTGGTGTTAATTGAAAGGTTGGATCCTTCGGATTTATCATCTCACGGGCTAGACCATGAAAACCTTTAGATCTACCAGTTATTGCCTCTAGAACTTCATGAAATACTCTACTGATAGTTTCTCCTGAACGTTGAAAGCGCTCACCAACATCCCTATTAGACACCCCTACGCAAGTGTATACACAAATATTCCCAACTTCTCAACAACCATCATTTTATCACTAGACTTTAACCCGTAACTTGATTCCAGTTCCCCACATAATTTTAAAAATACGTTTGGATGCATTCTAAAAGCATTAACAGATCAGATAGGGTTGGCATTTAATACTTCATTCATCCAAGCTTCTCCCGTTAGAGATTATGTCATGCATGGTTCATTATGCATATATTTGTAATAGTACGCAGAAACTAGATCGCATGAGTACAATGAGTCCATAAGAAAATGTACACAACCATGTTTACTTTTTCTATTTCTTCTTTCAGTCAACATCCATGTTGATTATGTTAACCTATACAAAACTGTGTACATATTTTGAAGTTGAAAGTTTTCTGAGTAGCTAGAGTGATTGTTCTATTGGTTTTGTTCTTCTGGAAAGTTTATCAGACAAGTATGAGTGCATGTCTTGTTTTGATTAAGACTAGACGAGTACCCGTGTATAGCAACGAGATTTTATAGCGACAAATAGTTTTATTGATAAAAAAAAGTTTATAGGTTATAAACGAAACATAATGTTTTGAAACCCGGTTCGACCCGGGTGGTTCAACCGGTTGAACCGTTCCGGTTGAAAAATAGGTCGATTTAAACCGGGTCAACTTGCTAGGTTGGGTCGAAAACGGGTCAAATTAAACCGATCCGCCAGGTTTGAAGCATCCCGGGTTAACCCGGTTTGTGTTTTAATTGGTTGTATTTAATTTGGTAAATATGTTTTTAATTGGTTGTACAATGTGAATAAATCATTGTACTTTTAAGTAATGAATAATGTTTTGAAACACGGTTCGAACCAGGTAGTTCAACCGGTTGAACTGCTCCGGTCGAAAAATGGGTCGATTTAAACCGGGTCAACTTGCTAGGTTGGGTCGAAAACGGGTCAAATTACGGGTCAAATTACCGGGTCAACCCGGTCGAAAACGGGTCAATTAGTTGTATTTAATTTGATAGATATGTTTTTAATTTGTTGTATAATGCGAATAAATTATTGTACTTTTAAGTAATGTAGTATTTTAATTAGAGTATTAATTACATTAATTTTCTCACATTTGACTTTCAATACTCAACTTTCAATACTCAACTTTTCAAGTTTGACTATTTTTCCATTATAGATAGTATAGATAGATAGTATCTGTTAGTTGTATAGATTTTGGGTTTGTCCAAATCTTTTCTATTCTTATATTGTAAATTTTTGGAAATAATATAATTTCACCTTTGCAAAAAAAAGAAAAAAAAAAAAAAAAAAGAAAAAAGAAACTGTGTACATATGAGTAAAAATAAAACATTAATTATTAAATCTCATAGTTATGTGTTTTTTTTATGCTTCGTAAAGCCTACATGTATATTACCCAACTGACTTATTGGGAATCACTTTAGATTTTTGGCTGGTCCATCAATATAATATGTATGGTAACATATAAATTCCATAACTACAAAGAGAATATTTGAAGCATCTTTTAATGTTAATCTGGAAGTCAAATTGATCCCCAACGAATTACGTACTCTCACAAAAACTTAACTAAACTTGATCCTTACGTCATTGTATCTAAACTTGCATGACAAGTATTCGTGACTCTCTAGTCTCTCCTATAAATAAAATTGAACGACTAAGGGCATATACTGATATACTATAACATCCCTATAATCGAACATCATGTCGAATAGCAAGTATGCATATGTGAAAGATTTTGAAACCAAAGACCAGTTGGAATCTGGACGCTACTTCCGACTTCGTTGCAGCAATTTTGCAAGGTACGTACATGCTTGCATGCAAACTTTTTTTAATCACTACGATCTACTGTTATGGTTAATGAACAATTACTATAGTAAACAAGTTAAAAACTCTTAAGCATGCATGCTCTGAAATTCATGTTTTTAGCTCAATTCCTACCAGGGGACGGCAAAGTAAATGGCCACGCCAACCATGGATTAGTCCGAAAATATAAAGAAATCACGTTGTTTATTATTAGCTGGTTTGATGCTTGTCTTGTGCTTGGGTGCATGTTGGTATATTTACCCGGGTGGGCTAATTTGGGAATTGTAGTTCATATAATTACATGTGAATTCATTATATATCGTGGGAAAAGATTATTGTTTAACGATGTCTATTAGGATGAATCTGCTATGAACATGTGAAATTTTGTTTGGTATATATGTTGATTATAGGCTACCTTTATTTGGTTATAGGAATTTTATCACTGTTCTAACCATGTACCAAACGTGGCAGATTTTGTGAAGTTAATGAGTTTATAAAACCAAACGATGAAAAAGCTCAAAACTTGATGAACTCATGTGCAATATCGATGTGCAAGGAGTTGTCAGATATAATCTTGGCTTATGGTTTTGGTCACGAGTACAGGTAAGACCTTCAATCCATCGTAAATATAGAAACACATACATATGAATGTCTAATGTTTACTTAATGTGTTATGCAGTTTCATTTTAAGAAAGGAAACTGATCTTTACACAAGACGTCCTAGGTAATGTATAGAACTTTTTTTACGTACATTTTTTTGTTTTATTAATTGTTTTTAAAGAATTCATGTTATAACAATGAAGTTAACACTGCAGTAAATTGGTATAGGTCGTTGTCTCATTGTTCACGTCATCGTATCGGATGAAATGGATGGAATTCTTTCCGAACAAAGACATGAGATTAGGTGCTATATTTGAAGGAGAAGTCTTGTCCTTAGAGAAAACAAGTGATGTTCAGGCATATCTTGCTTTTAAACAACACGAATGTGAGTAGATAAGCACATACATATTACTCAATAGTGGTAGCAAAATGACCATTTTGTTAACGGGTCGGGCTAGTGGTGGCAAAATGGCCATTTTGTTAACCGCTCAGGTTGCCCTGATTGATCTTAATGATGGTGTTTCTTGAAAAGTTTTTCCAGGTGATGGGAATAACTTGATCAATACATGCTTATGGAAGTTGATTGAAAGTGGAAAATCAGAACAAGAAGCACAAGAGATATTGGAGGTGTGTACGAATTCAATCTTTTACGCTTAGAGAAATCATGTTTCTTTCTAAAAAAAGGTTTTTAAACCAATTTTGACATATCTCTTTATGTCTCTAGGAATCAGAAAAAAGCAAGGGAAAGCTAGGAAAGAATGAGATTCTAGTCCAACAATTCAGTATCAACTATAACGACTTTCCAGAAATGTTTCGCCTAGGTTCTTGCATTCTCAAGAAAGAAGTTGACAATAGGCGGAAGATCATAGTCGTTCATACAGAAAATATAGCGTCAAAAACTTTCTTGAATGGTTATTCCATTCTTTCTAAGGAGCTAACTGATTTAGAGGAGAATGTGTCTAGTATTGGTGAAGAGCAATTGAATCTATGGCTGGGTGAGAACCAAATGAAGCAAGAATCGCAAGATCAGATTGAGAACCACACAAAGCAAGAATTGAAAGATAATTGGATTGTCATCAGAATAGATGGCTGCAATTTTAGCAGGTAACATATGTTACTGAGATTTTATTTTCGATTACTCAAGTGCTACTTCTTGCTTCTGTTACATTTATGATTATAGAATAAAAAGATTACCATGGATCAATTTGGGCAATTACATAGTGCGCGTCAAAATTAGGCAACTTGACCCCAAATACTTTCTAACCAAAAGTATTAATCTTTTGATATCCAATATACACTTTTGGCAAATTTTGACCGATTCGACTTGTTACCTCTAAATTTATTATTATTTTTTACCCCTTAGTGATGAAACATAGCCTCAGTTTACCCATTGACAAGTAAATAGGTAGATACTGCGACTTGCAGTTGCCTTCATGTTGTCAAGAAATGCTAAAGCTTGAGCTTTGGTTACTTTGCTATTTTTTATATGGTTTCTTCTTTTTGTTTTCCCCTAGATTTACTAAGGTTCATGGATTCAAGAAGCCATTTGAAGAGCAGGCATTGAAACTTATGGACTCATGTGCAATGGCTGTCGTCGAAGAGTTTAAGGACATTGTATATGGCTATGGACAGAGTGATGAATACAGGTAAGCTTGTTAAATCAGTTTTTTATTGGTTAATCCTGTTATGTTAATGTTATCTTTGATTTGCAGCTTTGTGTTGGAGAATAATACTCAACTCTATCAAAGATTTGACAGGTCCATCTTCGTTTCTAAGGACTATATTATGCTGTTTTTACGTACACTTGTTTGATACAACTAATTTTTTATTCATGCAGTAAATTAGTATCTGCAATTTGCTCGGTGTTCACAGATGCATATGTGAAGAATTGGAAAGAATTCCTCCCTCAAAAAGAGTTACAGTACGCACCACGTTTTGATGGAAGGGCTGTTTGCTATAAATCATACAAGCTGATTCGAGATTATCTATCTTGGAGACAAGCCGACTGTCAGTATATCCTCCCTCTCCTCTCTTTTGCTACATATATTTAATTTCGTGCTAGTATTTAATAATTTTTTTATAATATAAAGGCGCCCGCTTCTGACACTATGGATCATTCACAAAAAGTATCTCCTTAATTGAACTTTCGTAAGATACAAATGATGGCCTTCCCTTGAAACTATTGAACAAGCGACCCATGCTTACTAGATATATAGCATCCTTAACATTATGCTTGTCACGTACCCGTTTCTTCAAACGAGTTTACTTGATCAAATATTTGAGTATAGTTCATTAATCTTCTAGTTGCCTTTTTCATAATATGTCTTATTTTGTGTAGGTCACATAAACTCAAAGCATAACACTTTGTTTTGGGCGCGAGTCAATTCTGGCGAAAGCAAAAAAAGAGCTCAAATAAATTTACAGGTGCGCACCAGCTTTATAATTCCCATTTTTTTCTTGGAATTTGTATCTCTCCGAGCATTTGATAAACATAAGATAGGTTTATTTGCATAACATAAAATGATAAAATTTGCATATGGGGACGGTATATGGAGCTTAGAGTGATATCAAATTATATTATACTGGTTTCATTGTTTTCAGTATGTCCATCTGCCAAATATGATGGTTTTGATAAGTAATTTCCTTTGTTATATCGACCTCGTTTGTAGAAACTTTATTCTCTAAGGCTATGAATTACAGTTTGAGTACTGTCTTACTAAACAAGTAATCCATGCTATTGGAAATGCAGGGTGTTTTAAGAAAGGAATGGTATACGATACTCTACCAGGAGTTTGGTATTGACTACAAGCAGTTGCCACTCATATTCCGCAACGGCTCTTCAGTTTTCTGGGACGACAAGGTAACCCTCACATACTACTTCTCTTTTTTGTATTTGCGAACTTGCGAAAGGCTCACCTGTAGTATTGTTTCATCCAATTTTTCAACATACACATTCAATTGATTATCTTTTTTTGGAAAATTCTTTTAACGGTATTTGAAAAGTTGGATGAATTTAGTAACAACTTGTAACTTCCTGTGACAATGAGGTGAAATTAGCATGTTGGAATTGTCGCAGTCTGCATTATTTTTTTCCCGGAAGTAGTATGTCTGTTCTAAACACAATCTAAAATTCTGTTTACAACCAGGATATAAATGGAGTGAAGAAACTAGTGGTGGAATACCCGAATATAATTCGAGATGACTTCTGGGAAGAACACGCACACATACTTAAGGATACAGACTCAAAGCTCACTAATCTCGAATAATTTTTCATTTTTACTCTAGAATCTACCACTTACTCTGTCGTCTTTCATGATAATTGCTCGTCTTAGTTAAACTGGTACATTGCAAACCAGTGCAAGAAAATAGTATGTTATGGATCCTTTGCCTTCATCTTGATTTTCGCTGGTTATCTTTACTTGTTTTGTTCAGATACGATACTGTAATTGAACTACTTATAAAACAACAAATGACCAGAAATTCTTCCTAGTATATGAAAAGGACTCTATTACCCCTTTAACATACGCGTTTCCTCTTCTTTGGGTTGTTGGAATCATACGAAATTGGTGTATTGTTGTTCTATTTGTTTAAGGCATTTCAACATCATTAGCACCTGCTAGAGTTAGTTGTAACTCGTTGACTTCATAGAAATGTAGAACTTTATTTACTACAAATGGACATTCCGGAGCTCTACCGGCAAGTTCATCATCAAATAACGGGGAACCATATAACACATTAAGTGGACTCTTTGAAAGTAGAACTTTATTTACTTAGGCTCTTTGAAATTAATCTTAGGCAAGAGAAACAACACAAAAGCTACTGTATAACTTGAGTTTTGGTTTATGCAACTCGGGGTTATGAATCTGCCAATTCTAGAAACGCGTATCTACAAGCCGTAACGCGTTTAATCTTTCCAACCAACATCTAAACGTTTTATTAAAAGGTTTTATCAATCCTACAATCATATTTACTGTATACTAAACTTTTTTTAAAACCCTAATCCATCCATGCAAAGTTACTTAACCAACTCAGGTAATTAAAACTTAAAAATAAATAATTAGAGAATGAAAACTAACCAATTCTTGAAAAACCTTAAACCCTATGCTCGATTTTTTCCCTTCTCTTCTTTTCGGTCGACTGAATATCAAAAGCGTGGGTTTAGGGTCATTGTTTTGGGATATAAATGGTATTAGGATATATTTGTAATAGCTATAAGGGGGTGGCAACCTTTGCCTAAGCTTGCTTCAAGTTTAAACATTTCCAACCAATAACATGTTAACAACACATTTTATACCACAACATACCCCAAAATACTTTTTTAGTGTCAACCTTGGTACCCAAACATTAATAAAAAATAAACAAACATATATAAAAAATAAACAAACAAATGTTATCCACTTCCAACCAAACAAACAAATGTTATCCACTCACCGATGGATCTTATCAAACATATATAAAAAATAAACAAACAAATGCATTGGTTTGTTATCATCCCAACCGACCTTAACATTCGATGAACAGCCTTGAAACCACATTCACGACATTTTACGAGGGTTGGTTTAATCGCCACCATGACCTCCAACAACAATTAACAACCGACAATGAAAGACAGTTTAGGAAGCTAGTGGAACAAGCCTCCCAACATTACCATGAATACTATCAAGAGAAGTTAACCTTAATAGAAGGTGATGCCATGGCCATGGTGCAAGAGAGCTTGGCAGTTGCGAAAACATTAACTCCCAACGTCCATATTTTACTTGATATTCTCCACACCGATTCGGTGAGATCTCCCGTTTGAAGCATAGATCGGGTCTTGCCGAGACACTGGCAATGCATCTTGCCGATCGGCAAGGCTTGCCGAGCTTGTTTTGCCGAAAGGATGCCACCCCCTAAGTCCTGTGCACGCACGAGGGTTACACATAAATCGAATTTATCTTAAAATTTTAGTTTAGTATATGAAAATATAAAAATTTACCCGTGAAAATTGTGATATAAGTATAACTAATACTTGTCCATGATTGTTTATTATGTATCAATCTATTACAATAACATTTTGTAAAAAAAATTGTTGCTTAAACGATTTAACTTTGTTTAACTGATATAAATGTTAAGGTTGAGGTTGATGTTGTTGTATAACTTTAACTATTCATATCATGTTGTACAAAATGTGCGAGTTTAGTAGCACATAATCATCACGAATAGGAGATATATCAGTACGCCATCCACGGGACACCTTTCGTAGTGAGGGGAAGTCCTCTTTGTGAAGTTAAAATATGCTCCGTAAAGTTTTTTAATTTTTTTTAATATCCATATATAAACTTTAAATAAAAATTTCATTAGTCGTTGTTATAAATACAATAGCGTATATTTATTTTCATATCACAGTAATCCATGCTTACATTTGATATTCATATTCTCGTAAACAATAATTTAGCTATATTTAATATTCAAGCCCGTGTATGCATAAATTAAACTTTTAAAATAAAGTAACATGAGTTTTTATTTAACGTATAGAGTAAAAAAATATTTTAATAGATGAAAGTCTAAAACTAATATTAGTTTTAAAAAATATTTAACGTATATTAAAACTAATTCGTATATTTGTAAAATTTTGTAATTTTAATAGATAAAAGTCTGAAAAAAAAATACTAATACTCATGTAATTTTAAATAAAATTCATCTTATAAAGTATAGGGGGTATAAAGTGTAAGGGGTTATTTGTTATTTTTATAAAGTTATCTATACTATCTATAATAGAAAAATGGTCAAAAGTGAAATGTTGAGTTTTCAACAATGGTCAAATGAGAGAGAAAGTGAAATGTAATTAATACTCTTATTAAAATACCCAATACTTAAAAGTACAATTATTTATTCACACTGTACAACCAAATTAAAGCTCATCTATGAAATTAAATACAACCAATTCAAACACAAATCGGGTTGACCCGGGACGCTTCAAACCTGGCGGGTTGACCCAGTTTAATTTGACCCGTTTTTGACCCAACCTAGCAAGTTCACCCGGTTTAAATACAACCGATTCAAACACAAATCGGGTTGACCCGGGACGCTTCAAACCCAGCGGGTTGATCCAGTTTAATTTGACCCGTTTTCGACCCAACCTAGCAAGTTGACCCGGTTTAAATCGACCCATTTTTCAACCGGAATAGTTCAACCGGTTGAACCACCCTGGTCGAACCGGGTTTCAAAACATTATCCATTACTTAAAAGTACAATGATTTATTCACATTGTACAACCAATTAAAAACATATCTACCAAATTAAATACAACCAATTAAAACACAAACCGGGTTGACCCGGGACGCTTCAAACCCGTTTTTCGACCGGAACGGTTCAACCAGTTGAATCACCCGGGTCGAACCGGGTTTCAAAACATTATGTTTAATTCCCAAATCTTCAAACTTTTATTATTTTTCGTTTATAACTTATAAACTTTTTTTTTATCAATAAATTAACTATTTGTTGCTATAAAATCCCGTTGCTATGCACGGGTACTCGTCTAGTTAAAAAAATATGAAAACTTGTAATTTTACACTCAACCATTAAAGTTTTATTAATTACCCCCTTTTTTTAAGTTTTTGTTTTTTCAAATTTGACACAAATATTTTTATGTGTTTTTTTTCTCAACCAAATTTCTCCACCAAATTTATTAAAGTTTGACAAAAATTAATTTAATTTTGACTTTCTATTGACCAATTATATTGCTTGATTTTGCCTAGGTGACAAAATTGTGCTTTCCTATTGGTCCAATTTTTTTTCATTGAGAATGGTTTTGCAAAAACACTCCGAAATGATGTAATTATTTTATTATATAAATAAAAGATTGTATTTGGATTATTATTTGATAAGTATTTGTATTTTTTTAAAACTTAACATTTATTTTATTTTATTTTATTATTATAATTATTTTTAAAAACAGCCGCCCCTTTTTATGTATAATTTTTTATTACACATATTTGATAAATCACAGAAATTTCTAGTTGCTAATTATGACCCATTACTTCTCATTTTGTCATATAATGACTCAAAACAATTTATAAATAGGAAATGAATTCCAACAATAAAAACACACTTATAGACCATTATATTATTGTTGTCATCATGAATAAATATTATTTATATCCTTTGTAAAATTGTTTAATGGGTTTAAACCAATACCATAAATTCGATAATTGTCGTAAAGTCCTCAAGATGCACTTAAGTGAAATGACATCAATGTTTTCAATAAACGTGAGCACATAGCATATAATATCATATAGACATATGATAGCCATGTTAAAGAGTTTCTATTAATCACTTGATATGACACATAAATACATAAGCACATAAGTTAATCAAAGGTTCGGCCAAAAGTCAAGTTGACTGATCTAAAAACTGACGGTTGTCACAACTGGGGGTTGGGAAAGTTCGTAGTAGTGTTTCAGCGTCTTTGTTGATCGTTGGCCAGTAATAGCCCATTCGTATTGCCTTTTCCGCGTCTGCTCTTGCACTTGAATGCATGCCGCACATGCCTCCATGTATTTCTTGTAGAATAGCTTCTGCCTGAATTGGTCTCACACGCCTTGCCATTAGTCCCATGTAGGTTTTTCTGTATAGCACGTCATCTTAAAGTAAAAGTTCATTGACTTCCGCTTGCTTTTGAGTGCTTTGTCTTTATCTTCAGGGGGTTGTCCTTCTCGAAAGTAGTTGAGTAGGGTGTCATCCAATTGACTCTTTCTTCTACTATTTGAATTGCAGGTTTTAGCGAATAAATTGCATAATTTTATTGAGCTTTTTCATTCACAGCCCATCAAAAGCCAACCACAAAACCCTTACTTTGAAACTTACAACCACCAAACCGCATCTTACAACACCCCTTAACGACAGAAAGTATAATGAAAACATAGTCACCCCCAATGTCAATAATTGGCAAAAGGGTTTAGTTTCTCTCCATATAGGGCTTTATAAATCCACCAACCTTCAACAATCATAACAAAATGACAAATACATGTTGTTACAGCTCATTATTTGATTATGATTGTTGAATATAAGATCACTTTTAAAATACACGTTTGACCAATTCAAACTTCCTTTATGGTTGTAACGTCCATGATTGATCGTTGCTATATGGATTCATCCATCTTCAGAAGTGTAAAGTTTTAAGGTTGCTAATCGTGTAAAGGATGTTAGTATATTTTGTTTCAAACAAGTTCTTAAAGGGTATTTGATAGTAGTGTGATTATTTTACCACATGTGTATATATGGTAAAATCCAACTCGAATTTGAGTGTTGGTTTTGATTTGTGATTTTTAATTTAAGGGTCTTGGCGGGTGGCAAGTGAAGGGATGTGAAGGATAGTGGCGGTGGCAACTTGTGAAGGGTGGTGCTGGTGGCTGCTATGGTGGTGAAGGGGGTGACGGTGAAGCATGAAGGAAAAGGGAGGTGTTTGGGAAAGTGTTTCAAAAGTGCGTGGTGGATTTAAATATTGACATGGCAAAAAAATAAAAATAAATAAATAAATGAATGATAACCAATAACCTTTTTAGCCGGTCACCAAGTACACGAAATAGACGGAATTTAGTGTATCCAATTATAAAAGCAAAAAATAAGTAAATAAATAAATATGCATGAAGTGCTAAGTTAGATAATTTCCAAGTAATTAACCCTTTTACAAATGACACTTTTAACCCGAAGGGCATATTACGTTTTGAAATCACTGAATTTTTGTGTGTGTCGTTTGATGAGGTCTAAAAAGTTGTTCATTTTATTTTTATGACAAACTTAGGGTGCGTTTGATTTGCTTATAGGATTCACAATGGATAAAATTGGTATGATAATATGGTGGTATAGGAATGAGCTTGATAGTTCAAAAAATGTTGTTTGGTTTACATATTTGGGTTTGAATATTATTTGATAAATATAAAGAAAAAGAGTGTGGTGAGTGAAATTAGTGGTGAAATAAGCCCCAAAGGAATGGTTTTACAAAATCCACCAAGTCCAAGTAGTATGGATCTATGGGTTTCTATATGTAGGTCCTACAAAAATGTTTTGGCAAAACCCTCAACCAAATAAATGCAAATGATATCAAACTCATACTTTCATTCCCACACCCCTATATCAAACGGACCCTTAGACCATCTTGCATCATCTTGCTCTAGTTTTTATTTTATTTTTTTATTTATGATTAGCATATTCATGAGTCAAACTTAACCATGAGTATAAATCAAATAACCAAGTTTAATATACCGAACCCCTTCAACCAAACATTGGTACTCATTTTAAGTCTCAACCCAAGGCCTTAGTTTGTATTTACCACAAAAATTTGACCTATCTTACCTGCATTCTCATATTCTCTACGTTTTCTTTCCTTTCTTTTTAATTTGACTTTTAATTACACTTCTAAGAGCTCAACTATTTACTCCATTTGTCCGAAAATATAGATTCAGTTTAACTTTTTTAATTGAACTTTGACCTTAAATATTTTTGTTTGTATTATATAATACTTGATGCAAAATATATAAATGGATAGTGTTTTATATGTATTTTCATACAAATAAAAATATTTATGGTCAAAGTTTGATTAAAAAGTCAAATTGGACTTATATTTTAGGACGGGTAGTATAAAGTTAAATAGATATTGTTAAATGTTAACTAAACACAAATAGTTTTATCTAAAATTTATTTTCACAATATGATTCTAAGAAAAAACTCGGTCGGTCTTGAAGACTTTTTACTATTGGATGTAATACGGAGTAACTCATTTAACAGGTTGACTTTTTTAGGTTTTTGGCTGGTCCACCAATATATGTATATATATGGTAACATATAGATTCCATAACTACAAAGAGAATATTTGAAGCATGTTTTAATGTTAATCTGGAAGTCAAATTGATCCCCAACGAATTACTTTCACAAAAACTTAACGAAACTTGATCCTTACGTCTAGTCTCTCCTATAAATAAAATTGAACGACTAAGGGCATAACGTACTATAACATCCCTATAATCGAACATCATGGCGAATAGCAAGTATGCATATGTAAAAGATTTTGAAACCAAAGACCAGTTGAAATCTGGACGCTTTATCGTTGTTCGACTTCATTGCAGTAACTTTGCAAGGTACGTACGTACATGCAATGCAACCTTTTTTTTAATCACTACGATCTACTATTATGGTTAATGAACAATTACTGTAGTAAACATGTTAAAAACTCTTAAGCATGCATGCTCTGAAATTCATGTTTTTAGCTCAATTCCTACCAGGGGACGGCTCCAAAAATATAAAGAAATCACGTTACTTATTACTGTATTTGCTTGTTTGATTCTTGTCTTGTGCTTGGGTGTTATGGTATATATTTATGCCGGTGGCCATGGGCTAATTTGGGAATCGTAGTTCATATAATTATTACGTGAATTCATTATTGTGAAAAGATTATGGTTTAACGATATAACGAATGGGGCATATATAGCTGCACAGCCTAAGTATTTAGGATCAATCCGCTATGAACATGCATGTGAACTTTTGTCTAGTATCATTATGTTGATTATAGGCTACCTTTATTTGGTTATAAATGCAAGAAATTCTATTTATATATTATTGTTCTAACCATGTACCAAATATGGCAGATTTTGTGAAGTTAATGAGCTTATAAAACCAAACGATGAAAAAGCTCAAAACTTGACGAACTCATGTGCAATATCGATGTGCAAGGAGTTGTCAGATATAATCTTGGCTTATGGTTTTGGTCACGAGTACAGGTAAGACCTTCAATCCATCGTAAATATAGAAACACATACATATGAATGTCTAATGTTTACTTAATGTGCTATGCAGTTTCATTTTAAGAAAGGAAACCGATCTTTACACAAGACGTGCTAGGTAATGAATAGAACTTTTTTTTTCGTACACTTTTTTGTTCTATTACAGTAATTGTTTTTGAAGAATTCATGACAATGAAGTTAACACTGCAGTAAATTGGTGTCGGTCGTTGTCTCGTTGTTCACGTCATCATATCGGATGAAATGGATGGAATTCTTTCCGAACAAAGACATGAGATTAGGTGCTATATTTGAAGGAGAAGTCTTGTCGTTAGAAAAAACAAGTGATGTTCAGGCATATCTTGTTTTTAAACAACACGAATGTGAGTAGATAAGCACATACATATTACTGATCAATAGTGGTAGCAAATTGACCATTTTGTTAACGGGTCGGGCTAGTGGTGGCAAAATGGCCATTTTGGGTTGCCCTGATTGATCTTAATGATGGTGTTTCTTGAATATTTTTTCCAGGTGATGAGAATAACTTGATCAATACATGCTTATGGAAGTTGATTGAAAGTGAAAATCAGAACAAGAAGCACAAGAGATATTGGAGGTGTGTACGAATTCAATCTTTTACGCTTAGAGAAATCATGTTTCTTTCTAAAAAAAAGTTTTTAAACCTATTTTGACATATCTCTTTATGTCTCTAGGAATCAGAAAAAAGCAAGGGAAAGCTAGGAAAGAATGAGATTCTATTCCAACAATTCGGTAACAACTATAACGTTAAAAACTTTCTTGAATGGTTATTCCATTCTTTCTCAAGAAATGTTTCGCCTAGGTTCTTGCATTCTCAAGAAAGATGTTGACAATAGGCGGAAGATCATAGTCGTTCATACAGAAAATATAGCGTTAAAAACTTTCTTGAATGGTTATTCCATTCTTTCTAAGGAGCTAACTGATTTAGAGGAGAATGTGTCCAGTATTGGTGAAGAGCAATTGAATCTATGGCGGGGTGAGAACCACATGAAGCGAGAATCGCAAGATCAGATTGAGAACCACACAAAGCAAGAATTGAAAGATCATTGGATTGTCATCAGAATAGATGGCTGCAATTTTAGCAGGTAACATATATTACTGAGATTTTATTTTCGATTACTCAAGTGCTACTTCTTGTTTCTGTTACATTTATGATTTATAGAATAATTTTTTTTACCTTTTTGACTTGAGGGAATGGATCAATTTGGGTAATTACATAGTGCGGGTCAAAATTAGGCAACTTGACCCTAAATACTTTCTTACCGAAAGTATTAATCTTTTGATATACACTTTTGGCAAATTTTGAACCATTCGACTTGTTACCTCTAAATCTATTATTATTTTTTACCCGTTAGCGATGAAACATAGCCTCAGTTTACCCATTGCAGTTGCCTTCGTGTTGTCAAGAAATGCTAAAGCTTGAGCTTTGTTTACTTTGCTATTTTTTATATGGTTTCTTATTTTTTTCCCCCCTAGATTTACTAAGGTTCATGAATTCAAGAAGCCATTTGACGAGCAGGCAGCGAAACTTATGAACTCATGTGCAATGGCTGTATTGGAAGAGTTTAAGGACATTGTATATGGCTATGGACAGAGTGATGAATACAGGTAAGCTTGTTATGTCAGTTTTTTATTGGTTAATCCAGTTACGTTAATGTTATCTTTGATCTGCAGCTTTGTGTTGGAGAAAAATACTCAGCTCTATGAAAGACGTGACAGGTCCGTCTTCGTTTCTAATTATGCTATACTTTTATTTGCAATGAAATTGTTGGGATATCCATATCAAAAGTTTCTTTATTAGATATGTATTGGATGCATCCCCAAATTAGTTCTAGTTAGTGATGATCTAGTATTTAGTCATAACATAAGTATAAGTTATCCTTATGTTCTGCAATGACTCATTAAAATGTGAAAAAGCGTATGAAAAGTTCTCTTATTCTTTTTGTGCTCTTATTTATCGTCGTCCGTAAAAGGATATTGTCCCCAATCCCATCCAACAAACATCTAATAATACTTCATTTTTTATTCTTGCAGTAAGTTAGTATCTGCAATTTGCTCGTTGTTCACAGATGCATATGTGAAGAAGTGGAAAGAATTTCTCCCTGAAAAAGAGTTACAATACGCACCACGTTTTGATGGAAGGGTTGTTTGCTATAAATCATACGACAAGATTCGAGATTATCTATCTTGGAGACAAGTCGACTGTCAGTATATCCTCCCTCTCCTCTCTTTTACTACATATTTTTATTTTCGTGCTAGTATTTAATAATTTTTTTATAATATAAAGGCGCCCTCTTATGACACTATGTGTCATTAACAAAAAGTATCTCCTTTATTGAACTTTCGTAAGATTCAAATGATTGTTTATACATAAGTATGTGTAACTCTAGTTGTAACATAAGATGATAATGTATGTGTAACTCTAGTTGTAACATAAGATGATAATTGCCAGCATTAACCATAAAATGGCATTCCCTTGAAACCATTTAACAACGACCCATGCATCCTTAACATTAAGCTCGTCACGTACCCGTTTCTTCAAACGACTTTACTTGATCAAATATTTGAGTATATTTCATTAATCTTCTAGTAACCTTTCACAATATGTGTCTTATTTTGTGTAGCTCACATAAACACACGGCATAACACTTTGTATTGGGCGCGAGTCAATTCTGGCGAAAGCAAAAAAGGAGCTCAAAGAAACTTACAGGTGCGCGCCAGCTTTATAATTCCCATTTTTTTTTCTTGGAATTTTTATCTCTCCGAGCATTTGATAAACATAAGATAGGTTTATTTGCATAACATAAAATTTATTCTCTAAGGCTATGAATTACAGATTGAGTACTGTCTTACTAAACAAATATATATATTGATATTTTGGTTTGAAATTGAATTGTAAATACAGGGTACTGTAGCAAAGGAATGGAATACGATACTCTCGCGTGAGTTTGGTATTGAGTACAATCAGTTGCCACTCATATTCCGCAACGGCTCTTCAGTTTTCTGGGACGACAAGGTAACCCTCACATGCTACCTCTCTTTCTTGTGCATGCGAACTTGTAATAACATCATCTTTTCGTAGGTGAAAGGTTCACATTTAGTATTGTTTCATCCAATTTTTCAACATACTCATTCAATATGTTATCTTTTTATTGGAAAATTCTTATAACGGTATTTGAAAAGTTGGATGAATTTAGTAACAACTTGTAACTTCCAGTGACAATGAGGTGAAATTAGCATGTTGGCTTGTCGCATTGTGCATTATTTTTTTCCCGGAAGTAGTATGTCTGTTCTAAACACAATCTAAAATTCTGTGTACAACCAGGATATAAATGGAGTGAAGAAACTAGTGGTGGAATACCCGAATATAATTCAAGATGACTTCTGGGAAGAACACGCACACATACTTAAGGATACAGACACAAAGCTCACTAATCTCGAATAATTTTTTATTTTTACTCTAGAGTCTACCTCTTACTCTCTTTCGTCTTTCATGATAATTGCTAATCTTAGTTAAACTGGTACATTGTAAACAAGTGCAAGAAAATAGTATGTTATGGATCCTTTTGCCTTCATCTTGATTTTCGCTTGTTATCTTTGCTTGTTTTGTTCAGATACGATACTGTAATTGAACTACTTATAAAACAACAAATGACCAGAAAATTTAGAAAGCATATCTTCTTCCTAGTATATGAAAACGACTATATTACCCCTTTAACATACGCGGTTACCTCTTCTTTGGGTTGTGTTGGATGTTATAGGATCATTAGCACCTGCTAGAGTTAGCTGTAACTCATTGACTTCAGAAAAATGCAGACAACTAATTGATAATCGTTGCATCGATTTAATCTTCCAGGTTTCCAGGATCATAAATAATCAAACAAGCATCATGTATGAACCATCATCAAGTATAAAATAAGAACAAGAGAATTGGGTTTGAACCCTTTAACGAATCTGATATATCATTATATTGCAATTTCATTTATCAAATCTCTCTTACACATTCATACATTTCGGGACCAACATTAATGACTTTGTTTGGTATGTAATTATAGATACTAGCATTTTTCTGATAATGTTTACTTGATGCTGCAAATGTATATAGACGCCAATGAGACAATTAAGGATGCCTCATTTAGTATGCTTTAATAGATTTGTGTTAAGTACTATGCATTTTATGCTGAACGTTTCAAGAGACCCAAGTGGCCACATTTCTTTCACGAAAACTGAGATTTGTAAATATTAGGCGAATCAACTATCAAAGCAAACATGTACATATTATACAATATATTAAAAAGGCAGGATGGTTACTGTAGCAATAGAGGGGCCGCGTACTGTAGCATTACGCATCAAAAGTTGTACGGAACAGTTGAATGAACAGTGCACCATGTGCTATCCCATGTTGTACTTTACTGTAGCAATTTTTTTTTTTTTTTTTTTTTTTTTTTTTTTTTTTTTTTTCCTGAAACTGTGAATAACAATTTTTTTTTTTTTTTTTTTTTTTTGTAACTATGAATAATTTTCCTTAAATAAAAAAAATACAAAACTTGCACAAAAACATTTTATTATGCGATTATTCATTTTTGTTTAAAAAAACAATAAAAAACAAAAATACCAAGAAAAATACACACCATAAAAAAAATAACAAATCCGCGGCAAAGCGCGGGCTACCCCGCTAGTTTAGACTACTTATGGTTATTTAGATAACAGCTTAACTACGTACGATGTATTAAAACACAATACTCAAGATCATTTTGGATTTGCTTATTAACTTTGTTAATTCTAATAAGCTGCAGCACTTTCAGGCTCAAATTATAAAACCAACTTCTATACTAATAAGAATAAGCTGTTTGACTCCATCTAACACTAAAAAATGCTTATTAATCTTTGGTAGTACCAAAATGGCAAAATGCAATAACCTCGTAAGCTGCTTAAGTAATCTTACCAAAATACCCAACAAGTTTTATCAACAAAAATCCCAAAACATTCATATCTAACAAAATCATAAAACAACGCTAAACCAATAAATAATAAGAACTGCATGAGCTATAAAAATATTAGGAATCAAACCTCAAAAGCTTAATATTTAAGAAACTACAACCTATAACAGGCTATAAGATCTCAAAAAAATAGTCATAACTTGATTCAAAGACAATATCTCATAAAAATCAAGCAAAAAACCACATGCAATATGTTTGACTTACAAAACCCGATAAATGTGGATTCTTTAAGCAAGAAACAAAGACTATACACATATTAAAAAAACATTTAATTTCAAAGCAAGAAAATATTAAACTAACCATGTGAGATATACTAAGAGACAGTACTAATATACCATTAATCCATCAAACAGTACATATATCGTTGCACGTTTGTGGTTCTTGTTATCCTTATATACTAAAAATGGGAAGCAAGTCCTGTAGCACTATTCATGCTACAGTTGACTAAACAGTAACATGTTTAAAAAATGCGAAAATGGTCCCTAAGGTTAGCTGTAAATCGCATCGTTAGTCCCCCCGTTACCATTCTTTTGCAAATTTAGTCCTTAATTACAAAAAATTATTTTTTTACGATCGTTTTATTTCGAGTTTAGATTAAACATAACATTCCCGCAACAACGCGTGTCGTTTGATTACTAATATAAAATCTCGATAGATTTTTTTATGTTTCTGAAATTTAGGTTTTAAGATGGCTAAATAATGTTATTCTCTAACTTCAAACTGCTTGGGCTGTGTCTTAGCACAGCTTAAAAATTACCTAGTGTAGATGATAAGAAACAATAACATTGATTGATACAACATATCCATTTAGCAACCCATTCATTTTGTCACATGGTCTAACTCTATTATTGTGCCATTAATTAAATTTATAAAAATTGTTCAAAAGCGATTTTACTAAAATAAAATGACTCGTTTTGTGACCCATAGGCCACAACCTAAGCAACTTTAACATCATTGTGCTGACGATTTCAATTACTCCATCCGTTCAAAAATTGTTGTCCTCGTTTTCATTTTGATATGTCCCAAAATAGTTTTCACTTCTTGTGTTAGCCAATCAACAAAGAGTTTAGTGGGTGAAATGATATTTGATTCACGTTTTTTAAATTATTTGTTCTTTTTATAGAGATAATAATTTTGAGACAAAATATGTGTTACTACATGCTATCTTTTATAGGCTTGGTTCTAGGTCAATCAATTCAAACAAACTTATCCTCGCTTCTAAATTGTGGTTGGAATTCTTTTTTTTTTTTTTTTTTTTTTTTTTTCTTTTTTTTTTTGGATTTTTTTTTTGGTAATTATCTAAAAATATATTTAACTTGTCCTCGCTTCTAAATTGTGGTTGGATTTTTTTTTTTTTTTTTTTGGATAATTATCTAAAAATATATTTAACTTGTGTTGTGTAACCAATTTTTTATTTTTTATTTTTTTTATTTTATTTTATTTTCCTAGTGTATACCTAAACTTTTGAATTTCGACATTTTTGTGTATTTTGCAAATGGTAAATTAGTCATTACATATAAACAAAATACATACAAAAGTTGAAATTTAAAAGTTTAGGTATACAACAACAAAAAATAAAATTGATTATACAACACTCGAAAAATTATCAAGTTAAATACATTTTTAAGTTATTATTCTTTCTTTTCTTGTTGAAAAGGTGAATCATATATTAATAATCAAAACCAATATATTCAACATTATATAATCTTTCTGTACCATGACATACAAAGGCTACGTAAAAAGACCATATGTGAAACACAAACAACAATGCTATACTACTTCAAACAATGAGCAGAAGTAAGCAATACACCCTTTACAAACAAATTCATATGCATTCACCATGGGCTACAATTCCTTCCCACTTTGCACCATCTAAACTACTCATATAGTGATATAGTTACATCCTCATATCAAACAGCTAGACGGAACACCAGTGAAAGGCCTCATCCGCTCCCGTCAATCCATCCATCCTCCATGAAAATGATCACACACACATGACTACATTTCCATGTCTACACCAGGAACTGTGGTTAGCATTGTAGAATCGCTTGCACAAGTCTGATTTCCAGGATCTTAAATAATCAAACAAGCATCATGTAATCACCATTCAAGAATACATAAAAGAAAGAAAGAAGATTGGGTTGAACCCTTTAATAATTGGATATTTTAAAACAGGTAGGGTTAATTAAAACTGTTTACAGACACATACTTATATACTAAACGAATAGACACTTATGAAGGGTTGTGTTGGTTCAAAAAAACAGGTTTCTATGAACAATGGTGTCCCTTCACATATAACTACCAATAACCAACTTACTAACTAACAATAACCGACTCTAACTAACTTTATATACTAAAGTACCCTTAACTTTGTTTCTATAACATTATTGGTCCAACATTCACCCCCTAATGTTATAGACGGCAAAGAGTCTTCTTCACTTGTCTTCATGAGATGAAGTTCCAACCTTCCTTTTCTTGCTTGATGCTCGTTATCCGTTCCCAATTGCGACTTGTACCCTCTATATCCACTTCCATGATATAATCATCTGTACTTGTCAGCCCTACTTTTGCTACTTTCAAAGTAAGTTTCTGGAATCAGCAGATAGTGGACATAGATTTCTTTAAACCTAAGTCCATACAATCCCGAGAATCCGAAGCCTAAAGATACTTCATCCCATTTCTTCTTGTAGTTCCCTTGATCAACATCAGTATCATTATTTCTTTCATCATTGCGATGCGTTTCTTTTCTCTTACAACTCCTAGCCCACTATCATTACCCGACCCGTCACACACTTGTGGGGTTTCTCTCTTGGCATGATCACAGCTATCTTCAACCGTCTTGGTTTTCTCATACTTCACAGGTTCTTCATTGAACCCGGGACTTAAAGTTGTATTATAGTAACACTTCGACCATGTCAATGGTTCGTTTATAACAATTCTTTAAATCCACATATCTTCTTTTCCATGGCTGCCTTCTTGTGATATTAAAACGCATATCTAATCTTGAATGATAATTGTAACATGAACTGGTATGTTGTATGATTCCTTGCTCTGATACCACTGTAGAATCGTTTGCACAGGTCTGATTTCCAGGATCTTAAATAATCACACAAGCATCATGCAATCACCATTCAATAATACATAAAAGAAAGAAAGAAGATTGGGTTGAATCCTTTAATAATTGGATATATTAAAACTGTTAGGGTTAATTAAAACAGTTTACAGACACATATTTATATACTAAATGAACAAACACTTATGAAGGGTTGTGTTGGTTCAAACAAACAGATTTCTATGAACCATTGTTTCCCTTCACATATATACCAATAACCAACTTACTAACCGACAATAACCGACTCTAACTAACTTTATATGCTAAAGTACCCTTAACTTTGCTTCTATAACATTATTGGTCCAACAAGCATTACACACATTAATGCTAATTTCAATCAAAATTAGATAAACATGTTTCCTTAAATCCATGATTCCTTATTCGTTCAAAAATTAAAGTAAAAATAAAAATAAATAAATAAAAAAATCCATGATTCCTTAAATATACACAAAAGTTATACGCGTTATTCCGTTTCATGGTACGCTACTAATTTAATAAAAAAATATTGTACATTTTATGACAAAATAAAAATCTTGTACCAAAATATGCCCATGATAGAGATTGTCTTGACCAACAACTCCTTAAACACATAAAAACACTTTGGTCAACAAAAAAACCAAACACACATGTTTTAGTTCATCTTCTTCTCCTTCTTCTTCTTCTCCATTAAAAACACATCAAATCCCATCTGGGTTCTTCTCAAATCCTTATAAAGATTCATCTTTTGTCAAAAAGATTCAATCTTTATCATCTTTTCTTGATCTCTGAAAATGGGTTCTTGTTTCAGCAAAAAGAACAGTCAAAAACCACAATCTAACGGCTTCACTTCTTCAAAACAACAAAATTATCCAAAACCAACATCAAATTATGTCCAGGAAACCCATAGCCGCCAGCCGCCGCCACCGCCGCCAAAACAAGCCGCCACACAGCCACAGCCGCCACTACCAAACCCTAGGCCAGTTATGGGATCAGACCCTAATACTATATTGGGTAAGCCTTTTGAGGATATTAGGAGATACTATACTCTTGGTAAAGAATTGGGTAGGGGTCAATTTGGTGTAACTTATTTGTGTACTGAAAATTCAACTAGTCATGTTTACGCGTGTAAGTCGATATTGAAAAGGAAACTTAAGAATGAGAATGATAAGGAGGATATTAGAAGAGAGATTCAAATTATGCAGCATTTGAGTGGTCAGCCGAATATTGTCGAGTTTAAAGGGACTTATGAGGATAGGCAGTCGGTTCATTTGGTGATGGAGTTGTGTGCTGGTGGCGAGCTTTTTGATAGGATTGTAGCTGCGGGGAATTATACTGAGAAAGACGCCGCTAATATTTGTAGACAGATTGTGAATGTTGTTCATGTTTGTCATTTTATGGGTGTGATGCATAGGGATCTTAAGCCTGAGAATTTCTTGTTGTCTAGCACGGATGAGAATTCGATGTTGAAAGCAACGGATTTTGGGCTGTCTGTGTTTATCGAAGAAGGTATAAGTTTCTTCTTGATGTTATATGTCGGTATTCATGTTAGATTATTTATGCGTAGTGCAATAGTTTAAATGTTTGTCATAGAGTTTGGTTAACATTAGTGTTAGTTTATGTGATCGTGTGTGAAAAAAATGAGATAATGAAATTCAACTTAAGGTAATCGCAGCTCATAAATTCAGAGCGGTTAACGTTAATATTTTCAGTGTGATCATGTTTGAAAAGAATGAGATAATGAAATCAAACTTATAGTAATCGTAGCTCATAAGTTCTGAACAATGTAATTCATGTTTATTTATGATGGACTCGTTTTTTGCAATTAGAGTGGGGGAACATTATCGTCTTACCATGTTTTATGTTAAGTTGGATATTCTTATGGGTGGTTTCTTACTTTAGGCTTTAACGCCACGGTATTTGTATTGAACACGTGACATAGTGAAACACTATGCGTCTAATGTTTTCGTGCCTCTCTTACTGATATGCTGTTGCAATCGTTTTTCAGGGAAGGTGTACCGTAACATAGTTGGCAGTGCATACTACGTCGCTCCGGAAGTACTAAGGCGTAGTTATGGGAAGGAAATAGATATTTGGAGCGCAGGGATAATATTGTATATTCTGCTTAGCGGTGTGCCTCCATTCTGGGCAGGTAAGAAAAATATAGTAACAATTTTCTTCAATGTATCTCGTTGTTGGTTTCAGTATCTATTTAATTAATAATGATCTTCTCCTTTAATGCTTGCGCAGAAACTGAAAAGGGAATATTTGATGCTATACTAGAAGGGGAAATTGACTTTGAAAGTGATCCGTGGCCCAAGATATCAAGGAGTGCAAAGGATCTTGTTCGTAAAATGTTAACACAAGATCCAAGAAAGAGAATTACCTCCGCCCAAGTTCTTGGTATTGATTACATCTTAATTTTTTTATCTGTCACATGTCAAAGAATGTTCTCTAATAAAAAATAGATGAATCTTATGGACCACAAGAAACATCACTGGTCAGTAACGACAGTGAAGTCTATGACGTATACTATATCTAAACTACTAAAATAGCGTGGATCAAATTTATTTCAATATTTCGTATTGACTGCTTTTGGCAAAATAATTAACTGCAATATGCAAATTTGAATGCCCTGAAGGAACATTATCTAAATTGGGACGGTGATTTATTTTCTGATTTGATCTTACAATTTAACTGCTATTCTGATTAACCCACTGTTACTTTAAATGTTTTTTAGAGCATCCATGGCTCAGAGAAGGTGGAGAAGCATTAGACAAGCCGCTAGATAGTGCTGTACTTTCCAGAATGAAACAATTCCGAGCAATGAATAAGCTCAAGAAACTCGCTCTCAAGGTATGTTTCATGCTTTTTTTATTATTTCATATTACAAATAGGAAATGAATATAGAAACGAATGATAAACATACTTTTTATGGGGCAGAGGTAAACAAAAAGAAATAAATGGACTTTTTATAGGTAGATGACAACCAATAACTATCACACTTGGCGGAGGTCTTCCCCTTTACCCTCGGGTAGGGGTGTGACTGTCTACATGACTACATCTAACCTCCCCATACCCCGCTCTGTCGGGATTGGGTATTGTTGTTGTTGTGGTGATGAAAAGCAATAACTATGGCTTAGCATGCACCTTTCCTTAGGATCCAAGGCTATTTTTTTTTTTACAATGTTAAATTGAATTTGTTATACATTTACTGAAGTATTGACACTTGACAGCTATCCAACCCGTTTCATCTATAAATATTTATACTTTTAACTATTTTGTAACTAAAAGTAGGATGTTAAGTGAGCTATATATGATATTACGTAAACTAAAAATAGATGTAATTTTGGTAATTTCACTTAAACCAAATCCTTACCATTATATCGTGTATTGAGTCACTTTTTTATGAGCCACAGATCATAAACCTAGGATTTTGAGTCAGTAGTCGACAACTATGACTAATAGATAAAAGAACAAGGACTTCTTTTTCTAGTTTTAAAGTAAGAAATATACGTTTATAACAGGTACTCTGTCGACCAAGGTGGCCAAATTATAACGAATTGTATAGTTTAGTAATCTTCTTAACATCCAAACAAAGATCCAGTAACCTTAACGCACAATAAAAAGGTGCATTATCTCAGTTTATGAAGTACAATACCCTTTCTGGATGTTAACCCAATGACTTAATTAATTGAAATTCTTGAAAAGATTTTTAATTGAAAAGAATATACTGTTTTTTAGAGATTAATATGAAATGACATCGACTTAACCGGGGAAGCAGCATCCCCATGGTTACGTCATGCTTTCGGAGTAAGTAAAAAACAGACTCATTTTGACTTGCTAGATTAAGTCATTTCCCTATTAGTAAATTAAGCAATCACTTTTGTTGCAATGGTTAGTAGTTATTAGAAAGTGATTATTTGTCCCTAAATAATTACATAATCATGCTCAAAACCTTTTCATCCAGACACCAAAAAGTGATTATTGTGACTTCAACAGGATAATCAAATAGTCAAATTGGATATTGCAAATCATGTGATCGTGATTATTATGACATTCTTTTATATTGTTTTACTTGGTTCCCGGTCTCTAGTTATTATGTTTCTCGCATCATGGGACTCATATACACAGTTTTGCTCATCTTTTATCATTCTAATGCAAGCAAAAACATAAAAACATTAAATGCCTTAATGTTATGCATTTCAAAATATTCTCAGGTAATTGCAGAGAGTATGTCAGAAGAAGAAATTAAAGGTCTCAAAGCGATGTTCGTCAACATGGACACAGATAAAAGTGGTTCAATCACTTACGAGGAACTGAAGACAGGACTTGCTAGGCTCGGTTCCAAGCTTTCAGAAGCCGAAGTTAAGCAACTTATGGAAGCTGTAAGTTATTTGTATATGTGTTACAGATAACCTGCCTATGAATTATTCCATTTTCCCTTTGGTAATAGCCCCTTCATAATATAATGCTATTCTACGTTTCAGGCTGATGTGGACGGAAATGGAACAATTGACTACATTGAGTTTATAACTGCTACCATGCACAGGCACAAACTTGAAAAAGATGAGCATCTATACAAAGCCTTCTCCCATTTTGATACAGATAATAGCGGGTCAGTTCCTTTTCAATATCATTTCGTTCATAACTTGTTTTTCTTTAAATGTGTATATATTTATGGAGAAAATCTTTTCCTTGCAAATTTGGCTTATAACTAAATCAAAGTACTGAATGTTAATATCAAAGATTGTGTGCTCATTTTGTTTTTATAAGGCAATAAGGGACATACTCATAGTTCTATGAAAGTTGCTGTAGTTACCGTTTTGCATCTCTTAAAAATTTGTATTGTTTGATTTGGCGTCATTATTGAAGAATATGCATACTTTTGACCAAAGTTCAAATCACTGTAAAAAAGTAGATGTGATAACTAAGCAATATAATATGGTTTAAATCTTTGTGTGATGCATCATGAAAGCCGTACCAAATTTGTGTGTTAAGTATCAAGTTTGTGTGGATTATAATTCATATCATGCCCTGGTGATGTTACAGATATATCACCATGGATGAACTAGAAACGGCCATGAAGAACTATGGGATGGGCAATGAAGCTACCATCAAGGATATCCTTTCAGAAGTGGATACCGATAATGTAAGTCGTTCTTTGCGTTTTCCTCCATCACCCTCAGCGGTTCTAGCTCAACAACAGCTTTATATAAATGACTCTTAAGATACCTAACTTTACAATGGCTGGCAAACTCTTCCTTGATAAATAAGGAAAAGGCTTGCAGTAGGATCGGTCACTTAAGATTAATGATTATGCTTTTTTTTTTTTTTTTTTTGGTACTATAACAGGATGGAAAAATCAACTACGAGGAATTCTGCAACATGATGAGAAGTGGAAATGCACATCAAGCAAAGCTCTTTTGATGCTTTTAGTAGAAAGTGATGAAGGTTTGGATGCCCGTTTTTCATTCATGTCAGTATTATTATGCTCTCGTTGGTTATGTAGATGAGGCTTTTTGCGGGTTTCTTTTCTATTACTGAGGTTTGCCCGTTTTGTTTTTGTTTTCGTATGTAATTGTTACTTATAAACACTTTGTTTAACGTGGTGATGTGTATAACATTTGTAACATGTCATCACTATGAAGTATAAACCTTGTACTATGTGTGTACTTATGTGATTAAATGTGATTTCAATAGCTGAATTTTGAACATACATCTTGCTGTATAACTTACTACTGCTGTTTGAATGCATTAAAGGTTCTGTTTTTTGTTTAGTTATAAGGCAGAAAGTGGCAGACATAATTCTACGCAAACACCAGCTCTTTAAACCGCACCCCATCCTCTTTACCTCCTAAACCGGCTGTTTGGATGCGGTTAGGCTTGTTGACTTTATCTCAAGTTAAACTTGAACCTTTCAGACCAATATTTGATCATATCCAGTCCCCTCCACCTAACATTTCTTACCTCCTTTCACATACCAATCTTATCCGTGTTATTAAAACTACATTAATGTCTCTCCACAGCCCCTTTTCACCCGTCTTTCAAGTTATAGTCTAGGACCAAATATGGTTAACCGTGTTACGAGTCATGGTGATTCTGGTAGCAGCGAGCCAGCAAAGCAGCAAAGGAGACTTGCACAGGCTGCTAGAAACCTAAAATTGATATCATGATAACAGCTCATTTATGTGTATTTTTTCGTATTTAATATTGATCAAATTAGTGTTTGTCATCATTTACATGGCATTCAGTGACGGAATCAGGGTGGGACGCCCATGAATTTTTGCGGCGTAATGTTAATTCATTTTCAAAATCTAAAATTTCTAGAAATGCACATGATGCCGTGTTTAGTCTTGTCTAGTTTTTCATAAATGCACCTGGTACTTTTTAGCTCTGTTTCCTCCCATGGCACCTTGACCTTTTTGAACTGTTATTATTTTTTGCAATTCTAAAGTAGAGACACTTCAAGACTGAGCTTCAGTTTGAAGATTCAAGAATATTTAAACAAACAAAAAGTACCCATCAAGACTAAAGCCATTTGTTGTACACTTTCATAATTGAATCCTATGTCACATGGTGGTCCTAGATATTCCATTCATGCTTTGTCATCACTTGATTTGCAATTACTGTTTATTACCCTACACTTGGAGTGCAGTATAGTTTTTAAATTTGAACCCCACAGGCGGCTATGGCTTAAAAGGATGAAATAGTCTTTGTAACATCAAACCAGTTAATCATACACAGTCTTGTGTTCTATGTAGGCCCTAATTTACTTAATCAACTTTTGAAAATGCATTGTTAAGTTGTATCGTACGTTTTCCTACCCGGCAGCACCGAGTGCTAAGTCCCAGTCATATTTAATACATTGATACGTCTTTCATATTCAGTACATTTACTTGTTGATGATCAGTACATCTTTATATCCATATAACTGAAGTTATGGGGAAAAAAATAGTTCTGTTTAGGTGATGTTTGTTTAAGCTTATATATTGGCGTATAAGTTTATATGATTTCGGTTTATATTTCATAAGTCGAACCTATGAAAAATATGAGCTTATGAAATAATATAAGCTCGTAAATATAAGCTTTGACAAACTCCCCCTTAACATGTTATCGGCAAGAAAAATGACAACAACATATATACCTAATCCAGTTAGGGCATGGTATGGGGAGGTAGAATGTAGACATATTCTACTACCTAAAGAAACTCGAAAGTAGATAAACTGCTTTCAGAAAGACCTCCGGCAAGTATACATGTGCGGGTGGGAGTGCTCAGGGGCAAGAAAATGACATAATTGATAATTGGCCTTATGCAAAAGATTCCTCTCTTTGAGATTAGCATATATCATTAGTTTTCTATTGCTATGTCATTAACTTTATACATTATTGCTTTGGCAGATTGCTTTAATGAATCTTTATGATCACAAGTGGCAATAATCATACACACTATAACAAAAGAAGCATTTGATTAATTGCAAAGCTATTTAACAACCATCTCATGCATCATACATAACTCACTCCACCTTCATCCATCCATCCAACTATATCTACAACATCCACTTTCCTGAAAACATATAACTTAAAAGCAAAACATGTCCTACATTAAGCACAATGGAAGCCAACATGATGGTCACACCATCATCATCCATTTATTTCTTCACATCATGATCAAAGCACATAAGAAACTTTTTTTTTCCCCTTCTTTAATGATGTTTGTTGGCAACATTGCATTGTTGTCTGATCTCACCTTCATTGCCAGTGAGTGGATTGTTTTCAGTAAGAATAGTGATGGCTCTTGCAAATTCTTTAAAGAAATAATCTTGGTTTTTCGCCATTTTCTTCACATATGGTTTAGTCCTCTTGTCATTTGCCAATTGGTGATCCACAAGAAGCAATCCCTTGTTGTCTAATATGTTTCTGTAATAGTTGTTGTCGAGTTTCATAGGGGTGCCACGGTCATTTCTCACGTACTGCACGGCCTTTGGGTCAGGGATCGCGTCCGGACACTTGTGGAGCATGTGCTCAACATGACCCGGGTTAAGAGCAGGGTCTACCTCTGGATAGAGACGGTGCACCAACTTCACGCAATGTGTCCTACCCACACTGTGAGATCCTGTTTCAAGAAACAACTATCAAACGACATGAAACAATGTATTACACCGACAATTTTTTTCACAGTTTTTTTATTAAGGGGTTGTCTAACGAGTGTCCTGAGGGCACTGGTCAAACCACATTGATTAAACTTGAACTTTCCTTTTATATTAATTACATTCAATACACCTTAATTAAACTTAAAAATTACCATAATTAAATCTGATTTTTAATTGAATAAACTCAAACTTTTCTTTTATAGTCACGTTAAACCTTGCATGAGGTCACCCGTTAAACAAACCTTTTTACTAAAATAAGAAATTACTATTTTTGTACAACATGTATTTTCCAAGGTATACATGTGCATATATCCTGACTTCTATGTTAGCCATTGAATTTTTAAGAGGCTTAGTCATTCTTCATGATAACTTACGTGCACGGTATGCATTGTGATGATATACATACCTAGTAAAGCAACAAGTCCAGGGGTGTCAATGCCGATGCTCTTGAACCTTTCAAGAACAACGGTCATGCTTTCATTGTGATCTGGGAGGTATTGCTCCAAGATATCCGCACGGCTCTTCCTACCATCCCTTCTTCCGGTTTTTAAAGGAATATATGGTCCTCCTACCTGCATAAATAAAACAAAAATGATACTCCATATATACCTAGTAATATATAGGTGAATTCGATATATACCCAACTAAAATATCATAAATCAAAACATAGACAATTGTACATTGTACATCATGCATTCAAAACATTGTAGGGATCCCATAAACAACCAAAATTTCAACTTTACCAATACATTTTTATGTTTAACGTTTTGGCTTTATGTGGCGTTCAGATCATATATCTGTACGCCACAATCAGCTATTTTAGCAACGTTATGAGTTATTTTATTTAAATTGTACATTTTGGTATTAGAATTAAAGTTGATGACGCACAAATCACCGCCCAAAATAACATACATCATGATTTCGTGATGGTATGACTAATAATCCACCTAAGTCAAGATGACTTGTAGGGATATCCAAAAGTAGTAAAGAATCCACAAGAAGATTTCTTGAAGTGATGCTTAATGAAAGTATAACCAACTAATGCATGTTTGTAGAAACAAACCCAAATCAAGAAAGAGTACCCACTTGAGATAAAGCTTGGTTTTTTTATAAACTTTGTGTGGGGTATCTATGGGTGTATTTGAATTAGCTTATTTAGCCTGCTTATCCGCTTATTTGATTTTGGAAAAGTCAATAAGCTTGCTTTTAAGAGCTTATTGGCTTAAGCCAATATACTAAAGTTGATGAGATCATAAGCTCCATAAAGTAAGCTTATCGGCTTTTCCAATAGCAAATAAGCTCATGAGCCGGCTAAATAAGCTAATCTAGGCACCCCTTTTATAACAAGATTTCTTAAAGGATAACTAAAAAAATAGTACAACAAACTAATGCATGCAAATATTAACCCAAATTAAGAAAGAGCACCGACAAAAGATAAAGCTTATATCATCTTTACAAAAAAAAATGTATAAGAAATATATACTTACAGCAACAATACCATCCCTGCCTGAAAGTACAAGAATATCAGCACAAGATACAACTCCTGGACACTCCCTCTCAACAGCTTCCTTAATCTCCTCAAGATACCTAAAATTTCTTAGTCCAAAGCTTCTGTCTGTTTCTTTCTCAGACAGTTGCCTCCTTGTTGAGTCCAAAAGCAATGAAGCATCACATCTCTATACACATGCAAATATAACAAAACATATATACTAGTTAACATATGTTTAAACACCATAGTCCATATATAGAAAAATCAAAAAATGTGCATCAAGAGTTGTATATAGTACTCTTTTGTCTAAAAATAAGTGTTCAATTTAACAGTTATATACAGGACCGGGTGGGTCCTGGACACGTTTGCGGTGTAGTGTTAATTTTTGTAAAATACCTGAATTTTTCTTATAATGCATCTTGTCCATATATATATATATATATATATATATATATATATATATGTGTGTGTGCGCGCGCGCGCGCGCGCGTGTGTGTGTTTCTAGTTATGTATAAATTTTGTAAATGCACTTGGTCAAATTGTATCCGGTCTGGTTATATGTAGTTATAGGAAAGTACAAAGATTTTAATGATAACTGAAATAGTAATTCAGAGTATATATGTACCTCAACAGCACAATCATGGAAGATGTTTCTAAGCCAAGAAAAAGCAGTGTTCTTGTGGCGTTTGTAAAGAAGGCCAACTTGTTCCCTGATGATGTCTTCAGCTTGTGGGCATGAATCTTTGTAGAAGTTGAGGATAAGACCTGAGTCTGATGACTCAGTGTCTGCAAATGAGGAGATGGCTAAGATGGATAAGAGAGTGAAGAAGATGAGATGTTTGAGAGCCATTTTTGGTCTGTGTAGTGATATTTGGAACTCAGTTGGTGCTTGCTTTCTTTTATAATGGATGATCAAGGAGTATACAACGATGAGATATTTGCTTGCTCTAAGTGACCAACATGTCATGTTATCATACGAATTTACTCTATAAAAAGTAAAAGGTAGTAACCATTAGTAAAATATTATTCAAAGGAGAAGTGATTGTTGGACTTTCATGTATTTTATTTTGGACATAAGGAGATGATTTGCACACTTTATAAAATTATTAGACACTTCAATTTAGTGTGTTTGGACATTTATACCCTCATAGTTACTTTTATAGTTTTATATTTTCACTCATGTGAAGATATAAATGTTCAAATACAATTAACTAGAATGTGTCAATTAATTGAGTGAGTGTGCAAATCATCTCCGATAAAGAAATATTATAGGAGTCCAAATGGATACATTTAGAGGACAAGAAAAAAGTAATTTGTGATGCAAAATACGCACTCAAAGAACAACCTTTAGGAAGATTTTTTTTTTTTTTTTTTTTTTTTTTTTTTTTTTAATTTTTTATATCATGGTTTCCAATATTTTGATCGATTAATTTTCAGGGTTTGAATTTACTATCAGACAGATTCAAACCAAGTAAACCAGGTATCTTGTTCAAATCATAATTGGAATTTGTTACAAAGGTGGCCGAGCTTAGTGTTTATCTACTGTGATATCTTTGTTCAAATCTCAGTGCGTGGTTACATATTTTTGTAATATCTAAAGCGTAATCAGAATTTGTTATGAAAATAGTTATGTTATACCATGTAACCAGGTATATATGAGTCAAAATCATACTTGAAGAATTTAAACCTAATCTATTTATCCATTTATATAAGAGCATAAAGTATTCAAGTGTAGTGGCTCAAATCAAACTGTCAACTTAACATCACCTTAGCATTTTCTTTTTTCATTTCTCCTTCACTCACACACGAAAAACCTCCTCCATAATAACTCAAGCAAAAACCTCACTTCTGAGACCCACTATAGCCAATTTAAACACAAACTCATCACAAAAAATAATTAAAAAAAAAAAATCTCATTAAGCGCACACCAAATTCTTCACATTTTCTTTGACGCATATATAAGAAGGGGTGCAGTTGCACCGTTTTGGCTAAAGCTAATTGATGCCCATCTAAATTGGCACCGGCATCAAGTTACTACACCGGATGCTCTAAACCTAAATTTTCTTTTAATACTTTTGAGTATACAAATATTAAAACCAATAAAAAAAAAGGTATTACTCCTTATCAAAACGATGAATGCTGAATTTAAAAAGGTAAAAATACCTCAAGTTTTGACTTTTACTCAAGTCATTAATGGCATACCTACACGCCATCGAATTTAATATGAAGGTCATAGTTAAGACCACCGCATTACGTGTGGGCTGACAACATACGAATCTTTCACCTTAATAAATAAATTATTTTCATCTTAATTAATCATTTGAAGCCTTCTTAATCTATCCTAGCATTATCTGAAGGGAGGTGATATCTACACATATGTTTTTACTTCATACACATAGAATTTGCTTGTATGATTCTAATGGTCTCACACTCATACCACTATATTTTATGTGTATGAAGTAAATACATATGTATAGATATCACCTCTCTTATTTAAATCCAAGTTATCGGAATTCAGAAATATATCTGATCACACTAAGTTTTCAATTTTTTCATCTTGAAATTAAGAAAAACTTAACAAAAAGATATGACTAAACACTATTGTAATGAAAGTAAATTCTTTTTTAATCTTTATTGATATTGATTCATTTTCTAGTCTAGACCATAAAGATTCTCAAAGATAATTTGTACATATAAGCGACTAGTATGATTGCGATAAAAATGGAATTTGTGGCTTATTACTTTCTCCGTCCTAAATTAATATGTGCTTTATTTTTTTGTCTCAAATTAGTTGTCCATTACTAAAACTATATATGAAAGTTTGATCAGGTATACTATATTACCACTATTTGAAAATACTATTGCATACTTTAAAAAAAAATTAATTAATTAATTAGAGGTAAACTGGCATTTTTGCAAAATGTAAAAAATAAAAATCAGTAATTTTGTATTTTCTTTAATTTTTTTTTTTTTTTTTTTTTTTTTTTTTTTTTTTTTGAAAGGCAACATATATTCAATATGGAAGAGTATCTTCTGTCATAGCTACTAAACTTTTAATATGTTAAACGAACTTAAAAGGCAAGCACTTGCTTGAAACTTAAGTATAAACAGCTAAAATAAACATTTAAACCGATCCACTAATTAAGGACTTAATTGTCATTTGTTTATGCTTATTTTTTGTTTATAGGTGTTAATAGAAGTTTATAGATATGCATAAAACCAAAATGATTAATAATTTAAAGTTCAATTATTAAATCAAGGAGGTCATTTTCAGATAGAGTCCGGAAGAAAAGATGACTTGTTACATATCAATACGATGTGATCGCTAATATCCGACTTATCCATCGCAAAATTAAAGGATAAATTACAAGTACATTATATAAAAAGGGCAGTTTATACAAACCTCCTGTAGGAGGTTTTCAATCATTGCACGCATTGAACGGTTATATTGTGTGCATCACAATGTTATACTGTGTGCTTCGCGGTTTATACGGTTGACCCATAGTGAATATGTTTGTGATGAAAAACCAATTTAACATGCTATAGCAACTTTGGCTTTAGTCGCATATTTAGTCGGTTTTTGAAATCATTCTCAATATCTTTTTAAGCTTATTTGATGAGTTCGCAAGCTCAATGAAACACCGATAAGTTCATAAGCTCATTATATAACTTACGAGCTTTATAATATCATGATTTCAAGTAGATAAGCACATATGACCAAAAGAATAAGTTAGTAAATTTTTCAGTTTATCAATCTCAAACAAGTAGCCAGTTTATATTGTTTACAAGATATGTCATATCGACTTACTAATTTCCTTAAAAAAAAAAAAAAAAAAAAAAAAAAAAAAAAAACTTTTTTTTACAAAAAGAAAATTTACATACACATGTGTCAAATGTAGTGCATAAGTCATATTAGATTTTTTTTTTTTTTTTTTTTTTTTTTTTTTTTTTTGGGTTAATGACATATAATAGCAACGAACTTTTTCATTTGTCTCATTATCAGATACGAACCCAAAAAATTATAATTATCAGATACGAACTTTCAAATTTTGTTTTATCAATGTAAAAATCTCATCTCGTTGCGTACGATAATGAATAAAAATTTCAAAGTTGGATGGTTATTGTGGTATTTTTTTAAAGTTCGTATTTGATAATGAAAAAAAAAATTAAAAATTTGATAGGTATTGTTGTAATTTTTTGGGTTCGTATCTGATAATGAGACAAATGAAAAAGTTTGTTACTATTATATGACATTAACCATTTTTTTTCTTTTTTTAAAAATTTTGTGACGAAACAAACTTCAGTACAGTAAATACTAGACCACCGACACTATTTTTAGTTGGGACCAACTTTAATACAGTACTAATTTAACTTTTGTCTATATTTAGGTGTGGGACCCACCATAAGAAGTCCTTTATCTATTTTGCCATTTGGCTTCTTTGAGGGTGTCCTCTAGCCGCCCGCATGCCTCGCACGTGACTTTATAACCCTCACTTTAACAAGCTTGTCCTATCTATCAGCTTCATTCTCGTTTGTACTTGCTGCTCATGTAAAAAGTTAACGTTTAATTCAACTTATTTAAATCGAATATTTCCGGATAAGTTATAAACAGACTATATAAGCTAAAATAAACACGGGTTACTCTTATGTAATTTGTTTAATGTTTAAAACACTCAAGTCTTAAACCAAATAAGCTACAAGCCGACTATATAAGCTGAAACAAACACGCCTTACTCCCCTCATGCAATTTGTTTAATTTAATGTTTATAATTCTAAATTCATGTTTTGACTTGGTACACCAGTATTTTAATGATAAATAGTGTAATGACTACACATTTTATTGTATGCATTTTTGAAATAATCATTTACCTTTAGAGAACAAAGATTACTAAATCCTTCTTAAATTAGTTTTCTACTATTACCAATTGATAAATAAATTTGTTCAAGTTATCATATTGCTCTTATTTAAAGTTGTTATTACAACTATTTAAAAGAACACCGAGTCGGTAATCTTAAAATCATGATAATTAGATCACATTAAACTAAGTTTTATAATTTAGTTTAATTAGATGAATACGATTAGAATTTAAAACGGGTAAATAAATATGGTTTTTCCTGTTCAAGTTATTTGAGGAGGGCAAACATTTTTTACTTAGTTATATGCGATCTCACTAAGTTAGTTTCAAGACTGTTTGAGCCTTTTCTCACAACTCCAAATAAAGATTAGAATTTAACTCCTTACTTAATAAAGATTCCAAATAAATACAAAGGGTTAACCACGAGTTATTTCATTGGAATCAACATCAAGATTCCAATTAGTTATCATTTCTTTAACTTGTTAGACCCTACTTACCAATAAATAACGAATCTTTATCCGTCTGAAAGTCAAATAAATTAAACTTGTTGGTGAAGGGGCAATTAAAACGTATTAATAACAAGTTACTCGTATTTGTTTCTGACATTTATAAATATTTTATGTTAATTATATTCCACATCACGTGGATTAATAGTTATTCGATTTTCCTTAACTTTGGGAAGTTCCAAATCACGACCAAAATAATAAATGATGAGTAACAATGATAACTTTTATAAACTAAGTTACTAAAGGTTTACAATAAAGTAAACAACGGAAGATAAAACCGATTATATAAAAAGAAATACTATTCATTTTGTCTTAAAATTATTGTTATGAGACAAAAATTATATAAATTCATAAAAGTGAAGCTATCAAATATTCATTCACTAAATTATTTAGTTTTTACTTAAATAGAAAAGTGTACAATTATTTTAAAACATTCCAAGAAAAAAAATATAAACTATAATTTTGAAACGTACTACATAAAAATATCTTATGATCAATGGTACATTATGTCACATTATGCAATAACATTGACCCAAATTTGGATGGTTGCATTCTTATATCATCCAAAAGAGTATTCGTAATGAAATATGTGCTCACTTTAGATTGTTATATAGGGATAGTATGCGGTAGAACAAATGTGATTTTTTCCTTACAAAAACGTTATTTAAATTGTATAATAAAAGTATATGTACACGAAAGCTAGAAAAGCTTATAAAAGCTCGAGCTCGTCTCGCTATGTTTCGAGCTGAGCTATTAAGCTTAGGCTCGGGGTTAAACTTGATTGAAGCTTGATTTAATCAAGTCATGCTTGAACCCAAGCTCGAGTTATTTGGTAAAACTTTGACTTGTGTGCATTGCCTGTTTTCAGTGACTAAAAAGATTTTGAGACACTTTTCTATTTTTATCTAAATAAAAACACTATGTTTTGGAAATGAAAGAATATGATTTATTGTGAAAGTGAGTGAGAATAAGAAATGCAAGGACAACTTCACGTGAATGTTAATTTAACAACACTCAAATAAAGGAAGGGATAGGTTAACTGAAGTACGAAACAAAAAATATAAAATTTAATAAGTTAAAAGCATTAAATTGACAGAAAATACATATCAGAAAATAATAAAAAACTGTGTTCTACTGTAAAAATAGTGAGTCAGTGAGTGGAGAATGTAAAAAATACACGAAATGATAGGCGAGGGATACCAATAACATAGGAATCATGAACGCCACGTGTACACAACATGTGGAAGGTTGACTTTCTAATTATTGCAAAATAATAGAGTAACAAAATGAAGTGATCCATATATAGACGAAAACCAGCTACATTGTCTATTGTCAAAATATGAATTGATCTTCTTTAGGAATTCAATTGCCACAGTTTGAAGAGTTTGATCAGTTTTTTAAAGTTTATCATTAATCATTTTGATTTTTTTTCTAAAAACTCGTAATTTTGGTCTCTAAGGCTCGAAATTTCTTTTTCATATTTGGAAGTTTTCTATTGTAATATATAAATTTCTTTTTTTAAGCCTTGAATTTTCATTTAATATTCGGTTTCTTGTTTTTCCAACTCTTCTTTTAATAATCTCACTTCAGTAGCATCACACTCTTTCCCTCTGCTCGTCATTTCGTAAAATTATTTAGCTCTAATACATCAAAGTATCAAACCTTTTATATTTGACGACCCAATCTTTAGACCAATAGTCCAATACCCAAATTTATGTCAGCCCAAAATCGAATGGAAATCAGCCCACACTTAACTAGTTAAAAGCTCGGCCCATTTTATTCTCTTAGCCCACCAAACAAATTAAAGCGTGTGTGGATTTTATATTTGTAAACATGGATGCATGCAAGTTTTATATAAGGAAATCAAATTAATGAGAAGTCGGTTATTTTTTTTTATAAAAGCCCAAAACCTCTCACTTTATTCTACAAAGCAGACGATCGACGACTACTTTCGATTTCAAGAAAATTTTTGAGATGTCAAAAAAGAGTAGAACTAAGGAAGATGTTCTTCCTGTGGAGTTGATTCATCGTGTTCAATCGTTGTTGCCTTTAAAAGAAGCCGCAAGCACTTGTATCTTGTCACGGTCATGGCTACGCGCTTGGTATACCATTCCTACTTTTAGATTAATTCCTCCTAAACCGGATAAATTGTTTTCAACCATCGAAAACGCAACAAAGTACAATAAGCTCATTCATACCACTTTGCAAAGGTACCACCAAGACAACATGCCTATCGAGTCTTTTTATCTTCGCCTGAACATTAAAAACAACTACTTGAACAAAGAGGACGTCGAAAACTGGATACGACTTGCAGTTTCCAATAGTTGTCTCAAAGAGCTTTCACTTAATATTGGGGTTTTCATTGGTGACTTTATATTGCCATACGAGTTATTCTCTAGCCAAAGCCTACATACAATCAAAGTAACCGCAGCAATTGGTCCTTCTTCCACCTGTCTTCGAATTTGTACCAATCCTCCTGTCATCAATTGTGTGTCGCTGCGTGCACTGGAATTAGAATACGTCGTTATAACTGAAAACGTGTTTTATAGCTTGTTGTCTACTTGTACCTTACTTGAGAAGATTAAACTTTTTTCGTGTGTTGGCTTGAAGAATTTTAAGTTTAAAAACATTCTTCGTCTTAGCAAATTGGATATTTATTCAAGGGAAAAGGACGATCTTTGGGAGATCAATAATGTACCAAGTCTTTGCTCCTTTCGTTACCGCAGGAAATTTGCTTCGCGGAAGCCAATGCCATTTCAAATAGATTCGTTAGTAAATGTGACAGAATTATGTATAAAGGGTGTGATTATAGACAATTCGTTTTTTGACACACTCGAAGCAAAGTTTTCTGTGCTCGAGAGTCTGACCCTTGGAATCGCATATTGGAACGGAGACATGGTTATCACTTGTGCTTCGCTCAAGTGGTTGACCCTAGACCTATCTCAAACCGGCCTGGTGGTCAATGTACAAGTTGATGCTCCAAGATTACTTTCTTTCATCTATAGTGGTAAAATTCCTGGCATCCTTTTTCAAACCACTGCTCCCGAGCAAGTTAAGCTTACTTTCGATTCATACGACGATTTGGGTCATTTGTACTTTCACAAGATGAGGGAAGCACTCAATTTATCAAGCAAGTTTGACATCAACCTAACATCTAATAACCTTGATTTAGTAGTACTGTCTAGGAACATTGATGTTGATGAACTCAGAAGAAGGGTCTTGTTTCCGGTTGGGAACGTTGAACTTACACTTGAAACGCGTTTAGACGAACACGTGTGGGAGCAATCGCGGTTCTTTGATGCGTTTTTCTTGATTTGCCTCCGAGTTACATAAAGTCCTCTTACCAGGTGATAAGGAAGATGATGGAAGCGAATACGACTGATCTAAAAGAAGTTTTACTGAAAAATCCTCATAATGGAAAATGGGAAGCTCTAACAAGTTCTCGGAGAAGCATTCTTCACACATTCCCTGGTTACGTAAACCTTGAGTGCAAGCTAACTTGGTTTCCTCTATAGAACATTTGCTCCGGTTCTCATTCTGCTAGACTATTATTTTGTTTTGATTTAATTTGTTAGTTATTTACACATAATTGGTTTCCCTGACTACATTAGCATTGGAAAATTAATTTATCAACTCCTGTTTTCTAATATTTCTGAACATCAGCTATTAAGCAGAGTCTCCATAACACTTAGCATAAACTACAAGGATGTTTATTTATGTTTGTGCGATTTTTATTCATGTTACCACTGCTTCTATAAAACCATCCCACTCCTTTGCTAATGAAATAAAAATTGCTACTCACTCGTAATAATCAATGAAAAGATTTAAAAACTGAGGGGCTAGATTTGCGAAACCTTTTTGTATATGGAGACTAATAGTAATATCGATTGATTTTGTTTATTTAGCGTACAAATTATCGACTTCTTCTTCATCTTAGGTATTTATAAGGTAATTTTTTTGGTTTATACACAGAAATTAGTTTATGTTCTTACATATTGTTTACTACTTGATCACAGGATCCATAGCTCTTGGATTACTTTAGATATAAAATGGATTCGGGTGTTACGAATTATAATAAGTGCATTCCTATTCGTACTCGTATTTGTACTCCTGCTACTAGACGCCAACTTCCTCACGACTGTTGGTATTTGATATTTGAAAAACTAAGCAAAAAATCTGTTCGAAATGCGTTTGGTCTTAGATGTCACACTTTCCTTGATATTGAACGATCAAGTCGTAAACACCTACAGCCTAAAGATTATAGTAAGTCAAATGATGTTACTGATTCCTTTATTCTTCATATGCTTAACCGGTCGTTTAGGCAATTAGAGTCCTTGTCTTTGTTTGGCTGTGTTGACTTCTCAGATTCAAGCTTAACGAGTTTGCTAAAATATGGCTCTAAAATGCATACTCTTAATCTCTCTTTTTGTTCTAAAGTAACCGATAAAGGTCTTTCCTATGTTGCTTCAGGTTGTCCGTTGTTGTCTTCTATCACCCTTCATAGATGTTGCTTAATTAATGATTATGGAGGGCTAATGTTGACACAATCTTGTAAATCTTTAAAACACATTGACCTTTTTCTTGGTGTTTTAAGATAACCGTCTTAGGAATCTCTTATCTCAATCAAAACTGTCTTCAACTTGATACACTCTGGATATCTGGGTGCACTGAAGATCCTTGGAGAGATTAGCTTCCTAGGATTTTCTCCAACTTTTGCTCGTTTAGATGATAGTGATACTAACTTGAATTCTAAAGCTGTTGCTGCTGCATTGAGCGGAGGTTTAGGAGGAGGACTTGTTGCAAGAGTGGAACTTATCAAGCTGTTACAAGATTACGATTTTAGGTTGGGAGTCTATTGGATTGCATTGTAAAAATTTGGAGATCATGTGAATCACTGTGGAAGACTATGTCATAAAGGATTACTAGCTTTGGGAAATGGCTGCACGTGCTTATCGGCATTATACATGAAATACTGCTATAGTATCGAGCCATCTTGGATAGACGTTTTTAAGACGTGGAGAGCAGATGTGCAGATCAGAAAGGACTAAGGAGGCAGCATTGAGCAAGAACATTAACCCACCAAATTGGAACTTTCAATACATGATTCGAGGTTGGGCCTAAAAAACTATATAAAAGACGTGTGTGATTTGCAACAATTTGTGAAAATAATAAAAAAAAAAAAAAATAAGAAGATGGGATCGAGCGTGTGACTTGCAGCACGATGTTGATAATCATATATATGCAGATTCCCAGAGTTTAGACTCATGACAATCAAAGGTTGTTTTTGGCAGTTAAATTGTTTGATTCCTTAATATTTAACTTTGCTATCATTCAACTTGCTATGTTTGATTTCACTTTAGTCTTAATCATGCTTCTAGACGGATGATATAATGTGCTATTGTTTCACTTTGGCTCATTTCATATTTAGCTTATTTTGGTAATCTTGTGTTAATTTTGTGACTAATATCTATCCCTCGTGTGATTGATCTACTGCTTTTTATTTTTTATTATTATGTCCTTTGTGGTTTATTATGATCATGATTTTCGGATCATAGATGATCAAACTCTTTAATGCATATAGACGAGGATTAGCGTGTTATATAGATATCAATAGTCTCGATTGTGTTCATCGTGGTGTTTGATTTAACGTTACTGTTGGCGCATGATTTCTTTATCACGTCCTTTGCTGTTTATTTTGATCAATTATTTTCGGATCATAGTTTGATGATGCGTGCCATATGATAATAGTTGATTCTTATCATGTTTTTTATGTGTTATGTTATGTATTCCCTTATGTATCAACAAGTTACACAAATTAGTTAGATTTTTTCCCCTTCAATTCTTTAAGCAATTGATTGGATAGTATCATTCTTTTTGATGGTTATATGAAATATTACTTCGTATTAGCTGTTACTAAAGTCGTTGTAGTTATGTCAAATCAGTGTTGAGTTAGTAATAGGAACAAAAGAAAATAAACCGAAAAAAAGAAAAAAAAAAAAAAAAAAAAAAGTTTGAAGGCGCCATGAATGCCATGAATGCCCATGTTACCATGAACGCCCATGACACTACTGCAAGTCACCAATGTAGGATAACCCATTGATAACCTACGTTGGTGACCGTACAAAATTAGGGACAAAATCGTAACCGAACCCCAACATACTCTACCCAGTCTAAGTTCAAACTAAAGTGGAAAATCATGGGCGGCCTGGTCCAAAATGACGTCACTACAGGAACAACTAGGCTTTAAAGAGCCATAAACATAACTAACAACATTTTGCGGTTTCAAGACTCACATCCTTCCCCGTGCAAGAACCCCATATATACAAATAAGACTGCTCTTGTTTCATGTCTAAGTTACAACATTTATTTCCCTCCCACAGCAAGCACCAACTCACCTGTAAATATTAGAGGTTAAATACGCCCAATCCCGGTTTGTGGGTTTAGGGTATCTAGGGTTTCACTATTATAAATAATGGTCAATCATAAAGATATACCTACGGGGTCGGGCTGAAGTTGGGGACAGTTGTAGGTGAGGGCTACATTTGTGAGGCTACCGCCTATTCGTTGGATCACCCGAGAGAAGGGGAGCGTGGGGCTTCGCGTGTTGACACCTTTGGGTTTTCTCGGGTTCCACCTACCTGTCTTGTGAAAATCTATCATACGGCTTTTAACCATTCTGGGATCCTGAAGAGAAGATGGGCTCACTTTAGATGTACATGAAGAACGATGATGATTGTGGGAACGTCGGCCCTGAAATCATCAAGAAATTTACTGCCCAAGAAGTTCATAAGATAGCGGTGTTCGATCTAAAGTTTTTGAACGCTGACCGCCACCTTGGCAACATTTTGGTGCATAAGCGTGGAGATGATGAGTTTCAACTTATTCCCATAGACCATGGTTAGTGCTTCCCATCTACATTTGAGGATTTCACCATTGAATGGTTACATTGGGGTTAGGCTAAGGTGCCATTTAGTCATGAAACAATTGATTACGTTAATAACCTGGATGCTGAGGAATATCTAGCTATGCTCAAGTCATATGGATGGACGATGCCGTCAAAATGCTAGGATCTTCCAAACCGGCACAATGTTGCTAAAGAAAGGGTTGACTACTAATGGAATTGGAACAATGATGTACATAGACCTTTCTACTCAGAAAACTGCCATAGAGCCATTACAAGATTTCCTCTAGGTTCGAGCGATGATGATTTTATTAACATGGTATCACAGCCTTGATTGAATCCCTAGATACCCTAAACCCACAAACCGGGTTTGGGCTTATTTAACCGCTAATATAAATATCGCCTCTTGTTGAACCAATATTGATGGACCAAATGGTATGTGAGAACCAAATGATACTAAGATTTCCGAGACCACCTATTTCAATGATGAATACAAAAAAAAAAAAAAAAAAAAAAAAAAAAAAAAAAAAAAAAAAAAAAATCACGGTCTTGTCTTTTCTTGGTTTCTAAAATGATAAAACAAAGTAACCTAGATTAGTCACATACATTTTATTGTGTTTGTGACAACAACATAAAACGAGAAATGTTCTCGTGCATTCCCACTTCTCAATTGTTCTAACTCTGCTTCTTTTTTCTCTAACAATAGCTTCATATTGGATATCTGAGTGAAGAAAGATGTCATAAAAGAACATTTTAGCAGTTGTTTTTCTTGCTTACTAAAAGAGAATATAAAGTGAAAAAGCCATACATCTTCTTTCATCTCTCTGATTTCACCGGTTTCTTTATTAGATTTAGCCGCACCTAGTTTAATTGAGGCAACTCTGAGCAAACTTGAGGGTGCTGATCGTCTCTCCAATGGCATTAGTCTCGGGATTTTTATGCACAAACATGAGTGTTTTAGCATGCCTACCTGGAGAATCTTGCTATACTTGATTGAGCTTGCTATTTCTATAAGGAATGTGTGTGCTCTTTTGGGCATAGGCAGAATTGACATCTCCAAGTGCTGAAAGAGATCTGTTAATATGCTGAGCTTCCTTCAGACGCTCCCCAACGGCTTCTGACTTGTCCACCCTCTCACTTCCAACAAGATCTACGAGATGAAGGCAACCCTTTAAAGTAGATCCTGAAACTAGTTCTTTTCCTCGGATATGAACCGTAAGAACACTGTCAAAAAATTAAAAAGTTACTAAGCAACATATTAATGGAACAAGTAGAATACGGATGATGGGTCAAAATTGGTTCGAGTTAAAACCGGACATATTAGCATGGTCTAAATATTGTAACACTTTTTATAACTGAGAGAGCCCCCTATATCTCTTAACCCAAGTTCATGGTAGCTAGTCAATGAGGAGTCCGTGCAAGAATCAAGCTAGATTGCCAATAGATGTAAGTAACATGCTTCTTACAATAAGATAGATAATATACAAAAAGCTAGTTTTTTCTTGGTTTTCCATACCACATCTAACAATAAGATAGATAATATACAAAAAGCTTCATTATTATCATGATTCATTCTTTCTCACCCTATTTTTAACTACAAACAACTTTTAATATATGACACATGTAATCCAAAATCTTTGAAGAACATCTATTATGTGAAGTCTAAGGATATGTTAAAGAAACTTAAATAAGTTTATGTTATATTTCAACCATAGTGGATTTTTATTTCATTTTGCTTCTAGGAAGGTCTAAAAAATAGTTTGGAATTATTGAAATTGTATCGAGAATAAAGGGAAAAATATTAAAAATAATGACCATATACCTGTTAATTAGATCAAATATCTCCGAGATCACTTATTTCAATGATGATTCACAAAAAACTAATGTTGATCTTGTCTTTTCTTGGTTTCTGAAATGATGGAACAAAGTAAGTAACCTTGAAGATGGTGACAAAAACTAAAACAAGACATGTACTACATACCTTGGAGATGGTGGCAGATGACGTCACTCGGGGATGTATGGTGGCCATAGAAGCAGTCGGCTGTAGTCGTTCTTTGCTGTTGTGTGAGAGATCTGAAGAGTGAAAATGTTTTGAAAGAAAGTGAGGTGATAAAAATAGTTACTTGCTTAGTGATGATGGTAGGTTTGGTTTTTACTTCAACTCAATCAAACATTTAAAAAGGTGAGGAAGATAGTAGAGTGGATGGGGGTTTTTACCCCATGGTCACTTGTGTTTGTTAGTGATACTCATGTGGCCTCAAGATATAATGACTTTTTATAAAAAATGGTTGTGGTTTGGAATGTGTTAGTGTGGAATGAGGAGTGGAGGGTGCTTATATAGTGGTGGATTGAGCTTTTGTGTTTTTTATGTGTGTTTTGGTTCGTTGAATCGTTGGATTAAAATGTTGTGGAGCGTTAGATGGTGATCTGTGTGACATTGAAAGGAGTGTTTCTATTGGTTGATTGGTGAAGCATCAAATTTGTATAATGTTGTATCTAGTATTTAATGTAATTCATGAAGAAGACCAAGAAACAAATGAGGAAGGTAGGGTTAATAAATACGGAGTAGATGAGTTTGAGCATGTTATATATATCCTCCATAAAGATGGGTCTCTGCTCTACATTTTGGTTGTGTTAACAAGACTTGAAAGTTCAAGAAATTTAGTATATTTGCTTTTTCCAAGAAATGTCGTATCTCCGAGCTCGGTAATGATCGAGCTCTGCTAGATGAACCTAAAAGAAGCTCGAGCTCGGCTCGTGATTTATTTTAGACACTCGAGCTCAGCTTGAGATGGACTCACTCTAAAAATATATTTAATTCTTTAAACATGTAAACAAAAGATACCATAATGTGTTAAAGATGGTATTTACTGTTTCATTCCATGAAAAACCTTAATACCTAACAGTCCCTTTAAACTTGATAATCTACTACACATTAATATAGTGTTGCAGTGTTTGGCTCAACTGAGACACCATATGTTAATCAATCAAGTAAACACTTGTTCTGTCTCAACCAAAATAGTTGCAATTATTGGTTAGTCCTGGAGGGACATATGTATTACCTCATGGTTACTAACCTTTGGTTTTTTCATAAATCTGGTTAATGTATTTGACTTGTTCGAGATGACTCGTGAGTCGGATGAGTTTAACAGCTATGTGATGCCATCTAACCCCATTTAATTCCAAAACCGATATTGGAACTAAAACATCATTTAATACTATGTTAGTGATACTAATAGAACAATATGTGTATGTAAATAATTATGTATTTTTTGGGTGGTTCTTCTTTTATTATTTATTTATTTATTAATTTATTTTTATTATTATTATTTTTTAATCTTATTCTTGTTTTTTTTACAGTTTACATATACATAAATGAACACTATGGAAAGTCATATTGTGTTTTTTTTACACAATATAGATAAAAGTGGAGTTACTTGATGTGATACGATAACATGTTTTGAAGGAGCATCTTTTCAATGAGAGGGTGTTTGACAACTACTCAACCGTGTCTCAAATATCCCGACCTTACCATACTAATTACTAACAATACAAAATACACCACTTAGTTTTAAACAAATACTGAAATACATCCAGAAATGATCAAAACAGCAGAAAAGGACCCATGCATCACCACCCAAAGTAGAGACAGCAACATACAAGGATCGATCCAACTAAAATTCATACCAAGAGGAAACTGATCATTAATCCATCAGTTGTAGGATATGATGCCAAGTTTTAAGGATTAAGGATGAAAAAACAAATTTTAAGAACGAAAATATTATCTTTTGTGGTTTAGTACTTATGTTTGGGCTCATAGCTCAGCTTAATTACAACGTTACTGTGGTAAATTCGTTTATGTGTGGCTTTTTATACATCAAACATTCATACACATGTTTCAAATATCCTATATATGGCTTCAACAATTCTAATTTGTAGCTTTAAACCAAACAATAGCTAGTTTCTGGTAAAACCTACAGATAAAACAAAGTAAACAAAGTCATTATTTCAACAATTCCAAAATATTAACAATTATCCACTTTGATCCCAAATAATAGCTAGTTTCAACGATTATAATTAATGCTAGGGTTTTATTCCAGCATTTAGTAACATCATTACTGTGTAATTAAATGTTTTAGTCAGGGTTTATAAGACTCATATTAGGGCCGGAATCACATGTGCAGGTCGACAGAACAGATTACTAGATATGACAGTTTAGTAACAGATTTTTTTACAACCAAACGACCCACTTTCGAAGAAGCCACCTCTAAAACAGAAAAATAAGACAGTTTACCTGTGAGAGCGGCTCATTTAAAGCAGTAGCGCCAACATCACGATTTCTTTTGCCGGTTCTCATCAGATCAAGAACATCTTGAGTACATTTAACAGGTTCTAAGGAAGCATCAGGAACATTCAAACCATTCAGTTGGGAATTATTTCTTATATCCAATGTGTTAGTTGTCAAGGTGAAACAAAGATTAAAGAGTAGATTCAAAAGAAAAGGCAATACAAAAATGATGAATAAAAAAATTTGAAAGGATATCTTCTGTTGGAGCCGTCAGTAACCAGGAGATCTCTCACTTGTTCGTTATAAATCTCCATTATTTGCACTCCAACCTCATACCTTATAAATCCCTTCCTTGCCTCGGATAATTGAAAGAGATCTCGCAAAGCTCGGTAGTTTACACCCCATGTATCCTCTGTCGCTATGTCAGGACCCGACTACACTTATAAAGAAGACAATATGTAAGGGTCAACCTCATGTAACAGAAGATACTAATATAACAATTCATGTATAATATTGGGATACGAAACATGAAAAGGTCAAAAAGCTTCATTATTATCATGATTCATTCTTTCTCACCCTATTTTTAACTACAAACAACTTTTAATACATGACACATGTAATCCAAGTCTTTTCTACAAAAATCTTTCAAAAACATCTATTATGTAAGGTCTAAGGATATGTACAAGAAACTTAAATGAGTTTAGGGGAAATGATGCCTACATTTAAATGTAGGCAATTGCCTACATTCTCTTTGAAAAAAATTTACAAAATATATAGTTCAGTCCCTGCAGCAAGCCCCTGATACAGTTCAGTCCATGAGTCACTGTCCCTACCTTTTTTTACAAAGGAAATTAGGTAACTTGCCTACTTTATAAAGTAGCCATCATATCCCCATAAGTTTATGTTATATTTCAACCCTAGTGGATTTTTATTTCATTTTGCTTCTTGGAAGATCTAACAAAATAGTTTGGAGTTATTAAAATTGTATTGAGAATAAAGGAAAAATTATTAAAAAGAATGACAATATACCTGTTAGATCAAACATTTCCAAGATCACCTATTTCAATGATGAATCACAAAAAACTAATGTCGATCTTGTCTTTTCTTGGTTTCTGAAATGATGGAACAAAGTAACCTTGATTAGTCACATATGTTGTGTTATGTTTGTGACAACAACATAAAACAGCATGTGTACCACGTACCTTGGAGATGGTGGCAGATGACGTCACTCGAGGTTGTATGGTGGTCATAGAACCGGTCGGCTGTATGTATGTGTGAGAGATCTGAAAAAGGAAAATGTTGTTGAGATGCCGTTGTGTTGTGTGAAACCAATAAAAACTTATAATGTAAAATTAAAAGTGTTGAGACTATTAAATTCCTTTAAACAAGTTTGAAACAAGAACCTTTTATGGTTTTTCTCATATACAAAGCTGAAAACATACTGTATACTCAAATTATTCACTTGAAGAACATAATAGTGTGCAAGAATGAATGATGTTTACCTGATTTTTGAAATTGTAAATGAAAAAAAAATGAAAAAATTATCATGGAGAAAAAAACATGAAATAACTAACAAAGCCCAATTTCATAGATGTGTCTTTGACCAAAATGAATAAATAAATAAATAAAAACATGTAAAATTTAACAGATCTGAACACGAAACATGTTGTATACATTTGCTTCATTCAAAGAACAACGACATGTAATAATTTTATATCTATCTCCTCACAGATCTGAGCAAAAAACATGTAATACTAACCTCACACTTATACATTTCATTCAATGAAGAAAAAAACATGTAAATTTATATTTCTACTTCATTCAAACATAACAAATTAACCTAACAAAGAAAAATGACTTAACAATTCATGTCGTTGTATGTATATAAATTAATGACTCAAACTAGCGCCTAAAATACCAAAAAAAAAAAAAAAAAAAAAAAAAAAACACATGCCATGCATGAAAGATCTGCTTAAACAAACATCATAAGAAAGATCTGCCTAAAAATAAAGTAGAAGAAAAGATATAAAAAGAGAAGCATGCAAACCTTAATTAAAAACTTCCGGTAGAATTGAAGGTGAGAGGTTTTTTGAGGAGCCATTGATGGACAAGTGTAAATTTTATAGACAAGATGATAAGAAGACATTAAGTATACAACTTAAAACCCTCACCAACCAAACCATAAAAGTACATAAAGACCATCAGAACTCAAAAGAGATAGCGTACACTATAAGAAAGTATAAAAGGCATTTAATTTTTGAGAAAAAATTCCAATTATGCTACATTTTTCAATTTTACATTCAAGAAGTAAAAATTTATCATTTTAAAAAATCTGGTTAATGTATTTGACTTGTCCGAGATGACTCGTGAGTCGGATGAGTTTAACAGCTATGTGATGCCATCTAACCCCATTTAATTCCAAAACCGATATTGGAACTAAAACATCATTTACTACTATATATGTTAGTGATACTAATAGAACAATATTTGTATGTAAATAATTATGTATTTTTTGGGTGGTTCTTCTTTTATTATTTATTTATTTATTAATTTATTTTTATTATTATTATTTTTAATCTTATTCTTGTTTTTTTTACAGTTTACATATACATAAATGAACACTATGGAAAGTCATATTGTGTTTTTTTTTACACAATATAGATAAAAGTCGAGTTACTTGATGTCAGGGGCGGAGGAGGTAGGGGGACTGGTGGGTGCTGAGCCTCCCCCAACCTGTCCAACTACCTTAGTTGTGTACAATGCTAAAGCTTATATTTCACGTATTTTTGTCTACGAGCCTCCCTTAACAGTTGGCCACAAATAAAAAACAAGCATTGTAAGATATAAGTTTATTTAGTTGGTTATGGTAATCAATTATGTTTACATAATATTTCTAAACTATAACTAGCTTAAACTTTAGGTGTATTCATTTACACAAATTATGTTCATTTTCAATAGACTAGCCTAGTAAAATACCATTGCTCAAAACAAGCAAAGAACACCAACAATTTTAAATATATTCAATAATCTTCAATCTCCATTTTTTTTTTACCATATTTTAATAAAAGCTAGAATAATATAACTAATTTAGAAATTCACTTGTAAATTTGTAATATTGATGGTGTTTGTATGAATTAAAAGATTTTAAGTATGATTAATGTTTGGTGCATAGAATGGTACTAGTATACAAGAGTTTCTTACTATTACAGCGTTTGCATATTAAATCATAAACAAACGTTAGAAAAACTATATATAATCTAGTTTTATAAACAAAGAGACGAGTTATTTATAACCCAACAACATAATCACAACCACGATATGACCTATAGGTTATAGAATCTATATTGAAACTTCAAACTACGGGACATGGTGGTTTTGTTTGCATATACTTAGTAATATTTATCGCTATTTTATTTGAAGAAAGTCAGCACCCCCTAACTATAAATCCTGGCTCCGCCCCTGCTTGATGTGATACGATAACATGTTTTGAAGGAGCATCTTTTCAATGAGAGGGTGTTTGACAACTACTCAACCGTGTCTCAAATATCCCGACCTTACCATACTAATTACTAACAATACAAAATACACCACTTAGTTTTAAACAAATACTGAAATACATCCAGAAATGATCAAAACAGCAGAAAAGGACCCATGCATCACCACCCAAAGTAGAGACAGCAACATACAAGGATCGATCCAACTAAAATTCATACCAAGAGGAAACTGATCATTAATCCATCAGTTGTAGGATATGATGCCAAGTTTTAAGGATTAAGGATGAAAAAACAAATTTTAAGAACGAAAATATTATCTTTTGTGGTTTAGTACTTATGTTTGGGCTCATAGCTCAGCTTAATTACAACGTTACTGTGGTAAATTCGCTTATGTGTGGCTTTTTATACATCAAACATTCATACACATGTTTCAAATATCCTATATATGGCTTCAACGATTCTAATTTGTAGCTTTAAACCAAACAATAGCTAGTTTCTGGTAAAACCTACAGATAAAACAAAGTAAACAAAGTCATTATTTCAACAATTCCAAAATATTAACAATTATCCACTTTGATCCTAAATATAGCAATAATTGTAACAAATAAATCATTAGGAGATAGTCTGAAAAGAATTGTTGTGTAGTACATGTCAAAAGGGTCGATATTCACTGAAAGTGTCAATTTTACTTCAATAGACTGTATTCTTAATTTGCGGGGTAGTATTACTAAAATGAATCGGGTCAAAACAGGACACTGATAACGTTTGCAATAGTTTTACATTTTTTTTTGGTAAAGGGGTAACGCAATAGTTTTACATTAAACATCCATAGGCATGAAACTCATAGCAACAGAATTTTAGGAATGATGTATCCTTTACTCTTACGTAATCTTGTTACGTAACTCTTAACTACAACCATAGAATAAAATTTACAAAATTCTTATGATGTATACATGATGTTATGAAGAAAATTTCAAAACGTTGCCAGTTGTTGCAAAAGTGGAACTTATCAAGTTGTTTGAATTGTCAAATATTGGAAGATACTTCATGTGAATAACTATTACATTATGAAGATTTGTTTAATATTATTTTGATTTAGATGTCAATTTATTAAAGTTAATTTTGTAGCCAAAAGTTCTTTATTGATCCAACTTTTACCATAAAACCCATCAAACAATATTAGCCACTCATTTTTTTTATTAAAATAAAAAAAATAAATTCCACCATTTTTTTTAAAACTTAAATATTTCGCAAACCGTAAATCGTCAAGCTACAAAAAAAATATCATCGCGACGAGAATTAAATTATCTTTCTATAGACATGCAATGTTATATACTTTTGACGAACTTTTTTTTCGATGAGAATTTTTTTTCACCCAGAAAAATCATATATGATTCGTTAGAATCATATATGATTCGATTTTAACTATGATTCTTACGAATCATATATGATTCTTACGAATCATATATGATTCTTAAGAAATCATATATGATTCGTAAGAATCGAATCATATATGATTTTTTACGAATCATATATGATTCTTTCTGGGCGGAAATTAAAAAAAAATCGTCGAAAGTATATAACAATGCATATCTATAGAAAAATCATTTAATTCTCGTCGCGATGTATTTTTTTTTTTTTTTTTTGTAGCTTGAAAATTTACCGTTTGCAAGATATGTTGTTTTGAAAAAAAATGGAAAATATAAATGGTTTCTATGATTGGTTGATAGGTTATATGGCATGTATGAGTTCTTTACGTATGATTGGTGTTTATTAAAGTTAATTTTGTATTCATATCGAGTTCTAGTAGGCTAGCGTGTATTTGTATTGAGTTACAGTAAAGAGTCGATCCACTTTGCTTTTATAATGCTCGGAGAAGAACGTTATTAAATAATAGATTGCTCGATTGCTTGTTGCTGAAGAATTTTTGAATATAGATGTTAAACTAGATTTTACAAATCAGTAGATCACGGTACTGGGGAAATAAGATTGGTCGTAAATGAGCCTATAAAATTTTGTCCCATACCAAAGAAAAACCCGAAAATCATTTATATCTTTTCCCTCTTGCATGTAACTTCACTCGTCTATAGACTTGTCAGATCTAACTTATTTGAGATGGAATCCGATCTGATATTTGATTTACATGTATGTTTGGTAAAGTAGATGAAGTTTGGATGTAATTAACGTGAATCTAAAGCGCAAACCTTTTATTTATTATTTTTTTTATGACTATTGAGTTGCTTGTAAGGACTTTTTTATGACTATATAATGAAATAAAAATTGATACACACGTAATAATCCCTCAATATTGTGTGTTATGTTTTAGTCTTCTTATTAGCTTATAAATAAGTCTAGGGGTTAGAGTGTTAAGCTTAAACTTATCTAGTCAAGTAGGAGTCGGTTTGGTTGGCTTGTGTCCCAAGCCCAACCCGTGTCCTTGTAACAGCCGACTTACAAAGTCGGTTTACCCTCCCCCTCATCTTTATAAAAGGAGGTGAGGGGGAGACGATTAATGTACGCATTCTTTCAATACTAATCTACAATCGATTAGGGATAATTACCTTGTGCAAAGCTTCTTACTTTTCTGTCGATACATATTGTATTCAACGATCGGAGTTATCCGCTCTAGTAATCAGGGTTGTAGGTTGTCGAATCCTACAAGTGGTATCAGAGATCGGTTCGCGGGGTTCGCTGGTTATCTAGGATCGATCAAGAAGGGTTCTTTTGTGTTCGTTTTCTGGAAGGAGCAGGAGCTGGGTGTTTCTGTTTGGGCTACCAGACTGACGAACAACAAAACAGCAAGGTTATCGACAGTAAGGGTTCTTAAGATTTCTGGGTTGTCGAGGTATCGACACAAGTTGAAGAAAGCTTAAGGGTTTGTTGTTTTTCCGGATATATTGAAAACAGGTTTTCTGGTTGGTTTTTGTTTGTCGGCGATACACACGAAGAAGAAGAAATAACCAGATCTTGTTTACATGTGAAAGATAAAGTCAACATAGGATTATTATAATAGGTTTTATTATATTGGTGAAATCCTATATTCCTAAAGATTTAATTTGTTTTTTTTGTTTTATTATTTATAAAACAAAAGGATTAATTAATTAAGGGTATTGCACAAGGGACTTTATTAGTTTGTGATTGTGGGGTTTTTTCACAAGGTTTAGCAAATTAATAAAGGGATTAAAGAATGACGGGAGCCAAGTTTGAAATCGAGAAATTCGATGGAACTGGTGATTTCGGGTTATGGAGAGTCAAGATGCGTGCTTTATTAATTCAACATGGATGTGAAGCAGCTTTGGAGGTTTTACCCGAGAATATGGATGCTACAGCGAAAGCTGAGCTAAACAAGAAAGCTCATAGTGCCATGATTTTGTGTTTAGGTAACAAGGTACTGAGAGAGGTTACTGGGGAGACGACTGCAGCGGGGGTTTGGACCAAGCTCGAGACTTTGTACATGACAAAGTCCTTGGCCAACAAGTTGTACCTGAAGAAGAAGTTGTATACATTCTACATGCCGGCTGGACGTACGATTTCCGAGCATATAGATGAGTTCAACAAAAACGTTCTTGATTTAGCAAATATTGAGGTAAAATTCGAGGATGAAGATCTTGCTTTATTATTACTCACTTCTTTACCAGCATCATACGAACACTTTGTGGATACCTTGCTCTATGGACGGGAAGCTTTGACTTTGGAGGATGTGATGGCCACACTGAATTCAAAGGAAATCAAAGAAAGGTCTAAGGCGAAGGGGGATGATGGTGAAGGGTTATACGTGAGGGGAAGAACTGATCGCAGGAATTCGCATCAGTCTAGGGGAAAGTCAAGATCGAAGTCTCGAGGTGGAAGACTCAAGTGCTTTATTTGCCAATCTGAGGAGCACTTGAAGAGAAACTGTCCGAAGAATAATCGCAAGAAGTCAAATGGTTTCGTCAAGAAAGAAGATCAGCCAAGCTCCAGTGGTTCGATTTATGACGGTTCTGAGGTGATGATGGTTATGAGTGCAGAGGCTCTGCTAGATTGGATCATGGATTCAGGAGGTTCATACCACATGACACCCAGGTTAGATATATTTTTTGATTTTCTGGAATGCGATGGGGGCAGGGTACTGTTGGGTGACAACAGGGAGTGCAAGATCAGAGGTATTGGCAAGGTCAGGTTACAACTGAAAGATGGGTCAAGTTTTGTATTAAACAATGTCAGGTATATTCCTGAATTGAAAAGAAACTTGATATCGCTGGGAACTCTTGAAAAAGAGGGATATACCGTAAAAATGCAGTCGGGCAAAATCAAGGTGATTAATGGTTCTAGGGTTGTTTTATCTGGAACTCGAAGGGATAATTGCGTATACTCTTTGGATGGCCATGCAGTGGCGGGTGAGCTTAATGCTAGTGTTGAAGAAAAAGACAGTCTTGCGCAGGTTTGGCACAAAAGACTGGGACATATCAGTGAGGCGGGACTACAGGTGCTGGAAAAGCAGGAGTTGTTTGGCAAGAAAAGTCTAGGTAAGCTCGATTTTTGTGAGAATTGTGTTCTGGGAAAGTCACATCGAGTCAGTTTCGGTGTAGGAAGGCACACTACTCAGGGAGTGATAGACTATGTTCATTCAGATTTATGGGGTCCGTCTCAGGTGGAATCATTGGGAGGTAAGAGGTACTTCTTATCTATTGTTGATGATTATTCCAGGAGGGTATGGGTTTATATTCTCAGGTTCAAACACGAAGCATTTGGAAAGTTCAAAGAGTGGAAGCAGTTAGTAGAGAATCAGACTGGGAGGACGGTTAAGAAGTTGAGGACAGATAATGGTCTTGAGTTCTGTAACCGGGAATTTGAGCAGCTATGCACTGAGAGTGGGATTGCTAGACATTTGACAGTTGCCGGGACGCCGCAGCAAAATGGATTAGCTGAACGGATGAATAGAACTCTCATGGATAAGGTACGCTGTTTATTAATTCAGTCTGGATTGCCCAAGACCTTCTGGGCGGAAGCGACATGTACGGCCGCATATCTTATAAATAGGTCACCATCGACAGCGATTGAGAAAAAGACACCTATGGAGATGTGGTCGGGACATCCAAGTGATTATGGGATGTTGAGGATTTTCGGCTGTGTCGCATATTCACACGTTAAACAAGGTAAGCTCGAGCCGAGAGCGGTAAAATGCGTTCTTTTGGGGTATCCTGAAGGTGTGAAGGGGTACAGGCTATATAGGCTTGATAATGAATCACCTAAAATAGTCACTAGCAGGAACGTGGTCTTCAATGAAAGTGTCATGTATAAAGACACGTTGAAGGATTCTGGTGCAGGTACTGATAAGTCTGTTGAGGAATTACAGGTTGAGGTGGAACTGCAGAGGTTAAATAATCATTCGCTTGAGGAAGATCTGATTGATGGTCAAGAAGATGGCGATGATGAAGATGCAGGGGATCAGGATCATGATCATGATCAAACACCGGATCTCACAGATTATCAGTTGGTTCGGGATAGAGAGCCAAGGACAAGAATGAAACCTTTGAGGTTTCGAGATGAAAGTAATATGGCTGCTTACGCGTTTGCTGCAGCAGAGGAAGAAGATACTCATGAACCATTGACATACCAGGAGGCAGTTACTTGTAAAGATAGATTTAAGTGGAAAGCTGCTATGGATGAAGAGGTGGATTCTCTGAATAAGAATGAGACCTATGAGTTAGTGGATCATCCAGCTGGGCAAAAGCTGGTGAGCTGCAAATGGCTGTTCAAGATAAAGGAAGGGATTGAAGGTGTTCAAAAGCCTAGGTACAAGGCGAGGGTGGTGGCTCGTGGATTCACACAAAGGGCAGGTATTGACTACAATGAAGTATTTTCGCCGGTAGTTCGACACACATCTATTCGGGTTATACTTGCATTAACTGCGTGTAGAGATTATGAGCTGGAGCAGCTTGATGTAAAGACGGAATTTTTACATGGGAATCTTGAAGAAGTGATCTACATGAGGCAGCCACCGGGTTATGAACAAGGTAACAAGGTATGTTTGTTAAAGAAGTCCCTTTATGGTTTGAAGCAGTCACCTAGGCAATGGTATAAGAGGTTTGATGAGTACATGCTGAGCAATGGGTTCAAGCGTAGCAGTTACGACAGCTGCGTATATTACAGGAGTTATGCACCAGGTGAGTATATCTATCTACTGTTATATGTAGACGATATGTTGATTGCTTGTAAAAACAAGGCTGAGATTGGGTCTATCAAGTCTTTGCTTAAAAAGGAGTTTGACATGAAAGAGCTCGGGGAAGCAAAGAAGATTCTTGGTATGGAGATCATCAGGGATCGGAGTCGCAAGATTCTGAGGGTGTCACAATCCGGGTACGTTTCTAAGATTTTAAATAATTATAGAATAGACAATGGGAAATCGGTTAAGATGCCATTGGGTGGGCACTTCAAGCTGTCATTGAAGGATTGTCCGGTTAGGGATTGTGATGTTGAAAGGATGAGTAGGGTGCCATATGCAAATGCGGTTGGGAGCTTAATGTACTTGATGGTGTGCACGAGGCCAGACATAGCGTATGCGGTAAGTGTTGTTAGCAGATATTTGGAAAATCCAGGTAAAAAGCATTGGGAAGCAGTGAAGTGGATTTTGAAATATTTGCGGGGTACTGCAAACGTGGGTTTGGTGTATGGGACAAATCGTGGCAACCATGTAGACGTAACAGGTTTTGTTGATTCAGACTACACAAAGGATCCGGATAAAGGTAGGTCAATCACAGGTTACGCGTTTTTAGTACAGGGATGTGTTGTAAGCTGGAAGGCAACGCTACAACACGTGGTGGCTCTTTCAACTACAGAGGCGGAGTATATGGCCCTTACGGAGGCTGTGAAGGAAGCTATTTGGCTAAGGGGACTCTTGGAAGAGTTGGGCGTGGAGCTTAACACTGTGGCAGTTAATTGTGATAATCAGGGCGCGATTCACTTATCGCGGAATCATGTTTTTCATGAAAGGACTAAGCACATCAATGTGCGTTACCACTTTATCAGAGAGGTCTTGGAAGCAAAGACGGTTGAAGTTCTGAAGGTGGGTACTGAACACAATGCTGCGGATACCTTGACGAAGGTGGTACCTGGACGGAAGTTACAACACTGCTTGGAGTTGTTGAAGGTCGGTATAGGCTAATATGAAGCCTAAGGTGGAAATTGTTATGTTTTAGTCTTCTTATTAGCTTATAAATAAGTCTAGGGGTTAGAGTGTTAAGCTTAAACTTATCTAGTCAAGTAGGAGTCGGTTTGGTTGGCTTGTGTCCCAAGCCCAACCCGTGTCCTTGTAACAGCCGACTTACAAAGTCGGTTTACCCTCCCCCTCATCTTTATAAAAGGAGGTGAGGGGGGGGGGACGATTAATGTACGCATTCTTTCAATACTAATCTACAATCGATTAGGGATAATTACCTTGTGCAAAGCTTCTTACTTTTCTGTCGATACATATTGTATTCAACGATCGGAGTTATCCGCTCTAGTAATCAGGGTTGTAGGTTGTCGAATCCTACATTGTGTTTATGAATTCTAGATAAAATGAGAATATGGCCATTAGTGACACATTGTCAAGTGAACTAGAAACTTGACTGTGACACCACTAAGACTGTGATGAGAGACTTAGTGAGTGTTTGTGTTGAGATCGATAAACATCATAGTAACTTACTAAGACTGTGATGAGAGACTTAGTGAGTGTTTGTGTTGAGATCGATAAACATCATAGTAACTTATCGAAATTTCTCCTTTAAGCCTCTGACGAGAGACTTATTGAGAGATGCTTGAGGCATGGGTCTGAAACCATATGTGAATCGGTTAGTGATGGAAACCCAACATGAGTGTAGTGCTCCTACCTCTCGAGTTTAATGGGTAATAACGAAGTCACTTATCGATAGACTTACTAGACTATCGGCTTTAGATAGTCATCTTCCTCCCCCTATCCTTTCTTTTCACTCACTTCCTCTCGTCTTTGAGTCGAGTAGCTCTTCTCGATTGCTCTCAACCGCTTCTCCTTGAAAAGTAAAGGTAGGAGCACTTTAACGACGGAATGTACATGTGCGTGCGAAGGTGCCAGACAATTGAAGGCTATTAAAATATTGACTCATGTATAGCAAAGATAGCATGGCATTACCGAGAATGAGGATGAGAATATTCTCTTAACAAAGCTTTTGAGGCGTCTTAGCAACGAAGACGTTAGAGTAACTTTGCCTATATGACCTAAAGGTGGTGCCGCCCTTGAATAGAGAGTTGTAGTTGGTCATGAATCAAGATTAAAGCGCATGGCCATATTAGCACTTAGTGAGAATGAGATGGTTACGGTGGGAATTGTGTAAAAGTGTGCCAGTGAGATCACAAGATACATGGTTTAATTCGTTGAGACACCATTGAATCGATTTTATTTTGCATACTTTGAGTAAACAAAGTTTAATCGTAATGACACCTTCATGACACAACCTAATAGAGTAGCAGAAAACTTTCCAACCTGGTGGGGGATCATTGGAACTATAGAGGAGTTTGGCAAGTTTTCATGATGTTTTAACACATTCAAAGCAAAGGGTATAACTAGCTGATGCAGCAGCTGATTGTACATGATTTTTTTGCAAAGGTTACAAGTCTATATTAGACTAAATAGTAATGTGTGTTTTGCCTTAGGGGCTGATTTGGTTGTCAACATATGTGTTTGAAACCATCAGCCATGACCCTAATTTATAGGGCTATAGACGTGACCATGATCTCTCTATTTCTGGTTGCAACTTTGGCCTATAAATTGAGGATTATTAAAGCCATTTAGAGTAAGTTGAAAACCCAAAATAACAACACATACAAAATCATCCCTAATATGCTGAATGTTATTGTGTTATTACCAACATAATACTTCTGTTTCGCCATTGTCTATATGTTGTTATCATTCGCTGGTGATCAACAACATCGAGTCTACATCAAATCCTGGGGTCCGTTACGCATGACGCTTGCAGCGAATTGAGGGCGTAAACACCTTTAAGGACAAGGAGTTTGATCCCTTGTGGAGCTCTTTAACGATTCTTTGTGTTCCACATGTTGCGGGTATTACAACATCGATTGGAAAGGTGATAAGGTTTATATCAATATTTGTCACCACTTTTATTTAATGGGATTCCCTCTGTTAGATTATATGATCTATTATCTCAATTGTTCACACTAGAAAGTGTTTGTGAAAACTATCACATTTGTAAACCACTCTTATATTCAACATCAGGTGTTACGAATTATAATAAGTGCATTCTTATTCATACTCGTATTTGTACTTCTGCTCCTTAATACCAGCAAGTAATGTATGTATAACTAGGGTTTACGAATTACCTTTGTTCTTTTGTAATCAAACTCGTGAGCTTCAGTGAAACAATTGCATCATTTTCTTTTTTGATAGCCATTGATATCGAATCACTAGAGCATACTGATTAAGTGTTGTAAACTAATAATAGAATAACAAGAACAAGAACAAAGATAAAAAAAATGAATAATTGTATTATTAATAATCTCACAATAAATAAAGATATGTATATATAATTACAAAATGAGTATTCTAGAAAATATAATATTTTAAGATAACTACTAATACTAAGGGATATGAACATTCATTCCATGTTTATCCATAACAATAATCATTTTTTTTAGTATTCAATCGCAAATTGAATTATTTTACTCCATATTATGTTAGTAGGTAAAATGACAAATATGGGCATATCAGTACTTGATTAAATTAACATATAAGAAAGCATTTTTAACAAATACATATTTAACGACTTAGTATCAAATGAGAAGAAGGAAAAGGAAATTTAAAATAGAGTAAACTACACCGTTCGTCCTTGTGACTTGCGTTGACTAACAAGTTTCATCATTTGACAAAAAAAATGAACCGACCGTCCTTAAGTGTGAAACTTTAAGTATCGTTTGTCTCTCCTTTTAACGGTACTCAGCTCACTAACGCTCATTAAGTTTCATCATGTGATACCCATGTGAGGGTATTTAGTCTTTTACCACTTTTCTTGTTCATCCATCAATCCATCTTCAATTCTTCATCCACTCACTTCTTAACAACCAAACTAACACCACCATTATCATCTCATTACCACCACCACCATCTTTATTTTCTCACCCCAACCATTATCACCAAACACAAAATCAATTTTTAAATCCTATCTCATCCACTCATTCAATATCTTCATCCACCCATCAAAAACATAAATTCAAAAGCACAAAATCAAAACCCTAAAACACCAAAATATTATCTTCAAATCCACTAATACTTATAAACATCACTAAAATCCAAAAAAAAAAAAAAAAAAAAAAAAAAAAATCAAATAATCAAACAAGTTGCCTTCCTCCAAAATATTACCAGACATGTGATTTGAACTTCAATTTCCTCCAGCCACCTTCACCACTCTTTTATGTCTACTAAATTTCTAACCTTTCCACTCTGGTGAGTGGTGCAGGTGAACTTCAATTTCAAAATTTCTAAACTTCACTACCATGTCTTTTGATAAGATATGTTTGACACATGAGATTATGAAAAGATTATGCTTATTTTTTCAATAAATAAGCAACTTAAAAAATAATCTTTGTTTGGTAGGTAGAACTTATATATAAGAGATTATAAAAAAAATAATCTTTCATAATCTCAGAAAATCAAAGGTTATTTCATGTAGCATATAAAAATAATCTCTATTATCTTCGCTTATTTATAATGATAACGTCACACAAGTGAATTGGACTAGATTCGTAACAAGTAGTACCAACAGGGACTACTATTGTACGTTAGGCAAACTTATGTTGTACTAAGCCTATAAATACCTCTCATGACTCTCCATGTGGGGTGTGGGAAAATCATTGTGTAACTTTCATTTATCAATCTAATAAACATTGTGTTTTCTTCACCCTCTCTCTACTCTCTCTAGAATCATGAATATGTTCTTTGATCAACCTCGACCTCCCGAACGACATAAATTATCTAACTTTACGGTCCTACAATCTCTTTATATGATCTCCATCTCTAGTACCATCTCTAGTTCCAGCAACAATTACGTTTGCAAAACAAACCCATGTGAAAAACTGAAATGAAAATGATTATATGGTTTGACAAAAAAGAAACTGAATTTGATGGGTTATTACTTATTGTACTTTTTAAAAAAATTTTAAAAGTGATTTTGATTTAGTTTTGATGATATATGTAGTTTGAATACGTGAAATTAGCATCTTTGTTTTTTAGTGTGAAGGGTATATGGTTTGGGTGGCCAATGTATGATGAGTGGAATAGCGAGGAGTGAAAGATGAACCTGCTTGGTCCACTCAATACATTGGCAAAAGAGGTTTGGTTGGTCATCATGGTGGGTGAGTGTTTCTAAACAACTGAAGCCTTCTTATGAGAGGGAAATGTAGGTTGTTTGGAAGAGCCCCTTCATGGATGGGTTATGGGTTCCTAGTGAAGCCACACACCATTTCTGTCTAGCCATTGTGGGTGCTGGTTGAATGGTTATGATGAGAGGGTGATGTGGAAATGTAGCTAGATGGTAGGTGCTTCTTATGGGTGATTTTGAGTGTCTGCTGGCAGGGTTTATGCTATAATGCAACTTGGATTTTCTGAGAATGACTATGTATTATTAGAAATTGGATAGAAGATTGCTTTTGTGGTCTAGATATCTGATAGGATAGATTGTATTGTCTATTCTTTGTATTCCACTGGATGAGATGTGTTTCATTTCAGGATTGTGAGAATTGTATCGTAATTTGTCATTGTTGATATTAATATAAATATTCACCCTTTGCACCAAAAAAAAAAAAATGAATTTATTAATTTAAATTTAAAAGTTCAAGGACAAAATAAATGAAGAAGATGAAGCTAAGAACAAAATGACTACTTTACCCTCATGCGTAAGTCATATGAGAATATGAGAGACTTAGCGGATGTTAGTTATGGCCGTTAAAAAGGGGGATCAACGATACATAATGTTTCTTATTTAGGGACGGATGATGCATGTTTTAGGGTCAAAGGACGAAACTCATCGACCAATGCAAACCACAAGGATGAACGGTGTAGTTTACTCTTTAAAATTGGAAGGATCAGAAAAATAACTATCACACATTTCAACAATGAATTCATTAAAATTTCAACAATGAATTCATTAAAAATGCTACATACGTTAACAAAGAGAAAACTTCTACATATGTAGTACTACCTCCGTCCCACAATAAGTGTCCACTTTGAATTTTCAAAGTCTTTCTCATTCAACTTTGACCATAAATATTTTTATTTGTGTCATGTAATACTTGATGAAAAATATATGAATGGATTGAGTTTTAAATGTTTTTTCATTGATATAATTTTCATCAAGTATTATATAACACAAATAATAATATTTATGGTCAAAATTGAATGAGAAAAACTTTGAAAATTCAAAGTGGACACTTATTGTGAGACGGAGGGAGTAGTTCTTTTTAATAAATGCCACTTGAATACAGATACCTACCAAACCCCTTTGACTTTAGGTGTAAAAAATAGTAACATGTACTAGAAATTATACTGGAAAAAGCTTTTTGTACATCAATCACCAAATTATGTTACTCAGGCAACTCAAATCTCTAATCACCCATCACAAATAGGATTGTGTTCCAATCTCAACATATAATCATTTGCACACATTCGTCAATCAAATAATACAAATTTATGTTTAAAGTAGTTAAACGAAACGAAGATTCTTACAACCTATGCATACAAATCATTTCCGTCAACGCTACAAGATTTTAATTACGCAAACAGATAGATTATGCCATCATGTTCTAATTTCTAATTCTAATTGTGGAAATTGTAATTAAATATTGAGTTACCAATGGAGACTAGCTTTGCATCCTCTTTAAACCTAGAAAGCTTGCACCTAATAACTAAAAACTGAAAATAATGAACCTATGTAAATGTTTGATATGGGGTTGACTTGAATTATCATTGCTTAGTATAAGTAGGTATTCATTTCCGGGTCATGATACAAACCAGCAACAAAAACTATTGTGTGTTCTTTTATTTTGTATGTTTGTGATTATGGCGGGTCTGGGTTTTGATTTGAATTTCTGAATTTTTGTTCTTGATAAATTCAATTAACTTGAGAACTTGAAAGTTGAAACTCGAAAGTATGTTGTATGAAAAAAGTATTCATAACTTGACACTACGTATTTTATTGTAGAATGTAACAAACATGATTTATTTGTAGATTACAGCATTATTTAATATTATTTATAGATACATACATACATTATAAATCAACAATAACACACAAATAAAATGAAAGGACATTCGGAATTACGACGTATTTGCCATTGCATCAGTAATTTTTTTTTTTTTTTTTTTTTTTTTTTTTTTTTTTTTTTTTTTTTTGGCATCACTCAAAGATATCGTGCCAAATATTCATCCATGCGTGTATATCAGACCTCCGGATAGAGCTTAGAAGCTTCTTCCCCTTCTTCGATTTCGAAGTTCATCAAACAACCTTCGTAAAATATGTGATAGATTCGTGCTAATGCCGCTCGAATTGCCTCGTCCATATCTAAAAAACACATAGTAACACGTACGTACTCTTTACTAATTTGTTCTTATAACTATATAAACATTGAAAATACTTTAGCAAATAACTGTACCTAATTTCATGGAAGCAAGGAAGTTTTCTTTGGAGATGTGTACTTTCTCGAGTGTACGTCTTACCGGAAACTTTCTCCCATTTCTCAACCAATTGGTTTTGGGTAAGAATGTTTTCATCTGGTCGAAGATACAATGTCTTGTTCAACATGCGAGGATCATCTACGGTCTTGATTGTGTATGTTGCTGCATCATCTTCATCCATGAAACAAGCTGCATGCAATTAAATGATAATATCAAGAGTTACGTAAAAATAAGAGCAAATTACCTGAAAATGTATTTAACTTACTACTTTTTACCTTTGTATATAGCTTTTTTTTTTTTTTTTTTTTTTTTTTTTTTTTTTTTTTCCAATCTGTCAATGAACTTGTAAAATCCGTTCATTGCGTGTAGCGGTGACCTGTTTGACCTGCTGGGGCAGGTTAAACTAACGATCGTTAGGTTTATCATTGCAATGTTAGTCATTTAGACTAACGATCGTTTATCATGGCTACATACAATGACAAAAAGTAACAAGTTAGATGACATTTATTATTTTTAAAATTTATGTACATTTTTTACACGTTTTTGCACATATTTTTATACACGTTTTTATACACATTTATACACACGTTTTTATACACGTTTTTATGCATGCTTTTATACGGATTTTTATACACACATTTGTATACACGTTTTTATGCATGTTTTTATACACACGTTTTTCTGCACGGTTTTACACACGTTTTTAAAATATTTCAATACATACAGTTTATACGTTTTCGTCTGTTTTTTTACGTTTTCGTCCATTTTTTACATTTCATCCATTTTTTTTTTGTTTTCGCTCGTTTTTTTACGTTTTCGCCCATTTTTTATGTTTTCGTCAGTTTTTTTACGTTTTCATTAGTTTTTTACGTTTTTGTCTGTTTTTTTACGTTTTCTCTCATTTTTTTTTACGTTTTCGTCCGTTTTTTTACGTTTTTGCCCTTTTTTACGTTTTTGTCCTTATTTTTACATTTTTGAAAACGTAAAAACTGAGTGAAAACGTAAAAAATGGACGAAAACGTAAAAAACGGGCGAAAAGTTAAAAAACAGAAGAAAACGTAAAAAAAGGGCAAAAACGTAATAAAACGAGCGAAAACATAAAAAATGGGCCAAAATATAAAAAACCGGACGAAAACGTAAAGAAAATGAACGAGAATGTAAAAAAAGTGCGTAAACGTAAAAAAAACCGATGAAAACGTAAAAAAATGGGCGAAAACGTAATAAAACGGGCGAAAGCATAAAAAAACAGACGAATGCGTAAAAAATGGACGAAAACATAAATAAATAGACGAAAACGTAAAAAAGGGCAAAAACGTAAAAAAACAGACGAAAACATAAACAAAACAAACGAAAAACGTAAAAAAACAGACGAAAACGTAAAGAGAGGGCAAAAACGTAAAAAAACAGACGAAAACGTAAAAAACTGAAGAAAACGTAATAAAATGGATGAAAACGTAAAAAAAACTGACGAAAACATAAAAAAATGGGCGAAAACGTAAAAAAACTGGCGAAAACGTAAAATAACGGACGAAATGTAAAAAAATGGACGAAAACGTACAAAATGGACGAAAACGTTAAAAAACATGTGAAAACATAAAAAAATGAAAACGTAAAAAAACAGACGAAAACGTATAAAAATGTATGTATTGAAATATTTTAAAAACGTGTGTAAAACCGTGCATAAAAACGTGTGTATAAAAACGTGCATAAAAACATGTATACAAATGTGTGTATAAAAACACGTATAAAAACATGCATAAAAACGTGTGTATAAACGTGTATAAAAATGTGTATAAAAACGTGTATAAAAATGTGTGCAAAAACGTGTAAAAAACCTACATAAATTTTAAAAATAATAAAAGTTATCTAACTTGTTACTTTTTGTCATTGTATGTATCCATGATAAACGATCGTTAGTCTAAAGGACTAACATTGCAATGATAAACCTAACGATCGTTAGTTTAACCTGCCCCAGCAGGTCAAACAGGTTACCGCTACACGCAATGAACGGATTTTTCAAGTTCATTGACAGATTGAGAAAAAAAATAGAAGGCTACATATAATGGTTAAAAGTGGCAAGTTAAATACATTTTCAGATAATTTGCCCTAAAAATATGTAACACCCCCAAAATTTGATACAGCGGAAGACTCAACAAGCTTTCGGGGTGCTACGGGGATTGGTATCCAACACAAGACATAATAGAACGAGATAAAGTAAACATAATAAAAACGCAACCAACACGGGGTTTTAAAGTTTACATTTATCCCAACATCATCCAGAGTTAGACCCAAAAGAAAATAAAAGTAGGTCCATAATTCAATATCAGAGTTTAGAAAAATAGATCCATAAACCAGGAGCCTTAGCCGAGCCATCCAATCCATGCATCCAAATCATCACTTAATTTGTAACACCCCCATTTTTAAAGTTTGTCGCAGCGGAAAATTAATTTGGGTGTTACGGTGAGGATCGAAGTTTTAACCACATAAAATGGTTTAAAAGAAATATTTTGAAAGTCATTTGTCATTCAAATAATATTTTTGATAAAAGATGAACAATTTGATTTAAAATCTTTTAAAAAGATATAAAGGCTTGTAAAAATGACAAATTTGATTTTTACACCATTTTAATTTATCAGAGTAATATATGCCCACTCCGTGTCTTGTCCTGCTCCGTTAAATTACCTGAGATACACATGCTTAAAAGTGTCAACACAAAGGTTGGTGAGTTCATAGAGTTTTAGGAAAAACCCTTTATTTTGTTAGATTTCAGGAATATTTGGTATTGTTAAAATACAAACAGAAATGAAACAATTATCGAATATATTCACAAATAAATCATATAAATATTCAATCACATTCAATAAAGAATCAACAATCTTAACATGAGCTGGAAACTCATGATACTAAATCGATCAGATAAACAATTCACATATGGGCGAACCTATACAGCTGTATCTAAATATATATGTTGAATACATATATATACTATTCCTTTATAGATATTGCACCAAGCCTCATGACACGCAAGACGTTAACAAATACCGTAAACGGCGGGTGTTCATCAAATCAATGATGAATTTGCCCTCGTGTAATAGGTGATTTGCCAATTCCTATTTTTACTCAAATATAGTGTATCACAACTAATGCGGCTAACCAATTGCAATTGGCATTCCGTCAAGCATTAGTGGGATCGGAGGTCAACCCGAAACAGGTTTCGAAGCTGTCCACTATATTCGCGCTCACTTTTCAGTGATTAATGGCTCATGATAGAGGGACTTTATGGCGATAAGCTAACTTAGGCAATATCAAGGACCTATGGGCTCATTTAGCATAACATCATGAAATCAAGTATTGCATTACAGAGATCAATTTGAAAACAGTATCATTGGAGTATCAGAAATTCAGTTTAAAAATAGTATTGCTTGAGTATCAGAAATTCAGTTTGAAAATATTATCATTTGAGTATCAGAAATTCAATTTGAAAATAGTATCGCTTGAGTATCAGAAATTCAGTTTGAAAATAGTACCGCTTGAGAATAGTACCGCTTGAGTATCAGAAATTCAGTTTGAAAATAGTATCGCTTGAGTATCAGAAATTCAATTTGAAAATATCATCCTTTGAGTATCAGAAATCCAATTTGAATATATCGCCAGTAACACATTTATATCACATATCACAATAATCGAATTGGGAACAACTTTCACATGAATATCAATATTTCAGTCAAATAATTCATCAACAATTATATATTTCACATATTACAATAATCACATTGGAAACATTAACATATTATAAATCACAAATTATATTATTTTAATATCAATTAGGAAATTGATTTGAATCATGTATTTTATTTTATTTCATATACTTATCAAGTTATCAAAGTATATGTAAGCATGTATCTCCCCCAATGAGTTAAAAACAATTATTTGAAATGGGGCTATGACTCACCTGGATTGATTTGGAAATGATGAAAAGTAAAGATAGGATGAGATTATGGAAACGATTTATGGAAACGTCTTTGATAAGGAACCTGATAAATAAATTTATCTGAGAATTTGACCAAATACGATTTGGCAAATATGAAACGAATAACGATTGATAAATAATCGTTATGATGAATGAATGATATGCAAATGATATGCTTATGTTTAAAATAATATGACAAGTTATGTTATTATTTCTAAAGCTTTTCCATTTTTAATGATGATGATAATATGTAACAAAAATTAGTTAATATAAAGTTATATATACTATTAACGAAAATTTAATAAATACATATATATATATATAAAATGAAACAAAAATGCATATGACGTGAGGGTTGTCGTAAAATAGAAAATAAAATATGAATGTCAAATAGATTATGTGTAGTCCTTGTCCTTTTCCAATTTTACACTTTTTATACTAACGGCGTTAGCGTTACACCGTTAGTCCTTTTTACATATAATTTACAATTATAGTCCACTACATGTCCAATATTACAATCTAAGTTTGGAAATTAATAATAAATAAATTTCTACCTTAATAATTCTGTTTTTACAGTTTTAGTACCTAAGTTTCATAGTTTTCAATATTAGTCCTTCTAGGTGTCGTCGCGTTACATTTTTAGTCCAAAAATACAAAAATTATGGGAAAAATTATCTTAAAATTTCTGGAGCTTATTGATGCTTATTAAAACTTATTTCAACTGCTTATTTAAAAAAATAACTTATTTTTCAATAAATGGGCTTTAACGAGCTAAATTAAAGGCCCGTTAACGTTTTAAAATCTGTGAGCGTTGAGACAAGTTGGGCTTATCCCTAGACTCATTTTTAATGTTATAAAATCATATCAAAAGAGCTTTTTGGTCCAGCTTATACGGAGAGCTTATTTTCAGCTTATTGGGCTTTTCAGTCCATTAAGCTTTATAAATAGGTTTTGAAAAATGAGTTTTTGTGGTTTACTTTGGCCAATTTAAAGGGTCTAAACGAGCTTATTATTAAAAAGTTTAAACACGAAACTTGTAGCTTGTAGCAAGGAGAAATAGGTTGTGTAAAAATATTGGGTGGTTATTAAGTCGGATTAAGTTTTAAAGGGTCGTTTTGGTCGCAATCTGGACCAGTTTTCTGAGTAAAAGACTTAGAAAATTTCTAAGTGTTTTTGGTATATACGAGTTTTGCAATTTACTTTGGTCGATTTAGAGTGTCAAAACGTGGTTATTTTTACATGTTATTTATACGAAAGTTGTAGCTAGCCATGGTGTCTATTAGATGGTGTAAAAATATGACATGCTTGTTACGCTAAATTGTGAGATAAAAGACGGTTTTACAAGTGACTTGGGACGTATTTTTATTATTAAAAGACTTGGTTTATTTTCTAAGTTTTGTAACATTTTTATATATTTGATATATGGTCAAAATAAGTTCGTATGATGCATGTAACATAAAAATAATCGTGAAACAAGTGTGCTACGTGACTCCTAGGCCTTCCAAGATAGAGGCTAGTCACGCTCGTGTTTCTATATAACAATATTTATACGTAAACTATATATAAAAGTATATATGATCGAATAAAAATAAACATGATGCATGGACATATAATAACGTGGGAAACGAATTGAAAAGAGAGCGTGGGGACTTACAACACCTCTAGGGTGGTAGAGAGTCGAGTGAACGGGAAGAAAACACAAGAATTCACACGTTCATTTAAAAACCCAAGTAACGATTTATATATATTTATATAACTCGATTTCACTTGTTTGCTTCCAAATGAATATGCGACTCAATTCTTGTCTAATTCCTTGACCACAGTAGGTTCACAAAGAAAGAATAGTTTTGAAAATGAAATTGTATATTTGCATGATTTCTTCTTCTTTTACTCGTACAACAGAAACAAAAGAAAAGAAAGTATATTTGAAGTATAACATGTATGCATGAAGTGAGGAGGGAGTTGAGGTTTTCATGTGAGTGTGTCGAATGAATGAAACAAGGGGATGAAAGAGGAAGTACAAATTGAACAATTTCATAACACGTAAGGTGTAATATTTTTCAAGGAAACATGAATTACTATATTTGTCAGTGAATAGAAGACTTTGAGAAAATATCTCTGACATTACAAGACTTTGAGGAAAGAAAGAAGAAGGTAGAAAAGTTGCACTTTGCTTGTATAAACTTATATATGTCGACATGTATATATACATGTACACGATTTGAAAAAAATGAATAGAACTTGATTCATAGCTGATGAAACTCAGTATAAATCATGAAACGATGCTTGAAATATTATTAGAATCATTTAGAAAGAAACCGGGATTAAAATGGTTGAGTTTGGAATATTTTATGAAACGATTGACATGAATATTCGTCAAACACTTTGCCATTTAAAAACGTATCAAACGTCGTCCAATGAACTTGGAATTTGACACACTAATATTTGGCTAGGTGGTGAACGAGACGGTGCAAAAATATATATATGTCGTGTGTACGAATTAAAAATAAACGAGACGTTTTGATGCATGTTTGGTCGAATTATATGTGAAATTTAGAAATAAAATGGGTTAATTATTTGGGCCGGTTGGGCTTATGAAAGTTTAAGGGTCCGTTTGATTTTGTAATTAATATTGTTAATTAAGATTAGTGAATTATTTATATTTTGTTAATTGTGTCGAGAACTTGTTTTGTCGTTTGACGAATTTTGCAATATCGTAATCGTGACCATTTTAATATACAAAGAAAATTTTAAATTTCCCCGTAAAAATGGTAATTACAATAATGACAGAGATTATTTATTTAATTAACTGAAGTTAATTATACGAAATTTTGCGAGGTTTTACAGTACCCACATGTCATTCTGAATTTCGTCCCGAAATTCAAATTTAATGTGATTACTTGAGTAAATAATTTTTGAACAGAGGGTTGTCGAGAGATTTTTATCCGAAATTCAAGGAAACGGGATTCAGTTAGATTTACCTGTACTAGACAAGACAAAATAACTGAGGTATTTAAGGGTTGTGAATATTGAAAATAGTGGAAAAATAACGGCTAATGAATAGTGAATACTAACGGTCGTGAATAGTAACTTAACGGCTATATTGGTCCCAACGGCTAGATTTTTTAGCCTATAAATACTCCATTTAATTTCCTATTCTTTCATCATCCATTTTCCTATCATTTCACATTTCCTATCCTTAATCATTTTCTCTCATTAAATACTTCCAAAAATGCCGAGCCTAATTACTATTATCGCAATGATATATATCGTTTTGGCTATCACCTATTTGGCTTTTGTTACGGATGAAGATTATGTAATTTTGGTCGGGATTGTGGGGTTCGTAATTCCACTCACGGTTCTATCATATGGTGTTGATAAGATATGGAGGCACTAGTCTTAAGCTAGGTTTATTTAAAATGTATCCTTGTTATGTTTCTATGTAATCCTCAATAAATATGAAATAAAACTTATTTGTCTTTATGTTTAAGAACTAGGCTTGCTATTGTTTCTAATGGTGTACTTATACTTATCTTTTAGAATAATCAAAGAAATTCATCCTATGGTGGTTCTTGCTATGGTACTGTTGATGGGAATCCTTATTATTATGTCGGGTCAACCTATTGAAGATTCTACGATTTTTATTGTAATCCTTGAAATAATAGCACTTCCTATGCTAATTATATTCCTATGTATTAATTTCCATGGTCTCTAATAAAATTTTTGCTATTGATGTTTTCCATAAGTCTTTGTGAACTCTTAGGTTTCTAATGTTTTTACTTTTCTCAACTTACTATAATAAAATGATGGATATTAAGTGTAAATATCTATTGAAGTTTGTCAAAAAAATAAGGTTTAAGAATAGTTTATTTAATCTCAAGATTTTGTTTTTACATGAAGATTGTTATTTAGAAAATCTGAAAACATAACTGTTCCATTTATGACATAATTCTTCCTAAATTATACATAGGTAGCTAGGCTATGTATAATTGAGGACCAAATGATGTAATATTTGGCTCAGTAATAATGGTATTTATTTTTCTTTAAATTGTTTTTGATGGTTCAGTCTCAATGATTGAATGACATCTAATCATTTTCAAAAGAATTTAGTAAATTTTTGTTCATAATATGGTGATGAGTCAGGAATTTCTAAGGAAATACTAGGATATTCTTGGTATAAACTTAAAGTTCATGAGACAATTCTTACAGGGTGGTAATAATTTATCGTTCAGTCACTCTTATTGTTCTCTTAAGGTGAGTTGGTCTAAAATCCGTAAAACTTTCATGGTTATGCTTACAAGGTATGGCCGTCTTATTTTCTTTTCTTACTATATCGTTGCTAATTGGAGGAACTATGGTTACTTCAAGTATTACTGCAATGATACTGATTACTAACCTCTGGATATTCTTAGTACTTTGTTAGGTCCTTTAGAATATAGAGCTAATTATTTCATTGATGATAGACTGAATTGAATCCCTACTGTAATCTAATTTCAAGATAGGTCTGGGTAGTATCTTAGATAACTTATCAACTCTTGATATAGGATTGCTAAGGAACAAACGGACTTATCTACTAAAGCTAAAGTTCAATAACCTTCTCTCTATTCTTCAAGTTATCTTCCAAAAATTTGTCTTATAAAATTCTATGGTTATAGCCTAATCATGGTAGGTATAAGATATCATAATAATCATAGGTATTCTTAAGGTAAATTTGAATATATTCACTATGATCAACATTATATTAATAACTTGATTGATTGTTTTTGCAAAACAAAGATACAAGATCTTTTATTAATACTCCATTGATATGAGGATAATCATTTGTCTACCATAGAGAGTAACAAATGGTGAGATTTTTCATAGAGGAATGGGGAATCATTACATGAATGCATAGCATCATGATGGAAAGAATTTATTAACAACAGAGGGTTATAACGAAAGGAGATTTTTATTGGAGGTTGGTTACAAGTTTTGAGAATTTCAGAATATTAGGAAATCTGTCATCACTAACCAAAAACATTTTGGTTTAGTGGGTACAAATTCTGTTCAGAGGAATTGAGTGAAGATACATCATTTGGGATGTATTGTATCGAGAAATTTGAAACGTCAGGAAGTAGAGAATTTGGAAATATTTGGTATTGAGGAATATGAAGTATAAGGTGACGGAGAATTTGGCTCAACGTTCTTCTACGACATCTCTTGGCTTGAACTTCGTCCAACTTCGAATGCTGCTTGACCACCAATCAAATTTTCATATGATTCGGTAGCTCTTCTGAGTCTTTGACGTAAAGGTGAATGAATAGGTGACGATGGAGGTGATCTTCTGATTGAGTTCTATATTAGGTTGGTATTTTATTATTTGTACGTAAGGATCTTCATTATTCAGAGAATTTTTATTTATAGATGAGGTATTAATATTATGGATATTTGTTTTGACATTCACGGGCGTTCCTGAAGACATGCTACAGTAGTAACCGAGAATAATATTTTATGAGTATTTTGTATTGTTAAAGATATAACAGTACAGATGAAATAACAATTGTATATGAGTAACTATTAAGCATGTAAGATAATTTCAACAGATAAAGTATGGAGCACGGCAGTCTGCAGACACGGAGGGCATAAAATATTATGGTGTAAAATCATTATTTTGAAAATGAAGTTATAGTTTTAATGTTTGAAAACATTTAATTCTCTATAATTGTATCTCTGATGCCAATCTGTAACACCCCCATTTTTAAAGTTTGTCGCAGCGGAAAATTAATTTGGGTGTTACGGTGAGGATCGAAGTTTTAACCACATAAAATGGTTTAAAAGAAATATTTTGAAAGTCATTTGTCATTCAAATAATATTTTTGATAAAAGATGAACAATTTGATTTAAAATCTTTTAAAAAGATATAAAGGCTTGTAAAAATGACAAATTTGATTTTTACACCATTTTAATTTATCAGAGTAATATATGCCCACTCCGTGTCTTGTCCTGCTCCGTTAAATTACCTGAGATACACATGCTTAAAAGTGTCAACACAAAGGTTGGTGAGTTCATAGAGTTTTAGGAAAAACCCTTTATTTTGTTAGATTTCAGGAATATTTGGTATTGTTAAAATACAAACAGAAATGAAACAATTATCGAATATATTCACAAATAAATCATATAAATATTCAATCACATTCAATAAAGAATCAACAATCTTAACATGAGCTGGAAACTCATGATACTAAATCGATCAGATAAACAATTCACATATGGGCGAACCTATACAGCTGTATCTAAATATATATGTTGAATACATATATATACTATTCCTTTATAGATATTGCACCAAGCCTCATGACACGCAAGACGTTAACAAATACCGTAAACGGCGGGTGTTCATCAAATCAATGATGAATTTGCCCTCGTGTAATAGGTGATTTGCCAATTCCTATTTTTACTCAAATATAGTGTATCACAACTAATGCGGCTAACCAATTGCAATTGGCATTCCGTCAAGCATTAGTGGGATCGGAGGTCAACCCGAAACAGGTTTCGAAGCTGTCCACTATATTCGCGCTCACTTTTCAGTGATTAATGGCTCATGATAGAGGGACTTTATGGCGATAAGCTAACTTAGGCAATATCAAGGACCTATGGGCTCATTTAGCATAACATCATGAAATCAAGTATCGCATTACAGAGATCAATTTGAAAACAGTATCATTGGAGTATCAGAAATTCAGTTTAAAAATAGTATTGCTTGAGTATCAGAAATTCAGTTTGAAAATATTATCATTTGAGTATCAGAAATTCAATTTGAAAATAGTATCGCTTGAGTATCAGAAATTCAGTTTGAAAATAGTACCGCTTGAGTATCAGAAATTCAGTTTGAAAATAGTATCGCTTGAGTATCAGAAATTCAATTTGAAAATATCATCCTTTGAGTATCAGAAATCCAATTTGAATATATCGCCAGTAACACATTTATATCACATATCACAATAATCGAATTGGGAACAACTTTCACATGAATATCAATATTTCAGTCAAATAATTCATCAACAATTATATATTTCACATATTACAATAATCACATTGGAAACATTAACATATTATAAATCACAAATTATATTATTTTAATATCAATTAGGAAATTGATTTGAATCATGTATTTTATTTTATTTCATATACTTATCAAGTTATCAAAGTATATGTAAGCATGTATCTCCCCCAATGAGTTAAAAACAATTATTTGAAATGGGGCTATGACTCACCTGGATTGATTTGGAAATGATGAAAAGTAAAGATAGGATGAGATTATGGAAACGATTTATGGAAACGTCTTTGATAAGGAACCTGATAAATAAATTTATCTGAGAATTTGACCAAATACGATTTGGCAAATATGAAACGAATAACGATTGATAAATAATCGTTATGATGAATGAATGATATGCAAATGATATGCTTATGTTTAAAATAATATGACAAGTTATGTTATTATTTCTAAATGCTTTTCCATTTTTAATGATGATGATAATATGTAACAAAAATTAGTTAATATAAAGTTATATATACTATTAACGAAAATTTAATAAATACATATATATATAAAATGAAACAAAAATGCATATGACGTGAGGGTTGTCGTAAAATAGAAAATAAAATAAGAATGTCAAATAGATTATGTGTAGTCCTTGTCCTTTTCCAATTTTACACTTTTTATACTAACGGCGTTAGCGTTACACCGTTAGTCCTTTTTATATATAATTTACAATTATAGTCCACTACATGTCCAATATTACAATCTAAGTTTGGAAATTAATAATAAATAAATTTCTACCTTAATAATTCTGTTTTTATAGTTTTAGTACCTAAGTTTCATAGTTTTCAATATTAGTCCTTCTAGGTGTCGTCGCGTTACATTTTTAGTCCAAAAATACAAAAATTATGGGAAAAATTATCTTAAAATTTCTGGAGCTTATTGATGCTTATTAAAACTTATTTCAACTGCTTATTTAAAAAAAATAACTTATTTTTCAATAAATGGGCTTTAACGAGCTAAATTAAAGGCCCGTTAACGTTTTAAAATCTGTGAGCGTTGAGACAAGTTGGGCTTATCCCTAGACTCATTTTTAATGTTATAAAATCATATCAAAAGAGCTTTTTGGTCCAGCTTATACGGAGAGCTTATTTTCAGCTTATTGGGCTTTTCAGTCCATTAAGCTTTATAAATAGGTTTTGAAAAATGAGTTTTTGTGGTTTACTTTGGCCAATTTAAAGGGTCTAAACGAGCTTATTATTAAAAAGTTTAAACACGAAACTTGTAGCTTGTAGCAAGGAGAAATAGGTTGTGTAAAAATATTGGGTGGTTATTAAGTCGGATTAAGTTTTAAAGGGTCGTTTTGGTCGCAATCTGGACCAGTTTTCTGAGTAAAAGACTTAGAAAATTTCTAAGTGTTTTTGGTATATACGAGTTTTGCAATTTACTTTGGTCGATTTAGAGTGTCAAAACGTGGTTATTTTTACATGTTATTTATACGAAAGTTGTAGCTAGCCATGGTGTCTATTAGATGGTGTAAAAATATGACATGCTTGTTACGCTAAATTGTGAGATAAAAGACGGTTTTACAAGTGACTTGGGACGTATTTTTATTATTAAAAGACTTGGTTTATTTTCTAAGTTTTGTAACATTTTTATATATTTGATATATGGTCAAAATAAGTTCGTATGATGCATGTAACATAAAAATAATCGTGAAACAAGTGTGCTACGTGACTCCTAGGCCTTCCAAGATAGAGGCTAGTCACGCTCGTGTTTCTATATAACAATATTTATACGTAAACTATATATAAAAGTATATATGATCGAATAAAAATAAACATGATGCATGGACATATAATAACGTGGGAAACGAATTGAAAAGAGAGCGTGGGGACTTACAACACCTCTAGGGTGGTAGAGAGTCGAGTGAACGGGAAGAAAACACAAGAATTCACACGTTCATTTAAAAACCCAAATAACGATTTATATATATTTATATAACTCGATTTCACTTGTTTGCTTCCAAATGAATATGCGACTCAATTCTTGTCTAATTCCTTGACCACAGTAGGTTCACAAAGAAAGAATAGTTTTGAAAATGAAATTGTATATTTGCATGATTTCTTCTTCTTTTACTCGTACAACAGAAACAAAAGAAAAGAAAGTATATTTGAAGTATAACATGTATGCATGAAGTGAGGAGGGAGTTGAGGTTTTCATGTGAGTGTGTCGAATGAATGAAACAAAGGGATGAAAGAGGAAGTACATATTGAACAATTTCATAACACGTAAGGTGTAATATTTTTCAAGGAAACATGAATTACTATATTGTCAGTGAATAGAAGACTTTGAGAAAATATCTCTGACATTACAAGACTTTGAGGAAAGAAAGAAGAAGGTAGAAAAGTTGCACTTTGCTTGTATAAACTTATATATGTCGACATGTATATATACATGTACACGATTTGAAAAAAATGAATAGAACTTGATTCATAGCTGATGAAACTCAGTATAAATCATGAAACGATGCTTGAAATATTATTAGAATCATTTAGAAAGAAACCGGGATTAAAATGGTTGAGTTTGGAATATTTTATGAAACGATTGACGTTAATATTCGTCAAACACTTTGCCATTTAAAAACGTATCAAACGTCGTCCAATGAACTTGGAATTTGACACACTAATATTTGGCTAGGTGGTGAACGAGACGGTGCAAAAATATATATATGTCGTGTGTACGAATTAAAAATAAACGAGACGTTTTGATGCATGTTTGGTCGAATTATATGTGAAATTTAGAAATAAAATGGGTTAATTATTTGGGCCGGTTGGGCTTATGAAAGTTTAAGGGTCCGTTTGATTTTGTAATTAATATTGTTAATTAAGATTAGTGAATTATTTATATTTTGTTAATTGTGTCGAGAACTTGTTTTGTCGTTTGACGAATTTTGCAATATCGTAATCGTGACCATTTTAATATACAAAGAAAATTTTAAATTTCCCCGTAAAAATGGTAATTACAATAATGACAGAGATTATTTATTTAATTAACCGAAGTTAATTATACAAAATTTTGCGTGGTTTTACATAATTACCTGAGAAAACGTGCTAAAAGTCAGCTTTCGCTGGTGAGATCATAGGTTTAAATTCATCTAACAATATAGTGGACATATACGCAAAAGGCTTGCTAGCTAGACTAAGGATTCGCTAAAAGCATGCGGATACCCTCCGCTCCAACATAACACACGGATACCCTCCGTTCTAACATAAATATTCGGGTAACCCCCGCAATACCAAATAAATACTCGGATAACCTCCAAAGTATCAATAACCTATAGGTGCACACTACAGTATCTAAATAAGCCAACCTTGAATAGTACACACGAAACTATGTGACTAAAGCTGACAATCCACCAATAACCAAATAAGTCAACCTTGAATAGTACACACAAAATATGTAACTAAAGCTGACAATCCACCAATATCCAAATAAGCCAACCTTGAATAGTACACACAAAAACTATGTGACTAAAGTTGACAATATATCCTAGTCCATACGCATAGCAAGTTTAGAAAGAATATAAAAGCGATAATAGTCCACATAAAATAATTTGCACGTTTCTCACCCCAAGTATTGAAAACATAGTTCAAGATTAAAAAGTGGGGCTATGACTCACCTCAAGTCCAGAAAAACAGCAAGAAGAAGTCGGTAGAATTAAGATGTATAGTAACTCACAAGACGGCAACTACGGACTCGACACGACCTAACAATATCAACTCGTTCAGAAATCATTTCCTCAAATTCAAAATATTCCCAAACCCGGACGTATTCCGTTTTATTTTCCGAAAATCCATTTCGTAATAGTTTGGTGTATTTACGTTTGGTATCCATACGGGTGGTGGGTCGACACAAACTAACCAAAAAGTCACACAAAAGAATAATAAATAAACTATAGATCTAATATTAGCCCAATATATCATTTAAATAAATCGCCGAAGTTTACCAAATCCGTCGATTTGATAATCCTCATATTTATTTACGTAACATACCGTTCCAAGATTACACCCAATCCTAAAGCACATAGCACATAAATACTATATGGTATATATCGTAGTTTAATAAATTCCTTATATACATCGTCAAATTGGCCAGATTTCCCGATATATATATTCGCAATTTATTACCCTTTACATATACCACAACCTATGGGCGTCGTAGGATACGATGCCCATTAATATACTCATTTCGTATAGCCAAATAACCCGGTTCAACCTTTCGGTTAAATAGTTATTTAGTTATAGAAAACGCTTATATTAATCGTCATATATCCGTGACAACACGAAAGTCACAAACAAAACTTACCTGAACTCGAGTGACCACGACTCCGCATAACTCGATAGGTTTACCCGTTATATATATAAAATGACATTTTATTTAATATTTAGTAATTGTCGAGAGTTTCTCGTTTTATAATACATTTTTATGATAATACTTCCAATAATATTACGCTACTCTCGTAGCCTAATATATTTAGTCGTATTATTTATAATATGACTCGTGATTTTTATTATTATTAATATACGCATTTATACAATTATATATACGTTATTCACGTCTATATATTCATATAAACGTTTATATTACCAATAACTATTATTACGAGTTTTATTATTTATGTTTTAATTTGTAAATAGTTATCGAGTCATACGAAATGGTCACATGTCCGAGTCATGACTCTCGGCTCATTGTCCAAGTCCAAAGTAATAAGCAAATGTCATAAGAATCAATGTATCTCCGTCCAAAACAATCCCAATCCACGTGCTACAACAATAGGGTCCGACTACGGCACCCGACTAACCTATCTCCGTCAATCTAAGTGACCGTCTCACAATCGGTCCCCAAATACACATTTCGTCAACACTTCTCAATACCAATATCCCTTGTCGAGACCAAACGTGGTCTCGACCCACATGTATTCGGCCAAGTAAATAAACAACCAAACCAAGTTAACAATAAAGAACAAATATAACCAAGGTCACATTCGGGTTGGTTTACCAAGCCAAACCCGAGTCCACACGACTCGATTGAGTCGCGGTAAACACCACGAGCACAAAGGCTCGGACCAATCATCAAAGGTTCACAAGTAAAGCTCCAAAGAGCACATCAAATGCCATAACGACCACGAGGGTCTCGGCAACAACAACTAACACACGACATCGAGTCGTGACTCCAAGGAGTCGAACCAATCATTCCAACGTGAGCAAGAATCATGAGCCAAAATCAAGACTCAAAAGGAACAAGAAATCGAGCACCAAGGCTCGGATTAACACCCAAGCCGTGAGTCATGGACTCACGGTTCGAACCGAACCCACAAAACAACAACCCGGATACCAAACATTTAATAATAACGAGTTTCCATCATAAACCCATAAGTAATTTCCCGTTTTTGTGTGAAAACCCATTCGAATCTCAACATATCGTGACCAAGGGTCACGTTTTATCAAAAATACGAGTAACACTCGCCTCACCTTCGATCTAAAAAGCTCCGAACCGTAAAACCCTTCGAAAATAACGATTGGTGTTGAAAGATGGTGAAGATTCGTGATAAAAAAAATGATGTTATAGGGCGCGTGTAGGGGTGAATCTAAGATATTAGATGATGGGGATTAAGGAAATGGTGGTGGTTTTTAGTGGTGGCCGGCGGTGTGGTGGTAATGGCTGGAAAAAGGGGCGGCGGCTAGGGTTGATGGTGATAAAGAAATGAGAGAGAGAGATATGTGAGGGTGAGGATGTTGTGTTTGTGTGAAAACCGGACCAAACAAGGACCCTTTGTGGTTCACTCTTTTTATATATATATATATATATATATATATATATTTACTAATAATAATAATAATAATAGTAATAATAATAATATTACTAGTAGTTTTGAGTGGGTACAAATGGGTAAGTGTAAAACATACGGCCCGAAACCCGAACTCATTTCAAACTTTCAATATCCCCCGAAAACATCCCGTAAATAATTAAATATAGTCGGACTCGTAAAACGAGTCATAAAATTTCCCGTTAGGTAAACCTAGTGCCGGAGTCAACGTAGTACCAGTGAGAATTTTAAAAAAAATACATCATCAAGTAAATTCCATAATGAATTATTAAAATAATTCTCGAATTCCATAACGACATAAAATATAATTATCCATAAAATTGGTCTTACAAGTTCGTTGCGAATAAAAATTCCAAATAAAAATTATAAACGAACTTTAACGTAATGCGGGTTTTCAAAATGGCTCCCTAAATTGCCGGTTGTCACATCCTCCCAGTCTCAGAAGAAACCCGTCCCGGGTTTCTCTCGGAACAATTCATCTACGAAGTGAAAAGCTTCGGATATCTCTTCCGGAGCTCGTCCTCACGTTCCCACGTAAATTCTGGTCCGTGTCGGGAATTCCAACGAACCTTGACGAGCGGAATGCGACTTCGCTTGAGTCGTTTAACTTCACGATCTAAAATCTCAATTGGCTCTTCCACAAAATTCAATTTCTCATCAATACGAATATCCTTCATTGGAATAATAGGCATCTCATCAGAAAGACATTTCTTCAAATTACTAACGTGAAACACGTCGTGAACTTTACTCAGTTCATGTGGTAATTCCAACCTATAAGCCACGGGCCCAATTCTTTCTAAGATAAGAAATGGTCCAATGTAGCGTGGGTTGAGTTTTCCACGTTTCCCGAAACGTATCACACCCTTCCAAGGCGAGACTTTCAGCATCACTTTGTCTCCAACCGGGAACTCTAAGGGTTTACGTCTCTGGTCGGCGTAACTTTTCTGCCTATCTCTGGCTGCTTGCAACCGATCACGAATCTGAGCTACTTTCTCTGTAGTTTCCAAAATAAGTTCAGGGCCTGTGAGTTGGCTATCTCCAACTTCTGCCCAACCAATAGGCGAACGACATTTTCGACCATACAAAGCTTCAAATGGTGCAGCTTTAAGACTAGTATGGTAGCTATTATTATAGGAGAATTCCGCAAGGGGTAAATACTTCTCCCAGCCTTTACCAAAGTCTATGATACATGCACGGAGCATATCCTCTAAAGTCTGAATGGTCCTCTCACTTTGACCATCGGTTTGGGGATGATATGCAGTACTCATATCAAGTCTCGTCCCCAAAGCCGTTTGAAGTGATCGCCACAAAGCTGACGTAAAGCGGCTATCGCGATCAGAAATAATCGATATTGGGACTCCATGACGAGAAATAATTTCCTTCACATACAACCTCGCAAGTTTATCCACACTATCATCTTCACTAATTGCTAGGAAATGAGCAGACTTAGTCAGACGATCCACAATTACCCAGATAGCGTCACAACCGCTAGCTGTCCTCGGTAATTTGGTAATGAAGTCCATTGTAATCCGCTCCCATTTCCAGACTGGAAGTTCTGGTTGCGTCAGTAATCCTGACGGTCTCTGATGTTCGGCTTTAACCTTAGAACATGTCAAGCACTTACTAACATACGATGCTATATCAGCCTTCATGTTTGGCCACCAATATAACTTCTTAAGATCCTGGTACATCTTGTCAGACCCAGGATGAATAGAGTACCTTGACTTATGCGACTCGTGCATAATCAACTCCCGAATTCCTCCATATAAAGGTACCCAAATCCGATCTCCAAAACATAATAATTCATCAGAACGCTTAACAAATCCTTTCTCATTCTCAGCCATCCCAAATATATTCTCAGCAGATCGGTTTTCTGCTTTCAACGCTTCCGTTTGTGCTTCAAATATTTGAGACGGTAATGGCGATACGATAGTCATTCCCAATGACCTAACTCGTAACGGTGGTATTCTTTCCTTTCGACTAAGAGCATCAGCAACAACGTTTGCTTTATCAGGATGGTAGCGAATTTCGCAATCATAATCGCTTAGCAACTCAATCCAACGTCGTTGTCTCATATTGAGCTCTTTTTGATTCAAGATGTGTTGTAGACTTTTATGGTCAGTGAACACAACACACTTTGTTCCATACAAGTAATGTCTCCATATCCTCAAGGCGAAAACCACAGCACCTAACTCCAAATCATGGGTGGTTTAGTTTTTCTCATGCTTTTTGAGCTGTCGGGAAGCATAAGCTATCACTTTCTCTCGTTGCATTAACACGGCTCCCAAACCTTTATGTGAAGCGTCACAATAGACGACGAAGTCCTCGTTACCTTCAGGTAACGCTAAGATAGAAGCACTACACAACATCTTCTTAAGTAATTGAAATACTTCCTCTTCTTTATCTCCCCATTCATACGTAACACTCTTTTGAGTCAATTTGGTTAATGGTTTAGCTATCTTCGAAAATCCCACGATGAATCTTCGGTAATAACCGGCTAAACCTAAAAATTGACGAACTTCTGTTGGGGTCGTAGGTGCAGCCCAATCTTTTATAGCCTCAATCTTAGCGGGATCCACATGGACTCCTTGCCTATCAATTACGTGACCCAAAAACTGTACCGTCAGAATCCAAAATTCACATTTCGAAAACTTGGCATACAGTTTCTCCTTCCTGAGCAATTCTAAGATAAGTCTTAGATGCTCCTCATGCTCCTTCTCACTCTTCGAATAAATCAGAATGTCATCGATGAACACAATCACAAACTTATCTAAGTAAGGCTTACACACCCGATTCATGAGATCCATGAATATCGCTGGTGCGTTAGTCAACCCAAACGGCATCACCTGAAACTCGTAGTGCCCGTAACGGGTTCTGAAAGCCGTTTTCGGAATATCTTCCTCACGAACTCGAAGTTGATGATATCCCGATCTTAAATCGATCTTCGAATACACACTCGATCCTTGGAGTTGATCGAACAAGTCGTCGATCCTCGGTAACGGGTATCTATTCTTCACCGTTAACTTGTTCAGCTCTCGGGTAGTCAATGCACATACGAAACGATCCATCCTTCTTCTTCACAAATAAGACTGGGGCTCCCCAAGGTGAAGAACTTGGTCGTATGAATCCTTTTTCGGCTAACTCCGCCAATTGTTTTGACAACTCTTCTAGTTCAGTAGGTGCAAGACGATAAGGCGCTCGTGATACAGGTGCAGCACCAGGTATCAACTCAATCTGAAACTCCACTTGTCTAGTCGGCGGGATTCCTGGCAAATCATCGGGAAACACATCAGGAAAATCACGAACTATAGGCACATCTCCAATGCACCTTTCCTTTTTCTCCGTCCCTCCTTTCTCAGAAATTTGAGCTAAGAAAAGGTAACATCCTTTCCCCATTAGCTTTGGTAACTTAGTGCAAGAAATAACTGCTAACCGAGATGGGCTCCTCGAATCCTTTCGATCTCCTAATATGTTTAGGATTTCCTTTCCGTAAGGTACACGCACGATCTTGTCGTCGTAAAGTATGTGAGCACGATACTTCGACAACCAATCCATACCGATGATGACATCGAAACTCCCTAACGTGACGGGTAGAAGATCTATGTTGAAAGGGTGATTCAAGAAATTTAACGTGCAACCGCGAATGATGGTATTAATCCTTTCTATATTCCCATTTGCTAACTCTATATCATATCCAATTCCTAAGGCCATCGGGGGTTTCTCTAGTAAGGGTGCAGACGTAGTGGACACAAAACTCCTATCGGCACCAATATCAAATAGTATGGAAGCATAACGATTATTGAGAAGGAACGTACCAGTAACGACGTTCGGATCTTCTCCTCTCTCGTTCCCGAGTGCATACACTCCTCCCTGAGCAGCTCCAGCTTCCACACGTTGGTCCCCGTTATCTTGTCGTCCACGGTTTCCTCCAGCTCCACGGTTTCCATGATTGTACCCATTACCACCCGAGCCTTGATTTCCTCGGTTCCCCGGTTCCTCGATTCTCTACACTCGTTCCTATAGTGTCCCTTCTTTCCACACCCATAACAAGTAACGTCTGCCTTATTTCTCATCTCAGGAGCAGCTTGAACCATAGCAAGAGGTCGAGCTCTACAATCCTTAGCTGTGTGTCCTTTCTTTGAGCAGTTCTGGCATTTCACACTACACCATCCAGTATGATGCTGGTGGCAACGACCACACTTGGGTGCATCACCGTTCTGGTTCTTCTTATCTCCATTCCCAATAGCATAAGCCTTAGCTTGTCTCTTGCTTCGGTGATCATTACCCTTAGAGTGATGGTCTCTCTTTCTCTTTCCATTCTTCTCCTTATTAGCTCCTTCCAATTCCAACGAATCCATAAGTTGTTGAGCGATCGTGATTGCCTCATGGATGTTTGCAGGCCTAGCAGAAATCACATCATTCCTTGTAGCTACAGGCAACCCATCAGTATACCTCTCGATCTTTTGAGTCTCAGTTTTTACCATATCTGGGCAAAGCAAGGCCAACTCCTGGTAACGACGATTGTAAGTCGTCATATCATTACCTTTCACTTTGTGGTTCCAAAACTCAATCTCTAGCTTCTTAACCTCATTCCTTGGGCAATAAGTCTGAATCAGCAGGGACTTAAATTGCTCCCAAGTCATGGCATAAGCTACATCACTCCCAACGGAATTTCGGTAATTGTTCCACCAAGTTAAAGCTTCATCCTTGAAAGTAAAAGAAGCAAACTTTACCTTCGCATTCTCCGCACAACCACTGACATTGAACACTGACTCAGTCTTCTCAATCCATCTTACCAAGTAAACCACTCCTTCAGTTCCACCAAACTCAATGGGTCCACAAATCTTGAACTCCTTGTATTGACATCCATTAGCACGAACAGGTGGAAAAGTTCCAGCAGAATTGTTAGAATGATTTGACTCAGCTAGTAGTTCAGCAACTCTTTGCTCGACAAGTTGATTGATCATTGCTTGTTCCACAGTAGGTGCATTAAGTGGAACATGATCATTGTCTCCCTGAACATCAACATTTTGATTCCTGTTGTTGCGGTTAGTAGTGTCCAGGTTGTCAGGAGTAGGGGTTTCAACATTTCGAGTAGGTCGGCGTCCTCGGCGACCAGGGGTTGTCACTGCAGGACCAGTTCTGGTAGCTCTAACAGGGTTTCGTCATGGGGCCATTGATCTAAAACATCATACAAGTTCATGAGTCTCCAATAGAACTTATCAATATGCTCAACAAAAGTAATTCAACGAAGCCAAGTCATGGAAAGAATAGCAACAATACACCACGAAACATCAATAAAGCGAATAGGGACTCAATTTCCATAATACCCAAAATCACATAATACCATATACTAATAACCATCAACCATACAATAGAGATCCAACATCGTTCCAACTACTAGAAAACACAAAACATACTAATCGTTCCAAAAGAGACGAATACTGAACAAAATACTTCAAAATATGATAACTAGCTTTTCTAACCGAACACTCCTCGGTGTAGAAAGCAACAAGACAACATAACCCAAGCATCTAGCCACGCTGCTGGCGGAGGCTCCTCAACTCCTGCCTCAAGCCATAAAGATCCCTCCATAATGATCCTAGCTCCACACTATGGGTGTCGCTGTCTCTCCTGAGGTCTGCCACCTCCTTCTCTAGCTCGGTGTTCTGCTGCCATAACTTGCGGTCGGCCTCTCGAGCTGTGACAAAACCTCGCTGTAAACTCGCGATCTGCTCATGAACCTCCATCAAAACTCTCCTCATCTCAATCGACCTGCCCTCAACAACAGTCATGTCAACTCTCAAATCTGCTAAAAACTCTCCAATAACTCTCTCAAGTCGATTAGATACTCGCGAGATCTTCTCGCCTTGGACAGTAATCTGAGCCCACAACCTGCCACTCTCACCTAACTCTGCCTGCTCAGCAGAAACCTCAGATGATGCATCTGACGCCACTGGACTACAAGGTGGTGAATCAAACAGAAACGGATGATCAGGTGAGACAGGCTCAATCGGGTGTATAGGTGAATCAGGCTCCTCAGCCTGAGCTGGTGGTACTAACACATCATCATCATCATCATCATTAGGCATCTCATCCTCCTGAGGGTCATCCTCCTCCTCAGGGTCATCATCATCACCCTGCTCAGCCTCCTCCTTAGGGTCATCAGCCTCATCCTCACCCTCGTACTCCTCATCCTCCTCATCGGAAGAGTACCTCATCAATCGTCGTCTCCTAACAGGTGAACCATGTGGAGATGTGGTAGGTGATCTAGGACGACGACGTAATGATGTGGGTGGCGCCTCTGACAGAAGAGAGTGAGCATCAATCTGTAAAGGTGATGGAGTAGGGCGTACCGACATGCGTGCCGTAGCTCGGTGGGCAAAGCGTGGGGCCACACGAGCCAAAGCCTGATGAAGAGTAAGCTGCCTCGATGTACCAGGGAGCCCTAGAGAAGATGAGGGTCCCTGCGTAGATGCAGCAGATGGTGCTGAAGTAGAAGCTGTCTGCGGCACAGTAGCTGAAAGCATGACAATCTGGTAAGGATCATCAGATGCCATAGTGAACTGTGCTGGTAATACCGGTGCAGTAAGAATATCCTCGACAACATCGGGCATACGGGAGGCCATGGTCTGTGACAACGGCGTAGGGTAGGTGTAAGTGTTTCAAAACAACTAAATCACAACTCAAAATACCATACCAAAAATCCTCATCAAATAATTCAATCATGTAATCTCAATAAAGAATTTCAAATACCGCATTACTAAAACATTTATAAAACAATTAGACCATATAATTCCTCGAAACGCCATCTTATTACTAAATCCATAAACCTCAAATCATCTCAAGAAATCCCAAATCTATTAATCATCTCAAATATCTCATAATACCTCAAAATAATAGAAGATGCTTCGGCTTGGCGGGCTGGCGGGCAGTGGTCAAGGATCATTTTCTATAAAAATTCGGTTATAGTTTAGGTGTTTATTTAGCTAGTTCTCTATAACCTTGGCGCTGATACCAATCTGTAACACCCCCAAAATTTGATACAGCGGAAGACTCAACAAGCTTTCGGGGTGCTACGGGGATTGGTATCCAACACAAGACATAATAGAACGAGATAAAGTAAACATAATAAAAACGCAACCAACACGGGGTTTTAAAGTTTACATTTATCCCAACATCATCCAGAGTTAGGCCCAAAAGAAAATAAAAGTAGGTCCATAATTCAATATCAGAGTTTAGAAAAATAGATCCATAAACCAGGAGCCTTAGCCGAGCCATCCAATCCATGCATCCAAATCATCACTTAATTACCTAAGAAAACGTGCTAAAAGTCAGCTTTCGCTGGTGAGATCATAGGTTTAAATTCATCTAACAATATAGTGGACATATACGCAAAAGGCTTGCTAGCTAGACTAAGGATTCGCTAAAAGCCTGCGGATACCCTCCACTCCAACATAACACACGGATACCCTCCGTTCTAACAAAAATATTCGGGTAACCCCCGCAATACCAAATAAATACTCGGATAACCTCCAAAGTATCAATAACCTATAGGTGCACACTACAGTATCTAAATAAGCCAACCTTGAATAGTACACACGAAACTATGTGACTAAAGCTGACAATCCACCAATAACCAAATAAGTCAACCTTGAATAGTACACACAAAATATGTGACTAAAGCTGACAATCCACCAATATCCAAATAAGCCAACCTTGAATAGTACACACAAAAACTATGTGACTAAAGTTGACAATATATCCTAGTCCATACGCATAGCAAGTTTAGAAAGAATATAAAAGCGATAATAGTCCACATAAAATAATTTGCACGTTTCTCACCCCAAGTATTGAAAACATAGTTCAAGATTAAAAAGTGGGGCTATGACTCACCTCAAGTCCAGAAAAATAGCAAGAAGAAGTCGGTAGAATTAAGATGTATAGTAACTCACAAGACGGCAACTACGGACTCGACACGACCTAACAATATCAACTCGTTCAGAAATCATTTCCTCAAATTCAAAATATTCCCAAACCCGGACGTATTCCGTTTTATTTTCCGAAAATCCATTTCGTAATAGTTTGGTGTATTTACGTTTGGTATCCATACGGGTGGTGGGTCGACACAAACTAACCAAAAAGTCACACAAAAGAATAATAAATAAACTATAGATCTAATATTAGCCCAATATATCTTTTAAATAAATCGCCGAAGTTTACCAAATCCGTCGATTTGATAATCCTTATATTTATTTACGTAACATACCGTTCCAAGATTACACCCAATCCTAAAGCACATAGCACATAAATACTATATGGTATATATCGTAGTTTAATAAATTCCTTATATACATCGTCAAATTGGCCAGATTTCCCGATATATATATTCGCAATTTATTACCCTTTACATATACCACAACCTATGGGCGTCGTAGGATACGATGCCCATTAATATACTCATTTCGTATAGCCAAATAACCCGGTTCAACCTTTCGGTTAAATAGTTATTTAGTTATAGAAAACGCTTATATTAATCGTCATATATCCGTGACAACACGAAAGTCACAAACAAAACTTACTTGAACTCGAGTGACCACGACTCCGCATAACTCGATAGGTTTACTCGTTATATATATAAAATGACATTTTATTTAATATTTAGTAATTGTCGAGAGTTTCTCGTTTTATAATACATTTTTATGATAATACTTCCAATAATATTACGCTACTCTCGTAGCCTAATATATTTAGTCGTATTATTTATAATATGACTCGTGATTTTTATTATTATTAATATACGCATTTATACAATTATATATACGTTATTCACGTCTATATATTCATATAAACGTTTATATTACCAATAACTATTATTACGAGTTTTATTATTTATGTTTTAATTTGTAAATAGTTATCGAGTCATACGAAATGGTCACATGTCCGAGTCATGACTCTCGGCTCATTGTCCAAGTCCAAAGTAATAAGCAAATGTCATAAGAATCAATGTATCTCCGTCCAAAACAATCCCAATCCACGTGCTACAACAATAGGGTCCGACTACGGCACCCGACTAACCTATCTCCGTCAATCTAAGTGACCGTCTCACAATCGGTCCCCAAATACACATTTCGTCAACACTTCTCAATACCAATATCCCTTGTCGAGACCAAACGTGGTCTCGACCCACATGTATTCGGCCAAGTAAATAAACAACCAAACCAAGTTAACAATAAAGAACAAATATAACCAAGGTCACATTCGGGTTGGTTTACCAAGCCAAACCCGAGTCCACACGACTCGATTGAGTCACGGTAAACACCACGAGCACAAAGGCTCGGACCAATCATCAAAGGTTCACAAGTAAAGCTCCAAAGATCACATCAAATGCCATAACGACCACGAGGGTCTCGGCAACAACAACTAACATACGACATCGAGCCGTGACTCCAAGGAGTCGAACCAATCATTCCAACGTGAGCAAGAATCATGAGCCAAAATCAAGACTCAAAAGGAACAAGAAATCGAGCACCAAGGCTCGGATTAACACCCAAGCCATGAGTCATGGACTCACGGTTCGAACCGAACCCACAAAACAACAACCCGGATACCAAACATTTTAATAATAACGAGTTTCCATCATAAACCCATAAGTAATTTCCCGTTTTTGTGTGAAAACCCATTCGAATCTCAACATATCGTGACCAAGGGTCACGTTTTATCAAAAATACGAGTAACACTCGCCTCACCTTCGATCTAAAAAGCTCCAAACCGTAAAACCCTTCGAAAATAACGATTGGTGGTGAAAGATGGTGAAGATTCGTGATAAAAAAATGATGTTATAGGGCGCGTGTAGGGGTGAATCTAAGAGATTAGATGATGGGGATTAAGGAAATGGTGGTGGTTTTTAGTGGTGGTCGGCGGTGTGGTGGTAATGGCTGGAAAAAGGGGCGGCGGCTAGGGTTGATGGTGATAAAGAAATGAGAGAGAGAGATATGTGAGGGTGAGGATGTTGTGTTTGTGTGAAAACCGGACCAAACAAGGACCCTTTGTGGTTCACTCTTTTTATATATATATATATATATATATATATATATATATATATATATATATATATATATATATATATATTTTACTAATAATAATAATAATAATAATAATAATAATAATAATAATAATAATAATAATATTACTAGTAGTTTTGAGTGGGTACAAATGGGTAAGTGTAAAACATACGGCCCGAAACCCGAACTCATTTCAAACTTTCAATATCCCCCGAAAACATCCCGTAAATAATTAAATATAGTCGGACACGTAAAACGAGTCATAAAATTTCCCGTTAGGTAAACCTAGTGCCAGAGTCAACGTAGTACCAGTGAGAATTTTAAAAAATACATCATCAAGTAAATTCCATAATGAATTATTAAAATAATTCTCGAATTCCATAACGACATAAAATATAATTATCCATAAAATTGGTCTTACAAGTTCGTTGCGAATAAAAATTCCAAATAAAAATTATAAACGAACTTTAACGTAATGCGGGTTTTCAAAATGGCTCCCTAAATTGCCGGTTGTCACAAAATAACTAAAGCTATGTCACTTTACATTCAGTTACACAATACCTTTACAATTTCCGTCGCCGTAAATAGACACTCGTTCTTTTGGTGGGACGAGGGAGCCGAATTGAGAAAGGTTGCCGACGAAGTAACCACCTAAACCATTTGCAGAAATGTATGTGTAAGGAATTTTAGCATCTTCAATAGTTGATGTCTTTGGCGATTTAGCTGTCGTCGCTTCATCAGCTGCGTAGTTGATGTCTTTGGCGATTTACTACTGCTAGTACAAAAGTTAAAGATAAGACTGCTCGAAGTTAATACTGCTAGTGTATTAGTTACAACTGTTAGTTATAAATTAGTACTGTTGGTTCATATAGTTAGTACTGCTTATATGATATGTACTAGTGGTTCAGTTATATACATTCCAATTTTATTGTATTTGAATTTGTTTTGATATATATTTGAATTTCTTTTGATAAATATTGATTTCTTAAAAGTGACTAAAAGATGCATATAGTCACACTTATTAATATTTTTGGTCACTGTTTGCTTAATTCGTTGTGTAACTAAATATTACAAAAGGCCACAAAAAAAATAATTCATGTGGCAATTGGATGATCAATAGTTACACAAAATATACATTTCTTCACCTTAAACATCATATGGTCACACTTATTAATATTTTTGGTCACTTTTTGCTTAATTGTGTGTGACTAAATACCAAAAACAAACATGCTTTGTGTGACTAAATATTCCAAAAGGCCACACAAACTAAAATTTCATGTGACCATTAGATGAACAATAATCACACAAAATACACATTTCTTTATTTTAAACAGCATATGGTCACACTTTTAGCAACTTTTTGCTTAATTATATGTGACTAACTCAAAAAAAAACAACACCCGTTGTGTGACTAAATCATCACAAACGTCACATTTATTATATATTCATGTGGCCATAGGATGAAAACAGTCACACAAAATACACATTTACTTGAATAACTCATCTCAAATGTCACATATATTATATATTTATGTGGCCAAAGGACGAACAATAGTTACTCTCAAAAAACATTCGTGTGACTATAAAGTGTTTATGGTCACACATTCTGATTAATTCAACAAAACTTGTGCATAATTTGTCACACATATTTGGGTTTTGGTAACTCTTTTTCAATGACAATGGTCACGAACTCAACAATGTGACCATATGCCACCTACGGTGGCAGGACCTATGGTGACACACAACGAAAAAAACGTGTGTAACTATATGCATATCGTCACACATTTTAGGCGTGACCAATACAACTTTTTGTACCAGTGTAAGTGGTGTACTTGCCACCCATGATATGCTGCTAGTGCAAATATCAAACGAACTGTCTATATCCGAGTAACTGGTGCAAATACTTAATCGAAGTCTATTCCTTGTTCCTATACATAACCTTTTGCTACTAATCTTGCCTTGTATTTGATGATCTTTCCTTTTGCATCCCTCTTGGTCTTGCAAACCCATTTAAGTCCTATTGCCTTCTGATTCGTTGGTAATGTTGTAAAAGTCAATGTGTTATTCTTGATGATTGAATCCAATTCAATCTCCATGGCCTCAATCCATTTCTTATCTGTTGATGTGTCCTTGTAGTTACGTGGTTCTTCTTCTGTGAAAAATAGACTTTCTGATTCTACTTCACATGCATTCTTATAGATTTTCATTAACTGTTTGAAACCTTGTATTAGTATATCATCAAATCTATGTTCTGAGCTTCCTAATGAACTAAAAGTAGCTTTTTCTTCATCTTCTGAGTGAGGATCGTAAGTGTATGTTGGTGGTGTGATTGGTGAGTCTGGATCTCGAATTGGATCCAGTTCCTGATACGTATTATCATTGTTTTCTATGTTGACTGATGTAGGATTTTCATTGTCAACTCCTTCTACCATAAAACTAGCCCAATATGTGTCTTGTGTATTTGTATCATCTCCATTGTTATCCCAATCCCACGGTTTCGTTTCCATAAACTTTACATCCCTGCTAACATGTTTCTTCTTTCCTATTGGATCATATAACCTACATGCTTTTGATCCTTCCTCTACTCCTAAGTAAATCATTGGTATGCTTTTATCATCTAGCTTCTTCAAGTGAGGTATCGTTATCTTGGCATAAGCTGTGCATCCGAATATTCTTAGGTTTTCCAGATTCGGTTTTCTATTGCAGAGTGCTTCATATGGAGTTTTATCTACCAAGGCTCTCGTAGGTACCCTGTTGAGTATGTAAATGACATGTTTAACTGCTTCCGCCCAAAAAGTTAAAGGTAACTTCATCGCTTTCATCATACTCCTCGTAGTTGATAACACTGTCATATTTCTTCTTTCCACTACTCCATTTTGTTGTGGTAAGTATGGTGTTGTCAACTGTCGTGCTATTCCATTTTCCTTACAGTACTTGGTGAATTCATTAGATGTAAATTCACCTCCTCTATCTGTTCTTAGCATCCTTAACTTCATTCTCATCTCCATTTCAATCAGTTGTCTAAATTCCTTGAAAGCACTAAATGCTTGATCTTTTGATGTTAGAAAGTAGGCCCACATGAAACGTATACAGTCGTCCACTTACAAGAAAATGAGTTTCTTTCTAGAGTGTGTGGCTGGAGTTATGGGACCACAGAGATCTCCATATACTAAGTCCAACGGGTTCTTTGATCTGAATTTAGTTTGATTTGGAAATGGTGTTCTACTGTGTTTTCCTAATAAACATGCATCACAAATTTGTCCTACATGATTTATTCTTGGTATTCCTTCCACTAGACCTTTCCTTGTCATCTTGTTGATGTCGTCAAAGTTCAGATGACCTAATCTAGCGTGCCATAACCATACTTGGTTATCTACATTTGCTAAGAGACATATAGGTGCTTATATTTGTAATCTAATACTGTAAAGTCGATTCTTAGATCTTTCTACGTTCATCAACAACTTCTTGTTCTTATCAAACAAAGTCAGTTTGTTTCCGTCCATGATGATCTTACAACCTATCTCCGTAAGTTATCCTAGACTAAGTCTGTTGCTCTTGAGGTTTGGAATGTAGTATATATCCGAAACTATCTTTTGTTCTTGGTTCCTACATCCTAACAGTATAAAACCTCTACCCTTTATCTCCACATATGATCCATCTCCAAAACGAACGCGTCCAGTTATGCTTTCATCAATATCCTTAAAATGACTCTTGGTTCCCGTCATATGGTTACTTGCACCATTATCTAAATACCATATGCTAGCATCCGTTGTAGCATATTTTTCGGGTTGAATTTGCCCTTCGTTCAACAAAATTCTTCGTGTTCAGTTTCGTGTGTAGTCATTAATAGTGATGGTTCATCATCTTCTAAGATAAGATTTGATTGTTCTTGAGTTGTCAATGTTCCTCTGCAGTCTTTCCTAAAATGTCCAAGTTTTCCACAATTGAAACATTTTACCTTACTTTTATCCCACTCATGTTTATTCCTATTTGACTTTCCTTTGTGAGTTGAGCTCTCATCATTCGTGTCATCTTTATTTCTATTACTTTGCCAGTTTCTTCGTGAAAAGTTTGATCTACCTCCACGTTTCGTAAATCGTCTTCCTTTTCTCGAGTGTTCACCATGTGCGAATAATAAGTTTTCCAAGCTTTCCACTTGTCCTCCTTTCCGGAGCTTTATCCTTTCCTCGAATGCCTTAAGTTTTCCTGTGATCTCATCTAAGGTAAAGTCGTCGAGATCATTCGTTTGTTCCGTGGATGCTACTATTTGAATGAACCTATCTGGTGTGGAATCTAATAGTGTTCATACTAAAAGTGATTCATCCAAAGTTTTCCCTAATTCTTTAGCCTTTGTGGCGTAGCCGTTTAGTTTAGCCGTAAATGCATCCACCGTGTCATCTTCCTTCATCTGAAGTGTTTGAAATCCAATCATCAATGATTGTAACCGTGCTTGTTGCACCCTCTCTTCTCTAATGTGTCTCCTTTTTAACAATTCTCATAATTCCTTTGCCATTTTACAACTTGCTACTTGTAAAATCACATCTTTGGTCAACGCTTGATATAGGAGGGTTGTCGTTACCTTGTCCTTCTTATCTTCTACTTGCGTATTTTTGTCACACCCCCAAGATCGGGTCCAGCGGAAGCATACGTGTAGCTGGGGTGTAACTCAATCCGTATCACAACACTAGTTCAAAAATGGTTTTCACTTCAATCATTTAGAATAAAATAGTTAAATCAAAAATATTGAATTTACATCGTTAAAAGTTGTGCGGAAGTAGGCCCTTAAAATAGTTTAAAACGGTCCCCATATAAATAATCAGAGTCTTCTATGACCATGCCATGCCCTGCCAAAACCTCCAGTAGCGTGCCATAAGATTAAAACCTAAAAATACATGCTAAAGTGTCAACACGAGGTTGGTGAGTTCATAGAGTTGTTTAACAAATAAAGTTTATGCATATGTATGAAGGTTTCCCAGCAAAGGCATCGTAAATCCACTCAGTTACAAGTCCCGCCATAAGAGCCTTGTAACCTGTGTGTTTACAACCCACTGCTACAATATATAGTATGAGTAAAACATATATAAGTTTATCACAACAGTTAAGCAATTAGTCGTGAGTCTACACTTCATCTCCGAAGACCTCACGTTTGTATGTATGTCTCCATGGTTGTGCCCAGCAACTTAATCTGGGGCCATTGGAAGTATGTATATCTCCATGGTTGTGCCCAGCAACTAAATCTGGGGCCATTGGAAGTCTCAGTTGCTCAAGAATACACCATCACAGTTTAGTATAACACAGTTAAGTATAGCACAATCACGTATGTATGAAATCAAGTATAAAACAATCGAGTATAAAACAATCAAGTATAAAACAATCAAGTATAAATGTTTTGAGTATCAAGAAAGTATGTTTTTGAGTATTTATACTAGTAAGTAAGTAGTTGAGCATGTATCTCCCCCAAAGAGTTAAAACAAGTATAAAGAGTAAAAGTGGGGCTATGACTCACCTGGTGCGATAGCTACGATGACAAAAGTGGATACACAGAAATGAGGTTCGATCTCTAACCGCAACCTAATTATGAATGATAGTAATCTACTTAGATCATGAAAGGATGTAATGAATGCACATGCACATGATACCTATACCACTCGTAACTTGAAAATAATTGTTATAGTCAAAGTAAAGTATTTTCCTACTTAAGAAAAATAAGTCCAACTAGAATAATAAAAACTTGTCGTAATATATCGTATATAAAAACGTTAGTGTTATATTCCTCGTTTTGAAAACCTTAAGATATCGTCTAGTAGTCGCATAAATAAACCTTGAGTCGTACGTATTTGATTAATTAAAAATAAACTCCTTGAATAAGAAAACTAGAAAATATATTATTTAGTACGTAGTTATATTATTTTCTAGTAATGACTATATATATATATATAGTTTTGACGATTGTAAAACATGTATAACTTGGTCGTTTTAAGCTCATTTTACTCGTTCTTTATATCCCCGGAATCGTCTTAACCTATACTAATATATTTTTGATAGCTTGGCCCCACTAGGTTACGTTTAACGCCTCTATTTGTCCAACGAAAATCGTCCAACAGCATGCAGTTTTTCAGAAAACTAGTTTTCGTCGTTAAATTCGGAAAATCATATCTCCTTCGTTATTAACTCGTTTTAATCCGTTCTTTCGCCAAAAGTTTCGTTTTTGAAAGTATTTTCTAAATCTTTGATCAAAAATTACCCATCATCCACTGATTTTCCCTCGTTTCACAAATAGGACAGTAGGTCAATATGTAGTTTCAAAAATCATTTCTAATGTTCCAAACTAGTTTATAATCCAACCAAACCACTTTCAATCACCACAAATCTAGTCTAATCTTACCATACACCTTCTTAAGGTGTCATGGGTTCCTAAACATCATAAATCAAGTGGATCTAACAAGGATCTAACTACAATCCATTTCTAGAGTTTCAAAGTTAGATATATATATAAATGAGTGGTATAACTAACATATGCATGTAGATCTTGAATAAACAACATGAAACTAGAAAAATGAAAGTATGGAAAGATCAACAAGTGATCTTGAAGCTTACTTGATGATTGGATGAGTTTTGAAGATGATGATGTAAAGAAAACAAGAGTTTTATCACAAAACCCTAACTAGGATGGAAAATAGAGCTTGATTGTGACTTGATCTTCAAAAATCCATGGTTTCTTCTTGTTGGTTGTTCTTGGCCGATCCACCACACCAAAGGAAAGAAAAGAGAGAGTTTTTGCTAGTTTAATTTGATGTGTAAATGAATAATGGTGTTGAAATAAGGTATATATTTATTTTAGAGGGACAAGATCCACTTTTCAAGGAGGATTAGGGGGGGGCTGCATTTAGGGAAAGGGTGGAAGAAATTTGGTGATTTTGTGTAAGAAATCTTGACTTTGGGGTAGAATTGGGTAGATATTATTAGTTTTAGGTGATACTGGGTACCGAGTTAACTAAAAATAAATTGTAACGAAATAAAGTAAAATATAATGAAGTTGTAAAAATTGTAAAATAATGTTCCTGATGAGAATCGGAAGTTAAAATAATGATCGGGTTGAAATATCGCAAACCGACGGAGTTATAAGCTTTGACCGGAAAACGTAACAGTTGATTTGAAAACACCGGGTAAATTAATAATATAATTTTTATATTATTATTATGAGTATAAAAATATGTTAGGACCATAGTTGGGATTATCGGATCGATTATTCAAAATAATAGCTCATAAGATAACGTTTATTAGGTAAATAACCGTACGTATACAGAAATGACGCAACTCACGCATAAACGATAAATTTTCTCCAGAGGTGAATAGTGTTTTATGAATAGTAAAATTTTTAAACGCTTCTCAGAATATCAAACTGACCTCAAAAATGATGAATAGTAAAATGATGAATAGTGATCGATGAATAGTAACCGATGAATAGTAAATGTGAAAATTCGGGAAAAGACCAGAATTTACGAGTTGTGACAGTCTCTACCCCTTAAGGGAACTTCGTCCCGAAGTTCAGTTAACGTTGGTCTCCGAAGTGTTATAAAGGTGAAAATTCATGAGATGAAATGACCAGTTGACGTGCTTTCAGGCGGCGGTTTACGAAGTGATGAAAAGTATAAGCGTTCTGACAACGAGGGTATACACACACATAAATGAAGCATTCGGAAATTGAGTAGAGGATTCAATCCAGACAAAATTTTATTATAACCATTCTCAGTGTTGCAAAATTCATTTCTGAGTCGGATATAGGTAGTCAGCCTATGTCCCACTATCCCTGGTTGAATATAGGTGACTAGTCTATATTCCACCGAGGTTCCATGAATTTTGAAATACTCAGCTCAGTTATACTAAGACTATGTCCTTCACAAATACCAAGACGTTCAGAAAGACTAAGGCAGGTGACCAAACTCGAGGTCAAATGATGAAACTATGCAAGGAGATACATACCAGGGTGACATATATGATACGTGAACATGCTTATGTGAAAGACAATGATAGAAATCAACTAGAATAAGTGAGTATAATATACCAGATAATGAGACACAAATCTCATCACCTAAGTTAGCAACAAACCACAAGTGAGGCATCATCTTGGCAGGCAGACACGTGACGGTCATAGGGTTAAGTTTTTCGTAAAAGTAGCTATAGTCTAGGTTTTAAAAACACTTAGTTCGCTATAGCCAAAGCTCTGATACCAATCTGTCACACCCCCAAGATCGGGTCCAGCGGAAGCATACGTGTAGCTGGGGTGTAACTCAATCCGTATCACAACACTAGTTCAAAAATGGTTTTCACTTCAATCATTTAGAATAAAATAGTTAAATCAAAAATATTGAATTTACATCGTTAAAAGTTGTGCGGAAGTAGGCCCTTAAAATAGTTTAAAACGGTCCCCATATAAATAATCAGAGTCTTCTATGACCATGCCATGCCCTGCCAAAACCTCCAGTAGCGTGCCATAAGATTAAAACCTGAAAATACATGCTAAAGTGTCAACACGAGGTTGGTGAGTTCATAGAGTTGTTTAACAAATAAAGTTTATGCATATGTATGAAGGTTTCCCAGCAAAGGCATCGTAAATCCACTCAGTTACAAGTCCCGCCATAAGAGCCTTGTAACCTGTGTGTTTACAACCCACTGCTACAATATATAGTATGAGTAAAACATATATAAGTTTATCACAACAGTTAAGCAATTAGTCGTGAGTCTACACTTCATCTCCGAAGACCTCACGTTTGTATGTATGTCTCCATGGTTGTGCCCAGCAACTTAATCTGGGGCCATTGGAAGTATGTATATCTCCATGGTTGTGCCCAGCAACTTAATCTGGGGCCATTGGAAGTATGTATATCTCCATGGTTGTGCCCAGCAACTTAATCTGGGGCCATTGGAAGTCTCAGTTGCTCAAGAATACACCATCACAGTTTAGTATAACACAGTTAAGTATAGCACAATCACGTATGTATGAAATCAAGTATAAAACAATCGAGTATAAAACAATCAAGTATAAAACAATCAAGTATAAATGTTTTGAGTATCAAGAAAGTATGTTTTTGAGTATTTATACTAGTAAGTAAGTAGTTGAGCATGTATCTCCCCCAAAGAGTTAAAACAAGTATAAAGAGTAAAAGTGGGGCTATGACTCACCTGGTGCGATAGCTACGATGACAAAAGTGGATACACAGAAATGAGGTTCGATCTCTAACCGCAACCTAATTATGAATGATAGTAATCTACTTAGATCATGAAAGGATGTAATGAATGCACATGCACATGATACCTATACCACTCGTAACTTGGAAATAATTGTTATAGTCAAAGTAAAGTATTTTCCTACTTAAGAAAAATAAGTCCAACTAGAATAATAAAAACTTGTCGTAATATATCGTATATAAAAACGTTAGTGTTATATTCCTCGTTTTGAAAACCTTAAGATATCGTCTAGTAGTCGCATAAATAAACCTTGAGTCGTACGTATTTGATTAATTAAAAATAAACTCCTTGAATAAGAAAACTATAAAATATATTATTTAGTACGTAGTTATATTATTTTCTAGTAGTGACTATATATATATATATATATATATATATATATATATATATATATATATATATATATATATATATATATATAGTTTTGACGATTGTAAAACATGTATAACTTGGTCGTTTTAAGCTCATTTTACTCGTTCTTTATATCCCCGGAATCGTCTTAACCTATACTAATATATTTTCGATAGCTTGGCCCCACTAGGTTACGTTTAACGCCTCTATTTGTCCAACGAAAATCGTCCAACAGCATGCAGTTTTTCAGAAAACTAGTTTTCGTCGTTAAATTCGGAAAATCATATCTCCTTCGTTATTAACTCGTTTTAATCCGTTCTTTCGCCAAAAGTTTCGTTTTTGAAAGTATTTTCTAAATCTTTGATCAAAAATTACCCATCATCCACTGATTTTCCCACGTTTCACAAATAGGGACAGTAGGTCAATATGTAGTTTCAAAAATCATTTCTAATGTTCCAAACTAGTTTCTAATCCAACCAAACCACTTTCAATCACCACAAATCTAGTCTAATCTTACCATACACCTTCTTAAGGTGTCATGGGTTCCTAAACATCATAAATCAAGTGGATCTAACAAGGATCTAACTACAATCCATTTCTAGAGTTTCAAAGTTAGATATATATATAAATGAGTGGTATAACTAACATATGCATGTAGATCTTGAATAAACAACATGAAACTAGAAAAATGAAAGTATGGAAAGATCAACAAGTGATCTTGAAGCTTACTTGATGATTGGATGAGTTTTGAAGATGATGATGTAAAGAAAACAAGAGTTTTATCACAAAACCCTAACTAGGATGGAAAATAGAGCTTGATTGTGACTTGATCTTCAAAAATCCATGGTTTCTTCTTGTTGGTTGTTCTTGGCCGATCCACCACACCAAAGGAAAGAAAAGAGAGAGTTTTTGCTAGTTTAATTTGATGTGTAAATGAATAATGGTGTTGAAATAAGGTATATATTTATTTTAGAGGGACAAAATCCACTTTTTAAGGAGGATTAGGGGGGGGGGCTGCATTTAGGGAAAGGGTGGAAGAAATTTGGTGATTTTGTGTAAGAAATCTTGACTTTGGGGTAGAATTGGGTAGATATTATTAGTTTTAGGTGATACCGGGTACCGAGTTAACTAAAAATAAGTTGTAACGAAATAAAATAAAATATAATGAAGTTGTAAAAATTGTAAAATAATGTTCCTGATGAGAATCGGAAGTTAAAATAACGATCGGGTTGAAATATCGCAAACCGACGGAGTTATAAGCTTTGACCGGAAAACGTAACAGTTGATTTGAAAACACCGGGTAAATTAATAATATAATTTTTATATTATTATTATGAGTATAAAAATATGTTAGGACCATAGTTGGGATTATCGGATCGATTATTCAAAATAATAGCTCATAAGATAACGTTTATTAGGTAAATAACCGTACGTATACAGAAATGACGCAACTCACGCATAAACGACAAATTTTCTCCGGAGGTGAATAGTGTTTTATGAATAGTAAAATTTTTAAACGCTTCTCAGAATATCAAACTGACCTCAAAAATGATGAATAGTAAAATGATGAATAGTGATAGATGAATAGTAACCGATGAATAGTAAATGTGAAAATTCGGGAAAAGACCAGAATTTACGAGTTGTGACAATTTTCCTTAGGTTCTATCATTTCTCATAAACCATGTGCTTCTAATATAACCTTAATTTGTATAGCCCAAACCGTGTAGTTTGTGGTTTTGAGTTTAGGGCATTGGTATTGTGCAATTGGTGTTACGGGTTTTAGTGTTGTCGATGTGTTATTTGTATCGTCACCGGACATCTTAAAAGTGTTTATAATATTCACCTTCTAATTGTATGGGAATTTCTAACTTAGTATGGTATTTCCTACTACTACGTGAATAGAAAATAGTTTTCGAGGAATCCTAATAGTACGGGATCAATATATAGTTCTCGGGATTTCGTAATAGTACAAAATAAATTTCTATATACTATCATAATATAATAGAAATCCAAAAACTGAATTTGTGACCTCGTTGTTGTGTTAAACACAAACGTATTCTCTCTTGTGTGTCGGTACTTGAGTTTTATACCAACAACGTCTTTTTCTTTCCCTCGTTCACCAAAATCAATTCGTAAAGCAAAACTTTCGGCCTCCTTCTAATTGTTGTCGAAATGTTTTCTTTTCTTCAATAAACCAAACGAGTTCTTTCTTTGATATACCACACTTGCCCACGTTGCCTTTTGTTTTGTGTTCGACTTGAATTTTGTTCAACAAACGTGCCCTGGAACTTATTTGTTCTTGGTATTCTCCTAAACAACCTTGTTGTGTTGTTGTTTTTCTTAGAAATCCAAATCTCTTTTTCCACAAAACTTCAATACCCTTCGGTATTTTTCCAAAACAAACAATCGGTTTTTTTCCTCTAATACCACTCGGTATTAATTTCCAAAACAAAAAAAACAATTCGTTTGTTTTTTCTTGTCGTTGTTGTTGCTTGTTCCTTTCCAAAAACGTGTTCCACAATACTCCTTCTTGTTCTCCTTTGTTTTGTTCCACACCGTGTTCACAACACTTTGAATACCCGTCGATATTCTTTTTTTTTAACAAACGATTTGTTTGTTTTTGTTTTGCTGCATTGTTGTTGTTCTTGTATTGCTAACGTTTTTCTTTGCAAACAATCCTTGATTGTTTTCCTTGGTATCTTTTCAACCGTGTCTCCAGCAACTTTCTTTTTCCTTTGTGTTTCTTTGTCAACCGATTTCTTCTACACAAAGTTCCTTTCACTTGACGTTGTGTTCTACTTCCTTGTTGCGTTAAAATAGCAACTACTCTTGTTCCTCGCTATCGTTTCAAGTGTCAAGAGTCTTCCCTTCTTTGTTGTCACGTTATTTCAGTCGCCAACAAAGGTTGTAACAATATTGTTTTCCTTCTTGTTTTTGTTGTCGCGTTCCAAAGATCACAACAAAACCAGACTACCAATCTCATTTGATGCCAACGTTTGCAATTCCCCACAAGTTCAATCGTGCACTATCTCCCTTGTGTTCCTAGTTATACAGGTGTCGTTCTTTTTTCTCTAAAACGTCGCGTATCCACTGAAACAGAAAGTTCCAGCGTGTGTTCTTCCTTGGTTGTTTCTCGTTTAAAGTTTTAGTACCCAACGAGCGTGTGTAACGCTTGCTCTGATGCCAATTGTTGTCCCAAAGTATGAGTCGAAAGTGAATTGCAAATAATACTGAATAACCATATTTCGTCTAACCGTTAAATGTTACATGTACATGCGTATATATAGAGTACGAAAGGGTGTGTCCCTTTGTCTTGTGTCTATTCGGTTTGTAACCGAAAGTAACTACCAAAATAACTAACATAATCGAATAACTAACTAACTACCATAACTAACTTAACCGCTTGGCGGTTACTAACTAACGAGTTTGGTCCTTCATGTTTCGCTATGAAGCAATGTCGAGATTATTTCGCTAGTAACTCTAAGTTGGATTCTAAAGGTACTGCTGCTGCTTTGAGCGGAGGTGGTCTCCGGTATCTAAATGTATCTAGTCCGATGTTTCCTAATTGGGGACATGAACTTGCACCCGTTGGTTTAGGAGGACTTGCTGCAAATATTATATTCCTTGACTGAGAATTGAAGCCTTGTTGACAATGAAGCTATTAAGAAATTTTCATGAGGTTGCCCTTTGTTACAAGAGTGGAACTTATCAAGCTGTGTCAAGATTGAGATTTTAGGTTGGGAGGCTATTGGATTGCATTGTCAAAATTCGGAGATACTGTTAGAATTTAAATAATATGACAATCATATAAATCAAAGTGCACACGTATGCGGAAGCTATGGATCAAGAATAACACATACAAAGATTAACTAAAACATAAATAGGAACGTACCGTGGTGATTCTAGCCCGAACAAGAATCAAAAGCAATTGTCTTTAACAATATGAAGAACCCTAATTAGGGTTTATATGGATCAATGATTAACCACTTACCGTTTTGTTAATCGATCCCTTGATAACAACAATAGTGTGTTGTTACCTCGTTCTTGTACACACGAATTAAACCATGTCAAGTTTATGCTAGTAAAAACACAAGAAGTATTTTGATGCTCAAACAATCGATCCAAGATCCCTAGGGATTATGGTCGATCGTTTAGGGACAAGAGAAAAGAGAAGAAAACACTTAGGGATAATGTGTGTACAAAAGCTAGTAAAAACAATGACCCCTTGTGTTTATATTTATACTAGAAGTAATCTTGGAGGACAAGTTAGGGTAAGGATATCCCTACCCTTGTGATCGACCGGCCATACACCTCCAAGAGGTGTTCCGGAACCTTCTCGTCATCTTATTTACAATCTAGTCCTTTCCCTTTATATTTAATGATAGTTAGTCCATACCGTTAACAACTAACGATCATTAGTCCTTATCTTGTGTCCAAATAATAAATATATATACATAACATTTAATATACATTAATTATTTATTTCTTGATACTCATTCGTAACGTGTGCAATCCCGAGGTCTCGAGTTCGATTCTAGACATACGTTTATTAATATATATCCATAAACTCCAACAGCTCCCACTTGGATATCTATTAATAACATAATGACATTGGTAAGCGTCTAGCAACACGCCAATGCCCCTAGATCAACTTGAGGAAGGTTTCCTGGAAAAAACCTATAATGATTCATCATTATTATTATCATCCTTTTGTTTCTAATACCACGTTAATAAAGATATGGATCTTAGTCATTCTTTAATTAACAATTTTGTTTCTCGTTATTTATGATTGAGCAAGATTACCAAAACATCTGAACGTATTCCAGATAGACTTTGGGCGTGCGCACGCAAACATCTTGTCAACCCTACGAGAGGGCCCAGCAGTATTAATCTTCAAAACAAATTTGAAGGAACAAATTCTTTCTTGACTACAAGAATAACCCATGGACTTTGCAACACTTCTGAAAACAACCCTTATAACTCCCTGTTACGGTGAGCGGTAGATTGCTTCACAAAAATGCACTACATCCATGACTCTTATCTGGTATCTCAAGTCTGAGGATAACAAATTCATGATTTACTTACTGACAAGATCCATAAAGTAAAATCATGTAGTTGGGATAAGTCCTATATTCAATTCATCGAATATCATGTGAAATTGGTATGTCAGCGCATCAATATACTTTCAAGTATATTCTTAACCAATACTCAGATTTGTCTTAGTTTAATGATATTCCCATATCATTAATCGACAATGGACAATTTAGAATAATATTAGTTATTCACGGATTTTAAACATGCAAATATAGGACACAATATATTATTAATGAAAACAAACGTACTAAATACTTTAATTCATTATAAATAATAATTGCTTAATGTCCTTTATCCAAATACCAAAATAGATCAATGCATGATAATTCTAGTTAATGAATCTTGTCTCAAGCAATAACTTGAAGACAATTATGCCTCAAGTAATGACAATCATACTTTTTGACAAGGCATTATTTCATCTAACTATGATCTATCCGAATTTTGAGAATACTTCTTTCAAGAATTCAATAATTAAAATTCTTGTATGTGTATATCCAACTATCTTGATATATTTACATAATTTTTCATAAATAGTGTGATATCCTCAATCACCAATTTATGATAATCAAACTTTCAAACATTTTAAAGTTTCAAGTATTCTAATTCTTTAATGTATAATGCAACTATGCTCTCAGTTAAGCACAACTAGTTCTCATGGCTATTCATAAGGATGAAATCCTTCCATGACTAGTTATTGAGTGTCATCTCAATTAAACCAGCATCTTTGTATATTAAACACAATATGCTCTTTAAAATTTTCGTAAACTTAATATCTATAGTGTAATGTTTAGGAGCTATTCCAGGTTGAGGATCATTATTCTAATTTCAAACATTTTCCATTAGAATATCTATTACACAAGTTATATAATAACTTTTAATTGGATATCAAATATTGTCAAATCATTAAGCACTTAAGCATGATACAACAATAATATAATGCACATAAAAATCCTTCAGTCAAACTTAGATTTTATTCATGTTTGATCTTTACAAATATGTATATCCTTTTAGTCTTCCAAAATGATATATTATGTTCTATTAGAATTTATTTACCACAAATGTTTATTTAATAATAAACTTTTGTTCCAAGGTTGTATGTTTTATTTTCTAAATCTTTCACTTACAGTTTCATTCCAAACTAAGTCTTAACATTTCACTTATATGGAATGTAACTTCTTATATGTTATACAACATATATGATTTAGTAAATCAAACATAATACTCCCACTAGCTTTCAGGAATACTTAGAAATTATCTTATTTTAATTATAAACCTAAACATAGATTTAATAATTTATCATAAGAATATTCTCCTAGATGCATGCATTTATCCATTCATGGATTATTGCACTTTGTATACTTCCAACGATTTTCTTGAATTCATAAACTCTTTTTGATTACTTATCGTCCTCGCTCAAGTAATTATTTAAGAAAGAGTTTTGATATTCATTGTCAAATTTCATATTCATATAAATATGACAATTAAGCATCTTTGTATCTTTAATGTGCTTAGGAAAGAGTATTCAATCATAGTTAATTGCTTAAGTATAATTAATAATCTTGTAATAAGTCATGTATTAAGATATGTGTACAATTTTGTCCATATGATTATTTCACAAAGATTTAAACCACTAGGGTTACATTATCTTTGAATAAACTCATCATCATTATCTAAATATTAAGAATTAAGATAAACCAAATTTTCTAAATTTGAATATCTTTATGAACAACATCTATAACATTCATATTATGAGTAATTTACCCAATTCATTATTTTGGTAATACTACATCATATAATCTTCAGTATATTCATTAAATATATGAGATATCCAAGTGGATCTATGAATGATGATTCCATCATCTTGAGGTTTATCATTTACATGTTAAGCCTCATCATGATTTTAACTAGTGTGATTTTAGAAGATTATGTATCTTGTAATTCTATCTTTTCAAGATAAAATACTCCCACTTGCCTTTAGCAATATAGAGACTATCTATAACTACTTAGCAATTAGAGCAACAATCCAATTTTCTCTTTTAGGACTTTACAAATACGCATTGATAGTTCTTTGTTAATAACCTTCACGTAAGTAACTTAACAAATTCAGAACTTCAATTTTAAGACTTAATGTGATTCATCACATTTCATAATTCAATAACGTCTTATTAATCTTCTAGGAGTCTAATTGAGTATATTCAAGCCATACTCAATTTCTAACCTTGATAACTTTTTAGAAGAAAAGAAATCATAGTTATCTTTAATCAAACAATCTATCAAGAGTTTGATTCTCTAACTGAACATACTATCCATATGTGGTACTTCAATTAGAATTAATATTGTAAAAAGATCTAACAATATATATAAGATAACCATATTCCTTTTGGCATACCTATTTACCAACTAAGTCAACTTAATGGTATAATAGTATTTCCAAATCAATTGCATGCTTTATAACACAAGTACTTTTGACCAAGTCACTTCATGTTTATGTCGCATTAAAACATAAACGTGTTATAATCCCACTATTCGTTATTAATCATTGATCAACTCAATGACTTCTTGTATATGTCTTAATTAAAAGACCATAACAAGCTAACGTCTTACTTAATTATAAGTCTTGTAATACTTAGAAGACTTCATGTTTATAACTATACAATAAAGTATAACATGTATAATTAAAGTAATCATGAACACCATCTTTTGGTTTCAATAATATTTTTAAGTTAACACACTACTTCATTTATTTATGTCATTCTAAGAATACATAATTATTGAAGTAGTATTATATTACTTCATGCATTTATGTCATTCCAATAATACATAAATATTATAGTTGAAGTTGTCTTGTTATCATATTGACACATGTTCTAATAGATATCTAATTTAGAAACTGTAAATTATCCATGTAGGTCTCACGCATGCATGGAAATTCACCTTGTCATTAAAATTTAGTTTGCGTCTCACGTTTACTAAATTTTAACACCAAGTGTTTCTTAGATTAGATGTGTATCTATCATATTAGGACTACAGTCTTTTACTTTGCAGTTAAGAGAATCCTTTAAATCATATTCTTATGTGTTGTACTTTGTACACAATGAAGATCTCTCCCACTTGTGCATGGAACAACACCATGTTACATATAAACAACACGCACGCGCTTGTCAATGTGAACAATATGATTTGTGTCATTTGCATAACTAGTAGATATAGAGTTACTCAATCAATCAAGGAAAAGCACATGACTATCCTTGAAAATATTAGTCTCTATATTTGGAAAGTAATTATCTTGAGACATTCAAAAGATAATCTGAGTTACAATCAAGACAAAAAGTCTTGTAACTCCCACTGAATTAGAGAACATTACAATAATCCCTTATTCAGTAATAAGAACACAATACTCCCACTGAATTTGACGACATTGCAAATGTGTCATTATCAGTAAAAGTAAATAGTGTGCTTGTTTACTTTCCTACATCTTTTAAGAAAACCCATTCAAACAATTATATAGGTTATAAAAGGATGTAATCTACTACATAAATGTGATTCATCACATTCCAAATTATTAACTTGAAAAAGCTTGGGCATGCAATTTCTTCCTGTATAGATCTACCATTCCAACAATTGTATGTAGTATCTATAAATTGTCAAACTAAAACAACTAGATAAAATAATCTAATTTGTCTTTTACCATTTTGCAGTAATCCGTCTAGCTTCTAATTTAATAACTCATAAAGTGCATCTACTCTTACTATTAAAGTTTGCTATGAGTTATGTATTTAGAATTTAGACTATTCTAATCATCCTATTATACCTTTCTCATTCATGAAAAGGATTAGGATTAAGTCTCACACTTCTCCTAATGGAAAGAAGACTATATTTATTCTTTTTGTAACATTGACTCTAACCAAAAAACCCTAACGGGTGTAGATCAATTAAAAGAATAACTTACGTTTACGGTTTTAAGTTGCATTAATACATTTAAAGAATTTACAAAATTCAATTTTAGTATTTTCGATAATTTATATTTCCAAGAAAATATAATACCCAAGGATATATTCATATACCCAACATATTTTCTTGAAAATCTAGGATCCAACTTTACATAGATTTCACCACATCAGTTGATCTGCTAGTGGTGAAAATATAAAAGATAGTAATCTGTCGAACAATAATTGGCAAACACTTTTCCAATTCCTAGATCATTATGGGATTTACATCAAATTGATTCATCAATTTGTCATGTAAGCATGTTTCATCCCATCTCATGCCTTAAGTTCTAGGTCTCACGCATCAACTTAATTAAGTCGTCTAACTTAGAAACTGCAAATTCTCCATGTGTGGTCTCACACACACTCGGAAATTTACCTTGTCATTAAAATTTAGCATGCGTCTCACGTTTACTAAATAATAACTTCAAGTGTTTCTTATAGTTAGATGACATGTAACTTAAATTTTAGGGTATAAATTTTTGATGTGAAAATCAAAACATGTATAAAGATGCATGCACTCATCTTTATAACATAAGTTTTCAAAACCTTTTTATTACCAGTTCGTGAAATTAATACACAAAGTTTTACTTGAGGTTTAATAAACCCTAAGATGACTTTCTACAATTATGATTTTAAAAGTAATTCGTTTAAGACATATTCAAGATTGTGATAACCAAGGCAGACTCTAAGGCTCTTTTCTAAGCCTTCAAATCACGGTTATGAATATCGTCTTAAATGACTTAATTTTAAAAGCATATTTGTACAAAACATCAATCAAGCAAAAGTTTATGGATTTAATCTCAAAATCATGTAATAAAGTATGAATTTTGCTAGTCTCGCCTGGGAGCTGATTACCGTGCGAATCGGACCACTAGCGGCACTTAAGACCTTTCAAGATTCAATCTTTATCACTTAAAGTTTTACCATTATTAGTCCATATTATTTTCTTTATAAAATTTACCCTTTTATTGCTTACAAACGTGTCCAACAATTAAACAATAAAACAAGTAATAAAGGCAAATCAAAACAACTAATAACATAACAATTATAAAGGTGAAACAATTAGCCACATGCAATCTTTTTAGAAAAGATCCTAACATAATCAATTCTAGGTTTTTATATATGCATATAATTAACTAGGGCCTTCACCTCTTAATGGAAGTGAGCCACATACATTGACAAGTCAATTGCGTAGGCCAAAGCTAATCACATACCACATAGCACATAATTGATTTTAATAATTATGGGGTCTTCCCCAATATTAGATCTATCTAAAACATGTGATAAATAAAAAAAAAAACAACAAGATCCATGACTAACATGCATGTTTCGTCACGGATTAAACATAACAATTAGCACATAGGTCACAAGATACGTTCACTCAACCGGTTAATGACCTAGGGTTTCTAGTGATTACACATAATCCAAGAAAACCACAAAACCCTATTAGGGTTTCATGGAAAAACGACTCCCCCCCCCCAAAATTAGGGTTAGGGTTTCGAATTTTTCAAAAAAATTTTAAAAAGAAAAACCCTAGATCAAAACATGTACCTAAAACACTTAAAGATCCGATTTTAATTAAGTTTTAGTAATCAATTACATGTTATCCATGGCTCGTGATGCCACTGTTAGAATTTAAATAATATGACAATCATATTAATCAAAGTGCACACGTATGCGGAAGCTATGGATCAAGAATAACACATACAAAGATTAACTAAAACATAAATAGGAACGTACCGTGGTGATTCTAGCCCGAACAAGAATCAAAAGCAATTGTCTTTAACAATATGAAGAACCCTAATTAGGGTTTATATGGATCAATGATTAACCCCTTACCGTTTTGTTAATCGATCCCTTGATAACAACAATAGTGTGTTGTTACCTCGTTCTTGTACACACGAATTAAACCATATCAAGTTTATGCTAGTAAAAACACAAGAAGTATTTTGATGCTCAAAAATCGATCCAAGATCCCTAGGGATTATGGTCGATCGTTTAGGGACAAGAGAAAAGAGAAGAAAACACTTAGGGATAATGTGTGTACAAAAGCTAGTAAAAACAATGACCCCTTGTGTTTATATTTATACTAGAAGTAATCTTGGAGGACAAGTTAGGGTAAGGATATCCCTACCCTTGTGATCGACCGGCCATACACCTCCAAGAAGTGTTCCGGAACCTTCTCGTCATCTTATTTACAATCTAGTCCTTTCCCTTTATATTTAATGATAATTAGTCCATACCGTTAACAACTAACGATCATTAGTCCTTATCTTGTGTCCAAATAATAAATATATATACATAACATTTAATATACATTAATTATTTATTTCTTGATACTCATTCGTAACGTGTGCAATCCCAAGGTCTCGAGTTCGATTCTAGACATACGTTTATTTATATATATCTATAAACTCCAACAGATACTTCATGTGAATCACTGTGGATGACATTGTCTTAGAGGATTACTAGCTTTGGGCATTGGCTGCACTCTCTTATAGGTATTATACATGAAAAACTGCTATAGTATCGATCCATCTTGGATAGACGTTTTTAAGACACGGAGACCAGATGTGCAGATCAGAAAGGATGAAGCATCGAGCAAGAACATTAACCCCCCAAATTGGAACTTGCAGTACATGCTTCGAGGTTAATTGAGCCTAAAAAACTATATAAAAGATGTGTATTATTTGCAACAATTTGTGAAAAAAATAAATAAGAAGACGGGATCGAGCCAGTGACTTGCAGCATGATGTTGATAATCATATATATGCAGATTCCCAGAGTTTAGACTTGCGACAATCATAGGTTGTTTCTGGTAGTTGAACTGTTTGATTCCTTGATATTTTAACTTTGCTATCGTTCAACTTGCTATGTTTAGTTTCACTTTAGTCTTAATTATGCTTCTAGACGGATGATATAATGTGCTATTCATTTATGTATCAACCCTACTGAGATTATCTTTTTGAATTTCAAAGTTACAAAATACTTTGGCTCTATCACTCATTATCTTTATGGAATATGAGTCTCATATATTTATTAATGCATTAGATCACTTTCACAAAATGTGGCCCTCATAATTGGCGGCCCTGTGCCTTTGCACAAGTTGCACCTGCCAAGAACCGGCCTTGCACATCAAATATCACTGTATCACTATAGATTGGACAGCATTCAAAACACATGAAACGTCTCATTATTTCACTAGCCTATGCTAACAATCAATCAATACTCACAACAGCAAAAACTACGGTTATCACAAACGATTACTGATCCTGAACATCATATACATTTCTATATATCAGCAAAGCACTACTCAGTAACTTATGCAATAAACGTAAACATAAATCAAAGCTCATAAAATTGTTAAATGTTACGTATAAACATTAATAAGTAAATGTCTAGTATCGAACCCGAGACCTCGGGATTGCACACTTTACAAACAAGAATAATGTAAAATAAATATATATGTTAAATGTATCGTGTATATATATATATATATATATATATATATATATATATATATATATATATTTATAAACACTTAATGGACTAAATGGTCGTTAGTTATTAACCGTATGGACTAACTATCGTTAGTAACGAAAGATAAGGACTAGAGTGTAACTTGGGAGTCAAGAAGGTTCTGGAACACCCCTTAGGGGTCCATGGCCGGTCGAACAAGGGGGGGGGGGGGGGGGGGGGAAGCCCAACCCATGTTTGTCTTGTGCTCCAAGATTCATCTAGTATATATATACAAGGCCTAGGATTAGGGTTTCACATCTTTTGTGCACACACACTAAACCCTAAAAACTTTGTTTCTTTCTTTCTTTTCTTGGCCGATCGTCCACCCCCCTCCAAAGGGTTCTTGGGTCGATTTTTGTCAAACAAAATTAAGTGTTTTTGTTTACTTGCATCAAACCTTTATTCGTTGGTAGTTTGTGTGTACAAGAACGAGGTAATTACTTACTTTAGTAATTATCAAGAGATCGATAAACAAAACGGTAAGGGGTTTATCATTGATCTATTTGTACAAGAATCAAGCTTAATTTGAAGTGCATCGGGTACGTTTGCTATTTATGTTTTAGTTAATATTTATGTGTTATACTTGATCCTAGCTTCCGCAATACGTGCTATTTAATTGTTAAACTCTAACAGTGGCATCACGAGCCATGTATAACATGTAATTGATTACTAAAACGTAATAAAAATCGGATCTTTAATTGTTTTAGATACATGTTTTTTGATCTAGGGTTTTTTCCTATTTTTTTTAATTAAATTCGAAACCCTAACCCTAATTTTAGGGGGGGGGGTCGATTTTTCCATGAAACCCTAATTAGGGTTTTGTGGTTTTCTTTGATTATTTGTAATCACTAGAAACCCTAGGTCATTAACCGGTTAATTAAACGTATCTTGTGACCTATGTGCTAATTGTTAGGTTTTAATCCGTGACTTACATGCATGTTAGTCATGGATCTTGTTTTTTTTATTATCACATGTTTAAGATAGATCTTAAATTGGGGAAGACTCCAATACATATTAAAATCGATTCATATATGCTATGTGGTGTGTTTATTAGCTTTGGCCTACGCAATTGATTCGTCAATGTATGTGACTCTCCTCCATCAAGAGGAGAAGGCCTTAGTTGATTACATGCATTATTATACCTAGAATTGATTTTATTAGGATCTTTTCTAATACGGATTGCATGTGGCTAATTGTTTCACTTATATATTATTGGTTGTTTTGATTTTCTTTGATACTTGTTTTATTGTTTTAGTTTGACTTGTTGTAAGCAATAAAAGGGTTGTTTTTATAAAGAAAATAATACGGACTAATAATGGTGAAACCCGATAAAGTAAGAATCTTGCAAGGTCTTAAGTGCCGATAGTGGTCCGATTCGCACGGTAATCAGCTCCCAGGCGAGACTAGCAAAATTCATACTTTACATAATTTTGAGATTGAATCCATAAAATTTTGCTTGATTGATGTTTTGTACAAATATGTTTTTAAAATTAAGTCCTTTAAGATGATATTCATAACCGTGATTTGAAGGCTTAGAAAAGAGCCTTAGAGTCTGCCTTGGTTATCACAATCTTGAATATGTCTTAAACGAATTACTTTTAAAATCATATATTGTAGAAAGTCATCTTAGGGTTTTGGAATAAACCTCAAGTAAAATTTTGTGTATTAATTTCCCGAATTGGATATAAAAAGTTTTTATGAAAACTTATGTTATAAAGATGAGTGCATGCATCTTTGTACATATTTTGATTGACATATCAAAAATAATACCCTTAATAATTTAAGTTACATGCCATCTATCTATAAGGAACACTTGGAATTTTAATTTAGTAAACGTGAGACCTAGGCTAAATTACTATAACAAGGTAAAATTCTTTTAACGCGTGAGACCATAATTGTAATTTTACAATTTCTAAGGTAGACGACTTAATTAAGTTGTGCGTGAGACCTAGAACTTAAGGCATGAGATGGGATGAAACATGCTTACAAGGCAAATTGATGAATCAATTTGATGTAAATCCCATAATGATCTAGGAATTGGAAATCTTGTTTGCCAATTATTGTTCGACAGATTACCAACTTTTGTACATTCACTACTAGCAGATCAACTGATGTGGTGGAATCTATGTAAAGTTGGATCCTAGATTTTCAAGGAAATTAGTTGGTTATACGAATATAGCCTTGGGTATTTTATTTTCTTGAAGATATTGATTATCGAAAATACTAATATTTGAACTTTATCTGTAGATATGGCTCAACCCGATAACCAAACTGTGATTTCTGCTTTCAAGAGTCATCTTGAGAGGGACAAACTGACTGGAAAGAATTTCAATGACTGGCACCGTTCGCTCAGAATTGTCTTGAGGGCGTCTGGTAAGCTAGACTATGTGACCGAGGAATGCCCTGCTGAACCTGCTGCTACTGCAACACTAGAAGCAAAGGCAGCATGGAAGGTGACTAATGCTAAGTATAATGAGGTTGCTTGTTTAATGCTCACTAGCATGACTGCTCAATTACAAAAGAAGTATGAGTGCTCTTCTCCTAAAACTATGCTTGATAACCTCAGGCAGTCTTATGAGAAGCCACCTGCAGTTGAATTGTATGATGAACTCGACAAGCTACACAACTGCAAGCATGGTGATGGTAAACCAGTAGCTGATTATGTGGATGAGATGAAAGATTCGTTTGATCAACTTCACAGAATTGGTTTTGGTTACCCCGACAATGTGCAAGTGCACTTGATCAACAGGTCCCTCAACAGGGATTTTGCTGGTTTTGTGCAGAATTACAACATGCATTGCTCGGGGAAGACAGTCTCAGAATTACTCGCATTGCTTGTTGATTATGAGAAAAGTCTACCAGCCAACGTCAAGGCTCCTACCCCACAAGTGTTGGCAATTCATGGGGGGAGAATCCAGAAGAAATCGCATGTGAACAAAGGCAAAGGTAAAGGTGATAAAGGCAAGCAGGTCATGGCCTATCAACCACAACCCAAGATGAAACAACATCAGCCTAAGCAGAACAAGATAAATCCTCCAAACAAGAAGGATCAGGCTTGTCACCACTGTCATGAAAAGGACCATTGGAAGCGCAATTGTCCTCTCTATATTCATGACTTGCGACAGAAGAAGCAGGGTAATGAAGCTGGTAACCCCAGTACTTCAGGTGCGTTCTTTATGATTGAATTATTCACTCTTACTCCTAAATTGAATTCATGGGTATATGATACGGGATGTGGCATTCATATTTGCAATACCTTGCAGGGGTTTAGAGTTGAGAGAAAGCTGGCCTATGGACAACAATTCTTGCACGTTGGTAGCGGAGCGCATGCAGGAGTTGAAGCTATAGGAGTTTTTAATTTAGTGTTGCCTTCGGGCTTAGTACTATCTTTAAATAACTGTCATTATGCACCGTCAATTGTTAGAGGTGTAGTTTCATTTTCATGTTTGTTGAACCAAGGTTTTCATCATACTATTTCTAGCAATGGAATTTCGGTTTCTTTAAATAATGTTTTTTATTTTAATGCTATTGCTGTGAATGGTGTATTTGAAATTGATATGAATAATAATGATAATGCTTTTGTTACAAATAATTCAATGTATAGCATCAACAATAAGAGAATCAAGAAAGGTCTGGATTCATCTTATCTTTGGCATTGTCGACTTGCTCACATTGGCAAAGATCGCATGAAAAAGCTGCAACATGATGGGCTTTTAGATAAGATCAATGATGAATCATTTGATAAATGCGAATCTTGCATTGCCGGGAAGATGACTAAGAAACCCTTTAAGAATAGGATTGAAAGGGCTAATGATCTACTTGGTCTCATTCACACAGATGTGTGTGGACCACTTAGACATGTGTCAAGGAGAGGTGCTAGCTACTTCTTAACATTTACGGATGATTACAGCCGTTATGGTTATGTTTATTTACTTAAACATAAACATGACGTATTTGAAACATTCAAAGTGTTTAAAGCAGAAGTAGAGTTGCAACTTGGAAAGAAGATTAAAGCTCTTCGATCCGATAGAGGTGGTGAGTACCTGAGTCAGGAGTTCATAGATTATCTAGCAAAGGAGGGAATTGTCCAGCACCTTACTTCTCCATATACTCCACAACAAAATGGTGTATCTGAGAGAAGGAATCGTACATTGCAAGATATGATACGATCTATGTTTAATCTAACAACTCTTCCTTTTTCATTTTGGGATTATGCCTTAGAATCTGCGGTTCGCATTCTAAATATGGTTCCAACAAAGAAGGTTGATAAGACACCATATGAGGTATGGACTGGAAAAGCTCCTAACCTGTCTTATCTTAAGGTCTGGGGTTGTGAGGCGTATGTTAAACGTGACTCAGCAGACAAACTCCAACAAAGATCTGTGAAGTGCATCTTCGTAGGATACCCTAAGGAAACTATGGGTTACTACTTTTATTACCCACCTGAAAACAAAGTATTTCTTGCAAGGTATGGAGACTTCCTTGAAAAGGAGCTCATATCTCAAGAATTCAGTGGGAGAGTATATGATCTGGAAGACAGTCAAGAAGATGTAGCACCTTCTAAAAACACTAACCAACTGCCGGTAGAAACTGAAAGTTTAGGTCCTCCACCTAAAGTTGAAGTGATTCCCATTCGTAGGTCAACAAGACCAGTAAAAGCTCCTACTCGTCTATGTCTTAATGTAGAGAGTGATGAGAATATACTGGGTGATCTTGATGAGCCTACAAGTTATAAAGCAGCCATGAGTGGTCCTGAAAAGGCCAAATGGAAAGATGCTATGGATGGGGAAATGCAATCCATGGAAGACAATGATGTCTGGGAAGAAGTAGACCTATCTCCGGGTGCCAAACTAGTTGGGAGTAAATGGCTCTACAAGAAAAAGACTGACATGGATGGCGTTGTACACACCTATAAGGCCCGTTGTGTAGCTAAAGGCTATACTCAAACTTTTGGTGTTGACTATGAGGAGACCTTTTCTCCTGTAGCTGACATAAGGGCAATTAGGATTCTTATAGCCACAGCCGCTTACTATGACTATGAGATTTGGCAAATGGATGTAAAAACTGCCTTCTTAAATGGTCGCCTAGATGAAGACATCTATATGGCGCAGCCTGAGGGGTATGTAAATCCAGAATTCCCAAATCGTGTATGCAAGCTTAAAAGATCCATTTATGGATTGAAGCAAGCATCACGACAATGGAATAAGAGATTTGATGGTGAAATTAAAAAGTATGGATTCACTCAAAATCATGATGAGCCATGTGTATATCACAAAGTTAGTGGGAGTAATGTAATTTTCCTTATATTATATGTTGATGACATATTGATCATGGGAAACGACATTCCAAGTTTGCAAAAGGTTAAGGCATATCTTGGAAAGTGTTTTTCTATGAAAGATTTAGGGGAAGCTGCATTTATTCTGGGAATCAAGATATATAGAGATAGATCTCAGCGATTAATTGGATTAAGCCAAAGTGCTTACATTGATAAAATATTGAAGAGATTCAATATGCAAAATTTCAAGAAAGGATATTTGCCGATGCAAGAACAGCATGGCTTGAGCAACAAGGTTTGTGCTTCAACACCTGCAGAGGTGCAACGCATGAAGAGAGTCCCTTATGCTTCGGCTGTGGGATCTGTAATGTATGCGGTGAAAAGTACAAGACCTGATGTAGCATTTGCTCAGAATTTAACCAGTCGATATCAGCAAAATCCAGGTGAAGCTCATTGGACTGCTGTTAAGAATATTCTTAAGTACCTTAGGGCTACTAAAGATATGTTCTTGGTTTATGGGGGAAATCCATCAGCAGAACTTGATGTTACAGGTTACTGCGATGCTTCTTGGAAAGGTGATAAGGATGATACGAAGTCTCAGACGGGTTATGTCTTTGTCATTAATGGAGGAGCTGTGGATTGGAGGAGCAGAAAGCAGAGTGTACTAGCAATGTCTGCTACAGAAAGTGAGTATATAGCTGCTTCAGAAGCTGCAATGGAAGCTGTTTGGATTAGGAAGTTTGTTTCAGGGCTTGGAGTTATGCCTTCGATTCAAAGACCTATTAAAATGTATTGTGACAACTCAGCTGCAATTACATTTGCCAATGAGCCTGGAATCATGAAAGGCACCAGACATTTCCCGATTAAGCATCACTATCTTCGAGAACAAGTCAAAATAGGCGAAATCGAAATGCTCAAAGTTCACACAGATGATAACTTGGCAGATCAATTAACAAAGCCTCTACCTGGCACCAAGCTTTACAAGCATGCTGAAGGTGTAGGACTTAGATTAGCTGAAAGTTTCATGCCCATTTGTGATTAGTGTTTGGATAAAGGATGTAATGTACGATTATTATTTTAATGAAATAAAATATGTTTTATGTTTATTTATTCATTGTCTTAATAATATATCCTATATTTGCATGTTTAAGATCCATGAATAAATTATTATTCTAAATTGTCCATTGTCGATTAATGATATGGGAATATCATTAAACTAAGACAAATTTGAGTATTGGTTTAGGATATACTTAAAGTATATTGATGCGTAGACATACCAATTTCACATGATATTCGATGAATTGAATATTGGACTTATCCCAATAATATGATTTAATATTTAATGTGAGAATCATATTTAAAGTTATCCTCAGACTTGAGATACCAGATAAGTGTCATGGATGTAGTGCATTTTTGTGAAGCAATCTACCGCTCACCGTAACAGGGAGTTATAAGGGTTATTTTCAGAAGTGTTGCAAAGTTCATGGGTTATTCTTGTAGTCAAGAAAGAATTTATTCCTTCTGATTTGTTTAGAAGTTTAATACTGCTGGGCCCCTCGTAGGGTTGACAAAATGTTTGCATGGCCATGCCCAAAGTCTATCTGGAATACGTTCAGATGTTTTGGTAATTTTGTTCAATCATAAAGAAACGAGAAACAGAAATTTAATAAAGAACCTCACATCTTTATTAATGTGGTATTAGTAATGAAAGGATAATTATAATGATGAATCATTAAAGGTTTTTTCCAGAAAACCTAGCTCGGATTGAACTAGGGGCATTGGAGTGTTGCAAGACGCTAACCAATGTCATTTTACTATTAATGGATATACGAGTGGGAGCTGTTAAATGTTACGTATAAACATTAATAAGTAAATGTCTAGTATCGAACCCGAGACCTCGGGATTGAACACTTTACAAACAAGAATAATGTAAAATAAATATATATATGTTAAATGTATCGTATATATATATATATATATATATATATATATATATATATATATATATATATATATATATATATATATATATATATAAACACTTAATGGACTAAATGGTCATTAGTTATTAACCGTATGGACTAACTATCGTTAGTAACGAAAGATAAGGACTAGAGTGTAACTTGGGAGTCAAGAAGGTTCTGGAACACCCCTTAGGGGTCCATGGCCGGTCGAACAAGGGGGGGAAGCCCAATCCATGTTTGTCTTGTGCTCCAAGATTCATCTAGTATATATATACAAGGCCTAGGATTAGGGTTTCACATCTTTTGTGCACACACACTAAACCCTAAAAACTTTGTTTCTTTCTTTCTTTTCTTGGCCGATCGTCCACCCCCTCCAAAGGGTTCTTGGGTCGATTTTTGTCAAACAAAATTAAGTGTTTTTGTTTACTTGCATCAAACCTTTATTCGTTGGTAGTTTGTGTGTACAAGAACGAGGTAATTACTTACTTTAGTAATTATCAAGAGATCGATAAAAAAAATGGTAAGGGGTTTATCATTGATCTATTTGTACAAGAATCAAGGTTAATTTGAAGTGCATCGGGTACGTTTGCTATTTATGTTTTAGTTAATATTTATGTGTTATACTTGATCCTAGCTTCCGCAATACGTGCTATTTAATTGTTAAACTCTAACAAAAATATCTAATAGGATCAATATATCTACACTTACGCTGAACTAGTACTACTATAGCTGAAACTACGCTTATCACAATCAATTAAGTAAAACAAACACATCAATTAAACTAATCTTACAACAATCAATTACAGCTTCTAAAGCTTCTAAACAGTGAACAATAATTAGCCCTAATTTACAATCAATTACAGTTTCTAAACAATAAACATATACCTAATACAGTAATAGAATGAACAATAAAAAAAATATTAGATGCATAATTCAATAAAAGTTCAGAGTCTACCAATGGTGATAGAGTGCGGCGGAGCCGCCGTGGCAGTGATGCAGTGAAGAGGAGATTCCACAGATTTCTGACTACGAGAAGTCGACAGAGCGATCGAGTGAAGCAGCGACATGGTGAGCTGCTGACGAAGTATGGTAGGTGCACCACCGAGACGACGGCGTTGCGGGGCTGCGCTGGCGCGCTGGAGACGTTGAGCAGTGAGTGGTTGACGTTTTTTGTGTTTTGAGGACGAGGATGAGCTTCGATTAAATCCTAACGGTGAGCTTCGATTAAAACGATTGGGGAAAACGATTTAGGGAAAGTGATTGGGGGAAAGTGAGAGTGACGATTTGGTGAAAATGATTTTATGAAAGGAGTTACTGTAATAAATTTTTATAAAATAGTAGCAGTTAATAAAAGGTCAACTCAAATGGTTTTGTTAAGCAAAATGATATATCTTCCTACAAATTCCTCCAACATATCATCCTACTAATGTAATGGTTAAATATTAGAAGTAGTAAAGTTTTAATAAAATATTTTGTTAAAAAATTTGAAGAGCAAAAGCCAATGCTTTAGAAACCTGTTTTTTAATTGACTCGGCCAAGTTAGGGATGAGCACGGTACCGGTCCCGTACCGAATTAGTGGTACCAATTTTTTTCCGAGCATAAATTAGTGGTACCGGTACCATACCGAATGGGATTCGATATCGGTACCGGTATCGGTACCAGTACCGGGAAATCGGGTTTTTCTCATTTTTTTTCGGGAATTTCCCGATTTGTTACCGGTCCCGTACCGAATTAGTGGTCCCGATTTTTTTCACCTTATTTTGTAGTCCCGGTACCATACCGTATATCGGGAATCGGTACCTTTTCGGTACGGTACCGGTACGGTTCCGGTTCGGTTCCGAGATTCGGTTTGAAATGCTCATCCCTAGGCCAAGTCATCGATCAGTCACGGTTCAACCGGATTGTTCGCTCAAAACTGTCTTCTGGTCACTCAACCATTTCGTGGTTCAACCGGTTGGGTCAACCCGGGTTTTAAAACAATGGTAAAAGCAAACTTCACTTTAATACACTTAAAATTTAACAATCTTGTAAACAAAAACGAGCCTCATATTTATATTTTTCAACAAGTACAGATACAAGGTAGACTTTTCATAATTTATATATATAAAGTGTATGTATAAATTAAACTTTTGCTCACATTTTTTGAAAAGTGTAGGCATAACTAGACTTTTGCTTACATTTTATGTAAAGTGTGGGTAAAAGTTAAACTTTTGCTTACACTTTTTGAAAAGTGTGGGCAAAGCTAAACTTTTGCTTACATTTTTCTTTAAAAGTGTAAGTAAATATGTACTTTCACTTACATTTTTTTTGTGTGTCATTAAAAATGATGTCACTAAAAGTCTTTTTTTTTGTAGTGCTAGGTGAATAGGTTTAACGAAACATATATAGTAATTACAAGTTAATTGAAATAGTTAACACGGTGTAGACAAAAAGAAAGGATTGTCTCAACATTATTTTCTAGGGTTATCTTGCTATTGTGATCAAATAAGTACTATATTTATACATCATTTATACCATATATATTGTTCATTCACTATCATTTTATACAAGACTTAATCGCTTCCTTTTGTAATTTTGAGTATTTATGCAGCAATTATGAAAAAGAAGCGGGAAATAACATTATTTGGAGATTAAATGAAGAATTGATAAAGTACATGCTAAGCTGACATCTCATACATACGGCGTATCAATGCTAGTTACTTTCAGCTTATATACACCAAATTTCCATCTTAGCCTCTTGACTTCCAAACTTGACAATCCAGGTGCAAACTTGAGACTTTCAACTAGAGCCACAATAAGCCCATGCACTTTATAAAATACGTGAAAAAGAATAAGTTTGATAAATGAAATATATTTCAACAAAATGACTAGAGGCGGAGCCAAAGGAGGGGGGGGGGGGGGGGCACGGTGGGCAAGTCCCCCTCCCACCCACCCACAAAATCGCAGCGTAAATTTTTTGATATTTTGAGGTATTGGTTGAAGTTGCCCCCTAGAAATTGCCCAAAATCAAGTTTTAGACATTTTTTTGAAGTACAGGTTTTATTTTTTTGAAATATTGAAGAAGATGAACTCAAAAACATCATTTTTTTTGGAATATTGAAGCTTTTGTTAACAATGATGGAGGTAGAAGATGATGATGGCATAGGTTGGAGAGAGAAATAAATGAAAAGAATAAATTTACATGGTAGTATAGTACTAGCATTTGTTGTGTGGCTGTGTCCCACCACACCACGTGAGTAGAAATTCACTCATATTTAGAAGAAAAGAAAATGATTAATTTTTATGTTTAACTTTTTTCAAGAATATAAGTTTGGTACTTTTGTTGTTCAAAAAATATATTTATATATTTTTTTCAAACTACACTATATTATCTATCATGGAAATGGAAGTCTCATTTAGATAAAAGACCATTAAAGTCATTTTGTAGTTGGTAAAAATTTTCTTTTAACAGTAACGGATGTAAGGTAAAGAAAAAAAATCCCCCCCTCCCCCCTTAAAATATTTTATGGCTCATTTCCTCTTTGAAGGCTAGTCCATATATCAAACTACAACTACCCCTCACAGCAGATAAACAGACTAGGCATCCAAAGCAGGCATTTTGAGACTTGTTCTGTCCATGCATGATTTTAATTTCTACAGTCCTTCACGTTGCTATGCGCATGTAAAATCTATTTGTTACAGAAAACCTCGATGATATAAACACCAAACGCGTGTAACATATGAGTCAAACGCCGATATTGATAATTATTGGAAAGTTGTTATTTTATACGGAGTATTAAAGAAAGCTATTTAAAAGTGACATGGAATCCAAAACCTCTAAAGAAAGCCACCTATTCAAGCAATAAAAGCCAGGTAATGCCACGAAATTCGCTTCGTGTACATGTCATCCAAAAAAAAAGTGTCCATGTCATCTTTATTAGAAAAAAAAGCGTGTCCACGTCATTTTTAAATATAGAGTATATTTTTTCTTTGATTTGCATGCAACATATATACATTCGAAAAAAAAAAAACGGTCTTGAATGATAAATATAGAGTATATATTTTTTTCTTAATATATTTATAGTAAATATATAGAGTCAAACTTTGATATTGATAATTATCGGAAAGTTACTAATTTTTATATAAGAGAGCGTTTTGTAAATATGGAAATTAAAATTGAGAAGTCGGTTGTTTTTTCTCATAAAAGCCCAAAATCTCTCACTTATTCTACAAGAGATAATTTGCAGACGATCACGACTTTGGAATTCAAGGTAACTAAGAGAATTTGTTTACATTGCATTCTTACTTATATTTTTATGTATTAGAAGGTTATTATTGTGGTTTAATATGTAAATTATGTCAGAATTTTTTTACATTGCATTCTTACTTTTTCTTTTTTGATAGAACAACGTTACTTAATCTTTGAGATGTCGGAACAAGGTAGAATTAAGGAAGATGATGTTCTTCCTGTGGAATTAATTCATCGTATTCAATCATTCTTGCCTTTAAAAGAAGCCGCTAGCACTCGAATCTTGTCAAAGTCATGGCTACACGCTTGGTATACCATCCCTACTCTTAGAATAAGAGAACCTAATCCGAATAATTGGTTTTCAACCTATGAAAAAACATCAAAGTACAATAACTTCATTCGTACCACTTTGCAAAGGTACCACCGAGACAACATGCCTATCGAGTCTTTTCATCTTCACATGAACATTACAGGACACTTGAGCCCAGAGGACGTCAAAAACTGGATACGACTTGCAGTTTCCAGAAGTTGTCTCAAAGAGCTTAGACTTAATATTGGGGTTTTCCATAGTTACACTCTTACATTGCCAAATGAGATTTTCTCTTGCCAAAACCTACATATAATCAGTGTAGCACACATGTCTTCTGACCGCGGCAAACTTCGTCTTCCAGTTATCAATCCTCGGGTCATCAATTGTGTGTCTCTTCGTATACTGCACTTATCACACATCATTATAACTCCAGACATGTTTCATAACTTGTTGTCTACGTGTACCTTACTTGAGAAGATTAAACTTTGGTGCTGTGAAGGCTTCAAGAAGGTTAAGGTTAAAAACCTTCTTTATCTTAGTGAATTGGAAATTAGATCATGGAAAAAGAATGATCTTTGGGAGATCAATAATGTACCAAGACTTTGCTCCTTTTGTTACTGCAACTTGACGCATACTTGGATGAAGCCTTTACCATTTCAAATAGATTTGTTAGCAAGTGTGACACAATTACATATAGAGGGTCATGTAATTAGAGACAATTCGTTTTTTAAAACAGTCGAATCAGAGTTTTCTGTGCTCGAGAGTCTAACCCTTGGAATCAAATATTGGGAGCTTGAAAACATGATTATCAGCAGTGATTCACTCAAGTGGTTGACCCTAGACCTAGGTAGCAGCAGGCCGGTCAATGTACAAGTTCATGCTCCAAGATTACTTTCTTTCATCTATAGTGGTAACATACCTGGTCTCCTTTTTCAAACCACTGCTCCCGAGCAAGTTAAGCTTACTTTCGATTCATACAACAATTTGGGTCATTTGTACTTTCACAAGATGAGGGAAGCACTCAATTTATCAAGCAAGTTTGACATCAACATAACATCTAATAACCTTGATTTAGTAGTGTCTAGGAACATTGATGTTGATGATCTCAGAAGAAGGGTCTTGTTTCCGGTTGGGAACGTTGAACTTACACTTGAAACACATTTAGATGAACACGTGTGGGAGCAATCGCGGTTCTTTGATGCGTTTTTCTTGATTTGCCATCCGAGTTACATAAGGTCCTCTTACCGGGTGATAAGGAAGATGATGGAAGGGAATACGACTGATCTAAAAGAAGTTTTATTGAAAAATCCTCATAATGGAAAATGGGAAGCTCTAACAAGTTCTTGGATAAGCGTTCTTCACACATTCCCTGATCATCTTTTTGAGTGCAAACTAAATTGGTTTCCTCAATAGAACATTTGCAATATTTTGTTTAGGCTCCTTTTCTCATTCTGCTAGTCTTTTATTTTGGTTTTAGTTGTTTGATATTTACACATAAAAGGTTTCCCCTGACATCATTAGCATTTGGAAAATTAATTTATCAACTCTTGTTTTTATTCTTGAATATCCCCATGTTTGATGTTTGGGAAAATATTTTACACATAGTTGCTTGTGTTTCTGATGCTCTTAATTTTATAAAAATGAAAATAGGAGGCATTTGGATATGCTGACATTAAGAACTACCAGATAATTTATACAGCCGTAACTGCACTTCAGGTATTCATTGAGGTGAGTTGATATCAATGATTAGTTTTTGCTCTTTGTATATGTGTAGCATTATCAAACGAATTTAGACTTGTATTCAGTCAAACGAATTTAGACTACCAACTAAATGTGTAAATTTGCTCTTGAGTAGGCAATGTGTTTTTTCACGCCACCATATATTTTAGCTCTATATTTTTTAACCCCGCCCAATTTTGTAATGGTTTCCCAACACATACTGATTTCAAGCAATTCCTGCATAAACGCTTTTTTAACCTTTTTAGTGAGGTGAGCGAAGTACGAGTAAGACATGTCGCTCCCACAATCCTCCCTGCCCTTTTTAAGACTGGATGGGATGATATAAGCTCGCTAAAAGCAAACTACAAGCTCATTATCACTTGTGAGATACAGGTTGAGTCTTGTTGCTTGCATGTAGGTAGGCTCGTGTGCATTATTAAGGTTAGCTGCCCTTTTTATTGCTTGTTAATCAAAGACCTTCTACTTCATAGTGTGTTTTACAAGCAACGTCAAATGATAGTTTGAAGCGGGATTTCTGACACATTTGTGTGTATAAATTTTCGGTTATGCTCTAAATCAGAACATAACGAAAAATGACCTTTATACAAACAAATGGGTCAAAAATTCCCCTTCAAATTGTTATATGCGGTGAAGAAACATTAGAACAACACAAAACTTTATCTCAAAAGTAAATGAAGCAATGAAAATAAAATGAAGCGACCTTGTAAATTGCTTTATTGAAAATTTATGACCATTATTCTGGTAATTGTTTTATAATCATGTTTCTAATATTGTACAAGGTAAAAGAAAAAGATGTCGGTCTATCTGCATCCCCGATGTAATGTTCCATTCTTAGTCTTTTTAAACCTTGGATCCTTCATGCTATGGAGGATATGTGTCCATCTATTCTCCTCACCCGATATTTCTTTTTAGGTGTCCTTAAATTTGTTTTGATATCTTTTTAAGTTTTGTTTTGATATCTTTTTAAGTTGACTCTTATTAGTATTGATAAGGTTGTTCTAGGGACCTTTATCTTGTATTCGTGCAAACAGGCTCTTTGATGCACCCCTTCTCATTCGATTGAATGTATCCTATATCAAGAGAATGTTATTCTCATTTTTTTCCGTAAACTATCCACCTTCCATCATGAACGAAGACCTTTCTTTCTCCTAAAACTAATGCGATTAAGTTAATTGTTTTGAAAATGTGTTCAGGTTGCATTTCGGAAATGATTACATGCCTATTGTTATTCGTTTATATTTGTGTGTGTGGATTTTATTTTATATTTTTTCGTCCTCTAAAGTTCTTATAAACTAAAAATATTTCGTATAAAGTTTAACACTTTGGATATTTTCGTGAAATTTCAAATCGATTAGACGAAAGATTAAGAGCTAAATATGAAAAGTTCAATAACAAAAACTTTGGAAGCTAAATAGGCTTGTAAGGTGGGCACGGATTCACAACTTTTTTTTCCTTAAGTCTGTTGTACTAGACCCACATTCCTTCCTTATGTCTTAAGTGTACCACATAAGATAAATTAAAATGATTAAATCCTACGCAAACTATTCAACTTTTGAGATTATAATTAAGAAAAACCATTCAACTCTCAAATATATATCCTTTCAAAAACCAGTGTAAAAAAACCATTTATTGATTACATTCTAAAACACTATTGCTGATAAATGTGGTTGCAACATGGCTAATGTGAAAATGGTTTATGCCTGTCAAGGACGCAACATATAAGGGGCCGAAAGGGGTTGTGGATCTCTCAAAATTTTTGATCTTATGTACATTTTATACCCTTTTATTTTTAGTTTTAGTAATTTCTTTTACAAAAAATTTAGCGTTCAGTATATCGCCTCCCATAAATTAAATACTTTACAAGTTGGCCCATCCAACAAAAACGTTCAAGTTCCGTCTCTAATGTCTGTGAATGGAATCCTCACAATTCGTCATAAGACACTGTTCTTCATAAGATGAATGTAAGTCCTTAAATGTGAATATCTTTAAACCCGATAGTTCTTCAAGTTCTCCGGTGGAAGTTGACAAACAATTTTAGGATACGGCTGTTGAGTGAAACCAAGTGAGGCGATAAAGACTTATAATCTAAAGTCTAAACTTCAATATTGAAGCCCGATAAAGTTTACATTGTGCTAAAGGCCCATTCAGATAAAAATTAGTATGAATATTTAAAGTGATAAAAATTTGTTTTTGTTTTTTTCCCCATTATAATACAAATATATATTCACTTGTTTTAAAATGTAAAGTTTAAAAAAGATCCACAAATATATTATGATGTTTGTTTTGGTAATTTTACAAGCTCAACTAATCTATAACCAAATCTGTTAAACGCTAAAAAGAAATGATTAGCATATTATTATTATAAAGTTATGTACAAAGCGTTGAGACTTTTAAAGATATTACCGTTTATAAGCAAGTTTGAAACAAGACCTAGTTGTGCGTTAAATATCCTTTCAATCAACTATGTAGTGTCTTGCATTATCTTCAATCTCCTGAACCATCAATTTGTCGTATAATAAGATAACCGGTAAACTCGATGTCCTTTTCTCTTATCTCATCAGTTAGAACGTACAACTTTTTAATAATTGAGAAACAAACAAAACAATGATTCGACAAACCACATTTGAGTGCAAACGTTTGTTTGTTAGTTAACATATTCATTTCTAGTGATTGTGAAAAATATCTTAAGCATGTTACTATAAGTATATCAAGAAAATTTTGAAGTAAAATACTTCAGAAAATAAGAGTATTTTAAACCACAAAGTTACTTACATAATTGACGTATCGGTCAATATAATGATAACTGAATTTTCAGTTTCGAGGCTGAGAAAAACCTCATAAGTCATAACCAGAGCCGTATAAGAGGATGTGCGAGGTGTGCTACCGCACAAGGTCTCAGATTTTTAAGGGCCTCAAAATATATACCTAACTATATATTTAGGGCCTCAAAATTCACTTTCAACAAAAAATTATTATCGCCGTACAATCTTATGTTGTAAATATTTGCTAAAACTTACGATAGATCATCAAAACACTATGATTTTGGTTTCCATAGTCGGTATACTAAATTCTTATTATATAGAATAACCTTGATACTTTGGTATAGATATTATCTAGTAACCTTTGTTCTGCTTTTTCCAGCTTGGTCTTTTTTGAAGAACTTGTTAAAGGGCAACTGCAAACCATTACTAAAGCATGAGTTTCTACAAGCCATTTCAAAATATATTAACCAACGGTCTAGTTTAGTATCAGATGATATCTCCAAGTTTTGTGTATGTGGCGGCAAGGGTCAAGGACACAATATCGGTTACTCACCTGACAACACAAGCATCCTGAATCTTCAACAGAAACAACTAGAGGTAAATACCATTGACTATACTATTTCTCAATGTTTTGTTTTTGCATTCATAACGTCACTATTCTCTGGCATTTAATATTATCTCAAACTTATTTAGGAGCTAAAAGCTAGCTATCATTTGATAAAACTGGAACTCCAAGAAGCTCATTTAATATGGGATCAAGAACTTAAGAAAATTGGTGAGTTCTAGGACTAGTTTCTACATCTTTTGTGAAAACAATTTTAACTAAGACAAGGGGAAACTAACATCAACTCTTTCTTAGCTCATCAAGCTAAAGACCTTGAAGTAGCCTCTTCTTCAAATCACAAGGTTTTGGAAGAAAACATGCAGCTTTACAATCAAGTTCAGGACCTAAAAGGTCAGTACTTATGCTCTTAAATATCATGTTGGTACTCATGGGAGATTTTTTGTTGTTTTTCAGGAGCGATAAGAGTTTATTGTAGAGTAAAAACCTTACAGCGCAATCAATCCGATGAGCAGTCAACAGTAACCGATATTGCTCATGTGTTTACTGCTCATCGGATTGATTGCGCTGTGAGGGTTTTACTCTACAGTAAACTCTTATCGCTCCTGAAAAACAACCAAAAAGCTCCCATGAGCATACAACCTTTCCTACCAACATGATATTTAAGAGCATAAGTTCTGACCTTTTAGGTCCTGAACTTGATTGTAAAGCTGCCTATTTTTTCCAAAACCTTGAGATATGAAGAAGAGGCTACCTCAAGGTCTTTAGCTTGATGAGCTAAGAAATAGTTGATGTTAGTTTCCCCATGTCTTAGCTAAAATCGTTTTCCCAAAAGACGTAGAAACTAGTCCTGGAACGAATTTTCTTAATTTCTTGATCCCATGTCAAATGAGCTTCTTGGAGTTCTAGTTTTATCAAATGATAGCTAGCTTTTAGCTCCTGAATAAGTTCGAGATAATATTAGATGCCAGAGAATAGTGACGTTATGAATGCAAAAGCAAAACATTCTCTAATTGGATGAACTTCATTTATTTTGGTTGGTGGTAGAAGTGATGGTGGTGCAATAAAGCTAATTGTGAAGATGTAGCTTTAAAAATGAAATACTCTACAGAAATTAAATTTATTGAATTTTACACTTCACTAATGTTGTGGCTCAATTAAATATATTGGACACAAATTGTTAATGAAAAAAAATTAATGGCCCAATTTGAAAACAATAAAACAATATGCTTCTAGATGGATGACATAATGTGCTATATATTATTTTATGTATCAAAAGTCCTACTGTTTTGCTTTGTTAAAAGTGTAGTACTTGTTACCTATGACACGACAAGTGATTCATATACATTGGCAAACATTTTGTAAGGCTTGAATGATATAACTATATAAGTATAATTGGTATTTAGTATGTAGAGTTTGTTTAATACACGAGTTGTACTGAGATTTATATACCATTTTATAGTAATATCTTTATTTCATTTTTTTACTTGCCTTGAAACCTTCTCTAAAGTACGCATGGTATTTACAATTTTCATTAGAATAAACCAATAGCCCAACACTATGTAGACCAGAAAAAGAAAACGAATACTTGCAAATTAAAGGGTCAAAGATGTTAGGCTAATAACTAAAATTAATATAATTATAAAAATTATAATTAAAATCATACTTATGTTTAGAAACAGTTATAAAAAATATAATAAGAAAATCATATAATAATCAAAATTAAGTAACTAAATGTTGATAAATAATAATATTAATTTTAATTTAATACATTAATTATGATAACGATAGTTGATACTGATAATTTTAACATGTAAAAATATGAGTTATAGCGTAATTAAAAAATTTCATCTAAGTATGCTATGTTATTAGAAACCTCACTCGATATAATTGGTTGTAATTTAATTACATTCGTTTGTAAACCAAACAGTCAACGTATAATGTAATCTGAATTACAATTCCGTCCATCATGACAAACAAATAAGATTGAAATGTATTTCAAATTATGGTTACAATAGATTAGGGGTGAGCATCGGTCCAGGACCAGACCTACCGGACCAAGGACTGAATTAGCCAAAAAGCCAAGACCGAGGACAGGACCGAATGTGGTCGGTTTGATCCGGTCCGGTCCGGTCTCGGTCGGTCCGGTCCAACAAGAACAAATAATAGGTTTGTGGTCTGAACCAGACCGGACTGAGGACCGAATTAGCCAAAAAGCCAAGACCGAGGACCGGACCAAATGTGATCGGTCCGGTCTCCGTCGGTCCTTCGGTTGGTCCGATCCATTCGGGTCGTTTGCTCAGCCCTACAATAGATTACATCAAATCGAGTGAATCAAACAGACCCTCAATTATCTAAGCAAAAGAAAAAGCCCAAGATAAAAAAACACACTAGATTATAAGTGAAATTATGTGTCTCGTGTTAAATAAAGGTACCCAAATTTATACTACTCTAATATTCACATAAAGTTCTACACATTTTGTGTTTAGATCATTCTAAGGACTTTACAGATCTTTTTTATACGTCTATTTCTATGGAAAGACTTCTAGATCTCTTCTCTATTTTACTTAAAAATATCTAAAACATAAAACTAAAAGCTAATTACCTAAATAACCCTTTTAGAGAGTGGTTTTACAAAACTAAAGTATATTCCCATGCGTTACATAAATGAACAAAATAGGTCACAATCACACTTTTCTATTTTTCATTCGCCTAGCATGACTCGATCAAAAATTAAAACCCCCCAGTTAATATTTCTTTGTACTCGCCCAATATATAAATCACAAATACAAAAACATGGGAATGAGTTGTACGACTAGTGCGGCATTACCTGAATAAATTATATTTTTTAGTATCTTGAGATAAAGCATTGAACTTAAAATATGTTGATTCAGACAAAGGCAAGATGAATATGGAAGAAGAAACAAAGAAGATGAACAAACAATTTCAAATCGTGGAGATGAGGAAGCGATGATAATATTAGGCAAGATCAAGAAGAAACAAAATAAACGATACCACCATTAATTAGTGATGTGTGATTACTTATAAATGTATGTGGAGAAAGAAAATATAAGTTCTAAACATTAGTAAATTGTAACTTGGAATTGGCAATGTGAAAGGTCTTCACGCCCAAGCACTCGCCCAGATAAAATTCACTAATATATATCGCCCAAAAAAATAGAACTCGCCCAGCTACAATAAAACCCATTCGCACAGACTTCATACGCGTTTAAACCTTTCTTCCTTGCTCAGCCATCTTGCTCGCTCAAAATTTCATGTCACTCGCCCAGACCTTAACCCACTTGCCCTTGCACTCGCTCGCCCAGCGTAAAACTCATAGAACGTTCAAGTTTAGCGTCCTGCATATCGCCTTCCCTAAATTAAATACTTTATAAGTTGGCCCCTCCAAAAAAAAAAAAAAAAAAAAAAAAAAAAAAACGTTCAAGTTCCGTCTCTCATGTTTGTGAATGGAATCCCAACCAGTAGCAACAATGGACCTGTACTCATGTCCAACATCAACACTGCAGGACCGAGCTACTGGAAGTAGGAGTGCAGAGTAGCCATAACCCCCACTAATCACACCATTAGTATTCCCAGAAGAGCAGTGGCGAAGCTTGGATTTTGTAAGTGGGGAGTCGGGATCTAAATTTTTTTTTTCCTAAGGCTATATTTCAAGTATACCGAAATTTTTGGGGGGTCGAAACCGAATATACCGAAATTTTTCTACACGAAAACTATATACCCCCTACATCGCAAAAAAAATTTCGGGGGGTCGGGCGCCCCCCCCCCCCCCCCCCCCCCCGGGGTCGGGATCTAAATTTTTTTTTCCTAAGGCTATATTTCAAGTATACCGAAATTTTTGGGGGGTCGAAACCGAATATACCGAAATTTTTCTACACGAAAACTATATACCCCCTACATCGCAAAAAAAATTTCGGGGGGTCAGGCGCCCCCCCCCCCCCCCCCCGGCCCCTATGAAGCTTCGCCCCTGCAGAAGAGGTGACCCAACAAACAGAAATCATGCGATAAGAAGTATCATTATGCTAGCACTCATTGTCGTTTGCACTCCTGAAATCACGACCACCAAACTCGCTAGAGCCAGCTGTTCCCACAGTAACAAATATGTAGTTTGATGATAGAAACTCAGACGCTTGCATCTGCAGTGTAAATATAATGAGAAGATAATACATATTCAAAATCACATCATTAACTTAAATAAAACAAACTGTACAAATATGGTGTTTGGATATGTTTATGTTGTTTGAAGTTTAATAATCAATATCATTAGTCTGAGTTCAATTTTTAACATGCAAGAGAGACTAACTTGAATTTCAGACGGGAATGTAGCACCAATTAACATCGTTTGTCTTTCCTTGGCTGAAGGCATATCGGTGCATTTCACGACCCTATAGATCTCCATGAATGAGTGTCTTTCCTTTAGCATTCGATCAGCCTCGTCTATAATCAAGTACTTGACATTGCCAAGTGCGAGTCTTGGTTTATCCACATACGCTGGTACGTCTTGAATCTCCAGTACTTTTTTTTGGAGTGGCTATGAGGATGTCCACGTCATCAGTTTTATCCATTAACTACAGCTTACAAAAAAATGATACCATTACTCAATAAATTGTGTTGTCAATGTATATATACATATAAACAGTTGATAAAACGCATGCATTTTTCCAAAACTTCTCTTTATCTCCATTTCCAACTATTGCAACATTAATTAAACTGAAACGGTTTCGCTGCATTGTTTCATTTTGTCTCCATAAAAGCAAGTATGGCAAATGAAAACACATATTCTAGAAAAAGTTAAACATTGAAATTACAAATCCAAAAAGAAAAAAAAAAAAGAAAAAGAAAAGAAGTAAAAATATTATTTGAGGCATACGAATTTGATCATTTTCTTTCAATAATGTATTTTAAGTTCACACCTTATCATGATTCAGACTCCATTTTTCTCACCCTATTTTCAACTACAATCAAGCTTTCACACATGTAATTCATTTTTGGCAAAATCCTACAAAAATCTTTGAAGAAAATCTACTACGTGAGGTCTAAGAATAGGTTTATGATAATACAAAAGTTCAATATCAAATCAAGAGATCTCGACCATCCAAATATTTTAAATCTAAAGGTATAGATTAATTGATGAGTGTGTAAATACTCATCATTTTATACCAATCTGAGCTGCCAAAATATCCAAAAACACTCAAATATGCATCAAAATACTAAGATTATTCCAAAAGTGTGTTTTATATATTTCAGATGCAAAATAATCAAAAACGGATCAAAAACGTACAAAGTTTGCATAGTTGGCAGTTTCAGTCCCTCAACTTTCAAAAATTAACAAAACTAGTCCCTGGTCACTCAAAACTTGTAAAATTATCATAAAAGGTCCTTGGGATTCACAAGTTGTAAGAAAAAGTCCTTTGAAGTTAAAAATCATAAATTTACAACTTTGGTCCCTCAACTTTAGAAAAGTGTCAAAATTAGTCCCTAAGGTTTTAAAAATAAGAAAATAATCAAAATAAACCTTATACTATTCCTAAATGACATGTTTGGTCCCTTTTGTTAATATTTGATATTTACAGGTTTAACCCTTCAAGTTTCAGAAAATTACAAGAATGGTCCCTGGAGTTTGGGAATTGACAGAAAAGGTCCTCGGGGTATTAAAATGGAAAATTTCATATTAAGGTTCTTTGGTTTATCACATGTGGCAAGTTCAGTCCTTGTAGTATCTTTGGGAAAATGCCACATCATACCCTCAACTTTACCTAAATTACAAAGTTAGTCCCTTTTTGTAATTTAATACCAAATAAACCAACCGGACCTTATTCTATTTTAATACCCAAAAATCAAAACCAAAAATACACCCACAGCCCAACCATTACCCAAGCCCAACCCTTAGCCCAAAAATTTAAACCGTTTTAAATAAACACGGGGTCAAACCATTGACCCGCGTTGACCAAACCATCCCCAACCTCCTCTCCACCTGCTATACCCTCCACCATACTACTCCATCACCACTTGCCTCCTACTCCACCTCACCCTACCCTCTGTCACCACCTAAACCAAAACCCACACCCTGGGTTTGTACCAGGGGATGCCACGTGGCAAACCTACATCAACCACCACCCCTACAACCTGCCACCACCCCTACTGCTGACAACTATCCCATCCACCACCCCTTATCTCTTCAATATAACACATCCCAAGACCAATGAATGCACCTTAGCCCTCCCTACTACACGTTACAGTCCTAATTGCTTAAAACCGTTTTTCCCGCCAAAATTGATTAAACGGCTTGGATGTCTTTCAAGGATCCAATGGTGGTGGGAAAGCTTTGTGGGACCCACAAGACACATTTTGATGCTATAAAAGCAAGGAAGAAGCAGAAGAGAGGAGGCAGTTAGTTAATTAGTTTAATTTTAGTTTAGAAAAATCGTATTAGTGTAATTTCAAATTTCAGTTATAATTTTCAATTAAAACCTGTTGTACTCAGTTAAGGTAGTGTAATGCAAACCTTATTTACTCTTTAATTCAAGTCCTCTTTTGATTATCCAATATTAGCAAATTTGATTGAATTTGACAAATTCATTTAAAGTTGTTAATTGTTGTTGTTCTGTGTCATTTAAAGCTTATTTAATCTCATTTACTGGTTATTAAAAGTTTCCCAAGCATTTACTTCAGTCTTACTTAGTGTACTAGAAAATCAAAAAAAAAATACCTAAATAATTAGTGAAAAATAAAAATTCACTCAAGAAAGAAGAAAATGCTTGGACTCCTGTGTAGAAAGGATAGCAGTGGTGTTTAGGACTCCAAGGGGAGTAATAGGTTGTGATTGTGGTCCATGGTTTTCTTGGTTATGCTCAGGAAGCATTTGTGAGTTCCTTTCTTACCCTCATTTGCATAAGTCACTGTAGCCCTAGCTTATTTCATGCTTATTTACTGTTTTGATTAGCTTAATTTAGTTTCATTTTGCTTATTAAATACCTTATGATGAAATTCTTGTAGAGTATTGGTTTTATATTGGATCCTCACCTTAACTGTTTCATAATTATCTCATAAAGCCTATTTGATTTTGCTTATTATCAACTGCTTTTTGGTGATTGAAAAATTGCTTCTTGAGAATGATTTAACTTATCAGAACCTTGTTTTTTAGATTTAGAGTCAAAAATCAAGTTTGTATAGGTTAAATGTTCAAACAGTTAGTGTATAAGGGGTGTTTGGTTTAGCAATTTCAACTGGGTTGTGGTGAGTTTTATGGGTTGTTAGTTGTTGGTTCATGTTTTGGTCATTATAACTAGGATATCCAAGTCATAAAACCATTCACTTGTTCAAACAAAAGTCAAAACTCCACCTTAACAACCATAACAGTTAACTGTTATGGTTTATAGGGTCCAAGATCATTAAAACTAGTTCATTATTTGTTTTAGTTGCATAAATTAGTTTCATTATCTCATATAACATCACTCTATGTCATTAGGATCTAATTAAACTTCACCAAAGTCAATATTTAAGTTTTAATCAAAAGTCAAAAGTGCATGCTTCCAGTTTTTACCAAAATTTCAAAGATTTAAATAGAATTTTCTGTTTAGAATCATGGCTTGAAACTTGTTTTAAATTGTAGTATATCAGCTAGTATTTAATATTCCATGGGTCTTTAATTTTTATGAATTTTACACTGCAATTCACAAGCTCCCAAAGTAGCTTGCAGGGGGAGTTCATCCCCTGCACCAGCAGTTACCTAGTCCACCACCACCACTTGGTGGTGGTTTTGTGGCCATCCTAGTGGGTTCCAACACCATAACTTGGTTTCTCCCAACCCCCCTCCTACCAGGGTCAATGGGTTGAGCCTTTGTTTGACCTGAGACCCAGTGGACCCCACCTAGATTAGCCTTGGAAATCTGTCCCACTTTTCAGTTTTCAACCAAGTTTACATGTGCTTATTTTGTTATTTTTGGCTTATTCTGTGGTCCATTTTGGCTTATTCCAGCTTATGCATGTGCTAACAAGTCAATTGAATCAGATTTACCCAGAGTGGGTCCCACCTTAATCCATTTTAGCTTATTTTCTATTTTAGTCAACAATAGTCAACTGTTAGCTTTTTAGCTTTCATTTCTGCTTATTTTTAGCTTATAAAAAGTTTGTTTTTACAAAAGTTATTTATTTTTATGTGTAATATAGGTTTGTAAAATAAAAATCAAGAAAAACAAATATAAAATTAAGTGATAGTTTCTATTTAATTCAAGTTAATTTTAATTTTCATTTTTATATTTTAATTAAGTCACTAGTGTTTTTATATTTTTATTAAATACCTTATATAGTAAAGTAGTTATAATAAATTTTTCAGATTTTTATTTTGTCATTTAGTGCTAATTAGATTTAATTTTAATTTTCTTTATTATTAATTAATATCAAATATTAAATAGCTTAATTAGTTTTTATAAGGTTATATCTAGTTTTTATAATTTTTCTAGTTCTAATATAGTATAATAAGTTTTTAGAAAATAAATTTTAAGATTCTACTGTTCATTTTCTAGTTAATTAAATTTTAAGATTCTTATTTTATTTGTTTAAAATAGACTTAAGTTAATTAAAAGGTAATTAATTAGTAGATTAATCTTAAAATATAATTTTTAGAGTTTTTATAATTTTTTAGGATTCCTGTAATGGTTAAGTAATTTTATAAATTTTCTTATAATTTTCTAAGTTAATTTAGTATTAATATAAATTAAAAGTAGTTTAATTAGTTTAATTAAGTTAAATAGTTTTTAATTAATTACTAAACCACAAAAAGACAAAAATATTATTTTTAATTTTTTATATTTTCTTTAAGTTCTAATTTAGGTTTAGAAAATATTTTTGTTAATTTTTAGTATAATTTAAATCATTTGTCATTTTTAGTTTATTTAAATCAGATTTTAATTTAGATTTTAAATAGTTTAATTAATTAAATAATATTTAAATAGTATTTTAATCATTTTCATAATTTCATTTTCATTTTTAATTTTCAAGTTTGAAAAAGTGTCAAAAGCACCCCCTGTAGTTGTTAAATACCAAAACCCCACTTTTTCAGTCCGATTACGTAAATCTGAATTGTGAATACGTGTATATATCTGTTATCTGATTTTTGTGAATATTATATCTGTGTACAAATACCAAAATAACAGTAGCAATATCATTCCCACATCATCTGGCTATTGTCCTCAGTGCCACTTTCTCAAAAACGATTTTAAAAGCACCATTTCAATCTCGTCGGGACTTTAACGACCCGGGAATACACTATACTATCACCGGAGTATTGATTCTTTGACTTGTTGACCTTGGTCAATAATAATCTGACGGTTCTGAACCAATCAAAATTTGGCGCAGCTGCCGGGGAGGTTGTCGCGTGTTTTATAAAATCGTTTTAAGTTTAGTGGTTTTCAAAACCCTCATTGTAAAAAGTTTTTTTGTAAAAATATAATCATATCAGAAAAAACGTTCATTAACACTTCTCCTGAAGTGTTGAAAACACCAAAAAAATTAAAAACAATCAAAAACAAACTGTGAAGTTAAATTACTTCGTGTTCTTTAAGATTACAACCTGAAACAGTTGGTTTAAGGTAAGTTCTGACATTAAATTGCGAACTGAAGAGGAAACCTATTTACTTCCTCCCGCCAGCCTGCGAGTAATCTTAAAGGGACGATTTCGGTTAACGAATCAGTTCCAAAAATATTTCCAAGTTTTCTGCACACACACCCATAAGCCTAAAGCAGTTTTTCAAATTAATTAATAAACCCATAATAAGTTCCCAAACTTAAGATTAAAACTTGCCTTTATATCCCTGTGAGTGGTGTACCTTTTTCAAAGAAGCCATTCACTTGTGATTTCTGGTTTAAGTTCACTGTGGTTTTGCCTCGAACTTGTGTTGAAAAATTGTTTTTAGTGCATGTGCATTCAGCATGTTTCTCAAAAATACCAAAAATAATCACCTTTACCCTCTCACAGCTTTGATTCTCCATTTCTTACCCTCCAAAACCTTTTGATTCTTTCTATGTCTCATCCATACCTTCTGGTTTGCCAGTGGTGTGGTAGTTCTTATAATGGTGGCAATTGCCCCAGTTGTGGCATGATAGAGTCAGGAAACGGGTCTGTCTATAACCAAGATCCATATTCCTATCATGACACCACTGATTCATTCCACCAGCTACCACACCCTCAGTCTCAGCAGTTTTACTGTTGTGAGTACTGTGGTGGTTCACATTACAGTTCTGATTGTCAATCAGGAAACACGCTTGTCTATGAGCAGTTTCCTGATAACAATTATGACTCTAGCACATACAACCCACAGCCACATCAGTTCAACTGTTGTGAGTACTGTGGAGGTTCACACTTCAGCTCTGATTGTCAAACGAGGAATCCATTTCCTTGTAACAATTATGACTCTTCGTACCAAGACCAACCTCCACAGTATCAAACTATCCAAGCAACTCCTCCAATCCAGCAAGACTTTTTAGAGGTTCTTGAGAAATGTAAACAACTTAAGGAGGAGTTAGCTAATATTTCACTTCGCCATACTCCAAGCTCTTGTGCATATTGTGGGGGTCCTCACGATGATTTTAAATGTCAACCTTACGGTTTTGACACATCCACATCCCCACAATTTCCTTTCATTCCAAATTCTCGTGGGAAAACTATGGCAGAATTACTTGCTGAAGAACGAGAATCTGGAAAAAGCATGGAAGAGTTATTGGCTGAGCAACGAGCAGCTAAATTTCGTGCTAACATTCGAAATACTGCTCTATTTGATGACTATGATGACAGTGATGATGAAGATAACATTGTTATTATTCAAAAAGATTCATCTAGTTCATCAGTTGATATCCCAGCAGTTGAGATTCAATCTCAAACAACTGCTATCACACCCGAGGTTCCCACTCACTCTTTGATCATGGGGGACGAGCATCTTGACACTGTTCCTGATAAGGAATCGGACGAATTCATAAACTCTAGTGTTGAGGACCTTGTCCCAATCCCAAGAGAGTCACAAGGAACTTTGGATCATGTGTGTGATATTCTTTCCACCCCTAATAATCCAAATGATCAAATTGAGACTGTCTCTGATTCCAGTGATGATTGTTTATCTTATGGAGACATTGAATTTGTTGATGCATCACTTCTCCACTCTGATGTTGACTTTCTTCTTCAAGAGTTCGCTGATGAACTCTCTCATATGGATCCCATCCCACCAAGGGATGAAAATGAAGTCTTTGACTTTAATGCTGATTTGAGAGAGTTAGAATTCTTACTTACTCATGATCCTTCGATTGATCCTACTCAGATCAATCCACTTCCTCCGGAAAGTGTAAATGATCTGGACGAATTCGAGGCTTTTCTTACTGGAGATAGTTCAATTTCATATGAAGTTGATGATAATTATCTTGATCCTGAGGGGGACATTCTTTTTCTAGAAAGTTTGTTAAACGAAGATCCATTTCCCCCCCTCCCACCCAAACAACTTCATAATGAGGAAATCAAATCACTTGAGGAAACTGATAAATTTCCTGAGATCAAGCTCAAGGACTTGCCTCCTCCACTTGAATATACATTTCTTGAGGAGGAAGTTCTTATCTTAATTGCTATTCAGATCTCTCTTCTTTCCTTCACCTACCAGGTGATTTCTTCTCTTTTTCACTCCTTCGGGAATGAGGATACCATCTTTGATCCCGGCATTTTCATTTACCATTATCTTGAGCCGGGACTATGTCTCATCGGTGTGGAACTTTCACGTGCTTCAAATGTTTATCCAAACATCTTGAATGAAAGTTCTTCCACATCGAGCTTCCCCAAGGACTAATAAATTCGGGCTCGAGTCACGCTACCGACTCGGTAAACAAAAACAGAGCATCTTATAGGGTTTTCACCCTAAGTGTGGGGGAGTCCCCCATGCTATGATTACAGAAGTGAAAAACAAAAATGATGTTTTCCACGCTTAGCTTGTAATATTGCCCTTTACGTTCAAAGAGTCGGCATAATAGCCGGGACTTTGAATATTGAGGACAATATTCATGCTTAGTGTGGGGGGGGGGGGGGGGGGGGTATTCGCTATTCTAGCGAATTTTATCATATTTTACTATCTTATACCCCCGTTTTTGACCAAAATTTTCAAAAAATTTTTCACTAAAGCTCAAAATTTTTGTGGTAATCAGTCCGCCAAAGTCTAAACGACAAATGGATTGACTAGTCCAGGAGCAAACGGCTCTTGGTAAAGACATCTCAAATCCGTTGATGGCTGGCAATTTGCCAAAAATTGTATGGTTCCTCAGCTCCCCCGCATCCTCATAAGCAAATGAGCTGGCTAGCCCGCAAGATTATGGCTTGTGGTAAAGGCCGTGGAAAATCCATAATTGGTAATCAACTCACCAAGATGTTGACTATTCCATCAAGAGTTGGCTAGTCCAGAAGCAAACGGCTTTTGGTAAAGACTAATCAAATCCGTTGACAGCTGGTGGTTTGCTCAAAATCACACGGTTATCAGGTGTGCCACAGTTCTTACACCTGGCTACTCCAGAAGTGATGGCTTTTGGTAAAGAGTTCTTTGAAATCCATTAAAACTTCATAAAATATTGCTAGGGACTAGCAATAGTTTAGTGTGGGGGATTGATGAGTGTGTAAATACTCATCATTTTATACCAATCTGAGCTGCCAAAACATCCAAAAACACTCAAATATGCATCAAAATACTAAGATTATTCCAAAAGTGTGTTTTATATATTTCAGATGCAAAATAATCAAAAACGGATCAAAAACGTACAAAGTTTGCATAGTTGGCAGTTTCAGTCCCTCAACTTTCAAAAATTAACAAAACTAGTCCCTGGTCACTCAAAACTTGTAAAATTATCATAAAAGGTCCTTGGGATTCACAAGTTGTAAGAAAAAGTCCTTTGAAGTTAAAAATCATAAATTTACAACTTTGGTCCCTCAACTTTAGAAAAGTGTCAAAATTAGTCCCTAAGGTTTTAAAAATAAGAAAATAATCAAAATAAACCTTATACTATTCCTAAATGACATGTTTGGTCCCTTTTGTTAATATTTGATATTTACAGGTTTAACCCTTCAAGTTTCAGAAAATTACAAGAATGGTCCCTGGAGTTTGGGAATTGACAGAAAAGGTCCTCGGGGTATTAAAATGGAAAATTTCATATTAAGGTTCTTTGGTTTATCACATGTGGCAAGTTCAGTCCTTGTAGTATCTTTGGGAAAATGCCACATCATACCCTCAACTTTACCTAAATTACAAAGTTAGTCCCTTTTTGTAATTTAATACCAAATAAACCAACCGGACCTTATTCTATTTTAATACCCAAAAATCAAAACCAAAAATACACCCACAGCCCAACCATTACCCAAGCCCAACCCTTAGCCCAAAAATTTAAACCGTTTTAAATAAACACGGGGTCAAACCATTGACCCGCGTTGACCAAACCATCCCCAACCTCCTCTCCACCTGCTATACCCTCCACCATACTACTCCATCACCACTTGCCTCCTACTCCACCTCACCCTACCCTCTGTCACCACCTAAACCAAAACCCACACCCTGGGTTTGTACCAGGGGATGCCACGTGGCAAACCTACATCAACCACCACCCCTACAACCTGCCACCACCCCTACTGCTGACAACTATCCCATCCACCACCCCTTATCTCTTCAATATAACACATCCCAAGACCAATGAATGCACCTTAGCCCTCCCTACTACACGTTACAGTCCTAATTGCTTAAAACCGTTTTTCCCGCCAAAATTGATTAAACGGCTTGGATGTCTTTCAAGGATCCAATGGTGGTGGGAAAGCTTTGTGGGACCCACAAGACACATTTTGATGCTATAAAAGCAAGGAAGAAGCAGAAGAGAGGAGGCAGTTAGTTAATTAGTTTAATTTTAGTTTAGAAAAATCGTATTAGTGTAATTTCAAATTTCAGTTATAATTTTCAATTAAAACCTGTTGTACTCAGTTAAGGTAGTGTAATGCAAACCTTATTTACTCTTTAATTCAAGTCCTCTTTTGATTATCCAATATTAGCAAATTTGATTGAATTTGACAAATTCATTTAAAGTTGTTAATTGTTGTTGTTCTGTGTCATTTAAAGCTTATTTAATCTCATTTACTGGTTATTAAAAGTTTCCCAAGCATTTACTTCAGTCTTACTTAGTGTACTAGAAAATCAAAAAAAAAATACCTAAATAATTAGTGAAAAATAAAAATTCACTCAAGAAAGAAGAAAATGCTTGGACTCCTGTGTAGAAAGGATAGCAGTGGTGTTTAGGACTCCAAGGGGAGTAATAGGTTGTGATTGTGGTCCATGGTTTTCTTGGTTATGCTCAGGAAGCATTTGTGAGTTCCTTTCTTACCCTCATTTGCATAAGTCACTGTAGCCCTAGCTTATTTCATGCTTATTTACTGTTTTGATTAGCTTAATTTAGTTTCATTTTGCTTATTAAATACCTTATGATGAAATTCTTGTAGAGTATTGGTTTTATATTGGATCCTCACCTTAACTGTTTCATAATTATCTCATAAAGCCTATTTGATTTTGCTTATTATCAACTGCTTTTTGGTGATTGAAAAATTGCTTCTTGAGAATGATTTAACTTATCAGAACCTTGTTTTTCAGATTTAGAGTCAAAAATCAAGTTTGTATAGGTTAAATGTTCAAACAGTTAGTGTATAAGGGGTGTTTGGTTTAGCAATTTCAACTGGGTTGTGGTGAGTTTTATGGGTTGTTAGTTGTTGGTTCATGTTTTGATCATTATAACTAGGATATCCAAGTCATAAAACCATTCACTTGTTCAACCAAAAGTCAAAACTCCACCTTAACAACCATAACAGTTAACTGTTATGGTTTATAGGGTCCAAGATCATTAAAACTAGTTCATTATTTGTTTTAGTTGCATAAATTAGTTTCATTATCTCATATAACATCACTCTATGTCATTAGGATCTAATTAAACTTCACCAAAGTCAATATTTAAGTTTTAATCAAAAGTCAAAAGTGCATGCTTCCAGTTTTTACCAAAATTTCAAAGATTTAAATAGAATTTTCTGTTTAGAATCATGGCTTGAAACTTGTTTTAAATTGTAGTATATCAGCTAGTATTTAATATTCCATGGGTCTTTAATTTTTATGAATTTTACACTGCAATTCACAAGCTCCCAAAGTAGCTTGCAGGGGGAGTTCATCCCCTGCACCAGCAGTTACCTAGTCCACCACCACCACTTGGTGGTGGTTTTGTGGCCATCCTAGTGGGTTCCAACACCATAACTTGGTTTCTCCCAACCCCCCTCCTACCAGGGTCAATGGGTTGAGCCTTTGTTTGACCTGAGACCCAGTGGACCCCACCTAGATTAGCCTTGGAAATCTGTCCCACTTTTCAGTTTTCAACCAAGTTTACATGTGCTTATTTTGTTATTTTTGGCTTATTCTGTGGTCCATTTTGGCTTATTCCAGCTTATGCATGTGCTAACAAGTCAATTGAATCAGATTTACCCAGAGTGGGTCCCACCTTAATCCATTTTAGCTTATTTTCTATTTTAGTCAACAATAGTCAACTGTTAGCTTTTTAGCTTTCATTTCTGCTTATTTTTAGCTTATAAAAAGTTTGTTTTTACAAAAGTTATTTATTTTTATGTGTAATATAGGTTTGTAAAATAAAAATCAAGAAAAACAAATATAAAATTAAGTGATAGTTTCTATTTAATTCAAGTTAATTTTAATTTTCATTTTTATATTTTAATTAAGTCACTAGTGTTTTTATATTTTTATTAAATACCTTATATAGTAAAGTAGTTATAATAAATTTTTCAGATTTTTATTTTGTCATTTAGTGCTAATTAGATTTAATTTTAATTTTCTTTATTATTAATTAATATCAAATATTAAATAGCTTAATTAGTTTTTATAAGGTTATATCTAGTTTTTATAATTTTTCTAGTTCTAATATAGTATAATAAGTTTTTAGAAAATAAATTTTAAGATTCTACTGTTCATTTTCTAGTTTTCTTATTTTATTTGTTTAAAATAGACTTAAGTTAATTAAAAGGTAATTAATTAGTAGATTAATCTTAAAATATAATTTTTAGAGTTTTTATAATTTTTTAGGATTCCTGTAATGGTTAAGTAATTTTATAAATTTTCTTATAATTTTCTAAGTTAATTTAGTATTAATATAAATTAAAAGTAGTTTAATTAGTTTAATTAAGTTAAATAGTTTTTAATTAATTACTAAACCACAAAAAGACAAAAATATTATTTTTAATTTTTTATATTTTCTTTAAGTTCTAATTTAGGTTTAGAAAATATTTTTGTTAATTTTTAGTATAATTTAAATCATTTGTCATTTTTAGTTTATTTAAATCAGATTTTAATTTAGATTTTAAATAGTTTAATTAATTAAATAATATTTAAATAGTATTTTAATCATTTTCATAATTTCATTTTCATTTTTAATTTTCAAGTTTGAAAAAGTGTCAAAAGCACCCCCTGTAGTTGTTAAATACCAAAACCCCACTTTTTCAGTCCGATTACGTAAATCTGAATTGTGAATACGTGTATATATCTGTTATCTGATTTTTGTGAATATTATATCTGTGTACAAATACCAAAATAACAGTAGCAATATCATTCCCACATCATCTGGCTACTGTCCTCAGTGCCACTTTCTCAAAAACGATTTTAAAAGCACCATTTCAATCTCGTCGGGACTTTAACGACCCGGGAATACACTATACTATCACCGGAGTATTGATTCTAGGTTGTCTTTGACTTGTTGACCTTGGTCAATAATAATCTGACGGTTCTGAACCAATCATTAATCCTCATTATAAAATAATTAATTATTGAGGGGCAGTTTTGTCATTCGAAAATAAACACATTAAACACCCGACCCTCCTCATTTACTCATTTCATTTTACACACACATGCCACCAATGGAAAACCACACCATCCTCCTACAAAGCAAAATGCCTCTGCCACGTCACCTAACCACCACAACCGTCTAATGAGATTACGAACCGATCAACTACGGATAATGAAGATGATGATGATGAAGTGTTGTTGAGTGATTTTTTTAATCGGAATGAGGCGACGATCGAGACGGTTATGATCGGATAGTCAAGAGATGTGATACGCAGGGACGGATCTAAGTGTAAGCCAGGTGTGCACGTGCCACACACGATTAAAGTTGATGAAATGTAATTTTTAAGCAGAAATTGTTGGTTCTTTGAAAGTGCTATACTAAATTCTAATAAGTGCACAAAGATTAACAGAAATAAGAGGGAAAAAAAGGCTTATTTTTTAGTTTTGATTTTTGATATGTGGAGAATAAGTGAAGAAAAAAGAAGATGTGGAAAGTTAGATATGGGAGAAGATGAACAGTAATGATATTAGTAAAAAAGTGTGTTTGTCCTTTTAGTAAATATTTTATCCTTCTATTTTTTTGGAAAGTTAGACACAGTAGCATTTTTGGATTTATTATTTATTATCCAATATATTTAAAACCCAGTTTTTCCGTTTTCCAAAAAATGTCTTCTTATTGGTTGGATCTCCGTAGAAGTAATGTTCATCCCGTAAAAGCACTGTTGCGTGCACTGTAGCTCCGTTATATCGTATAATCCCGTTTCTCTAGATATTTCTTCGTACTTAAAACATTAACCCTATACTCCTTAAGCTTTTTTTTTTAGCAAACTACTCCTACTCTCATCCACTTTTTCCCCAAATCCTAAAAGACACATACAAACACACACAGATCCACAATCATCCATGTTTTCAACAAATCCTCACAAATCCACAATAATCCGTGGTTTTCACAAAGCGTAAAACACACACAGTTCCACAAACATATCCACAACTGATCGGAGGGCAGATTTTTTTGAAGATTTCATTTTTTGCAGGTTCAATTAGGTGCTGCTATGGTTTAATTTTATTTAAATATATCTTTTTTTATTTATTAATCTATTTTATTGTATATATTTTTTATTTGTTTTTTTTTTCTTTTTTTTCCAGCTTGAATAATCGATTTCAACCATGGTACACGAGGTATGTTCTTCTTAAGATATTGTTTTCAACATTTTTTATGAAATAATTATTATTTTTGTTATGGGTTTTTAGTTTGCTCAAATGGATTTTCAAAAAATCAACAGGTATTTTTTTATACCTAATTTTTGTGTATGTTTTGATTAATTGGAATTGAGTTTAAGTTTGTTTATGTTTTGATTAAATGATATTTATTTATGCCCCGTTGGGATTTGCTTATTTTCAGAATATTCTCCACCAAAGGCGGGAGCTTGCTTCTCTTCTCAATTTCTTGAAGGTATTCTTTTACAAATTTGTGTATGTTTTGATTAATCTAATGTGACCTCTTTTGGTTGGTGCCGTTATTGGTTCGTGCTATTATGGGTGTCTGTTAGTTTTAGGATTTATAAGGTTGTTTTGGCTATATTGAGCTACATTTGGTTGCATTATTTTAATGTTAGTTGTATGTTTAAGATACTAGGCCATTAGTGACCAAAAAAATCGTTTATTCAGATTTGGGGGTGCTATGATTAAGACATCTTTTGACACACAAAAATTAAACGAAATGCATATACTGTGTTAACAAAAAAAAATAAAAATAAAAAAGGATACCATAAACACAATCATTAACATAGCAAAACATACATTACAACACTACACTTCATAAAACAAACTAAACAGCCATTACAACACCATTAAAACAACACAAGACTAGCTAAACAAAGACACATTATTTGTTGAAGCACCATACTACAGACTAGCCACGCCTCGACACTACCACGAACACCCGAAAACATAGTAGCCCCGCCGGGTGCTTCTTCCTTGTTTATTTTTAAACTGAAGCAGCACTTGCAATTGCATGAAAAAGGTGAGGTACTCTAAACTTTATTTTAAAATGTTTGATCAGCTCTTTAGTTGGATGAGTTCAAGTTAGAGATAGGTATTTCCTCCTAATGGAGTTCATTCATTTGTTTAGTGTAAAAAAAAAAAAAAAAAAAAAAAAAAACATGTGATTTATACACGAATCACATGTGATTTACACGCGTATCATATGTGATTTACATACGAATCACATGTGATTTACACAAGAATCACAACAATAACAGAATCACTTTCTAGATTAAACAGAATCACATGTGATTTACACACGAATTAAAAAAAATATCACATGTGATTTAATAAAAAAAAATCTTATTATTATCATTTACTTTAGTAATTTTTTTTTAAGTAGACTTCTTGTAGTTAGTTTTATGTATTTAGTTTGTTTTGGATCACATGAAAGTGAACACATGTGTACTTTGAGATATTCGGATTCTGAATGAATGCACTCTTTTGTTGTTCAATTTAAATTTTGTGTTTTCTTTATTTCATTTTTTTGTTAGTTTTGACCAAACCAGAATATGAAAAAGCAAAAACAAAAGTTATGATGTTAATATTTGTTGATATAATGTCTACGATGATCAAATCACATGTGATTTACACACGAATCACATGTGATTTACACACGCATCACATGTGATTTACACACGAATCACAACAAAAAAACAGAATAACGTGTGATTTATTACTTTCTAGATTAAAATAGAATCACATATGATTTACATGTGATTTTTACACCTGAATCATATGTGATTTTAGTCTGCTCGCAATGCCGAGTCCAAAAAAAAAACTTGTGATTTTTACAAATCACGTGTGATATCCCTGAACGAAAATTTTGAAGAAAAAAAAATGGTCGAAAGTATATACTAGTGCATATCTATAGAAAGATAATTTAATTCTCGTCGTGACGGTATATATTTCTTAGCTTGAAGATTTACCGTTTGCAAGATATGTCACTTTTAAAAAAAAAGGCGGAAATGGGTTTTTACATAATTACATTTATGCCCTTCCTTTGTTATTTATTAATTTAATCTCCACTATTGGATGAAAAGAAGATGGATGGTTTAGATTTTGTGATTTTTTTCTTTAGATATTAAGGTGCGTTTAGTTGCGGGAAAACACCCTTGTTTTCCACAAAAATGTTTTCTAGAAAAAACAAGGAAAACAGAGATCGCGTTCAAATTAGTGTTTTTCAATAAAATTCTCTACAAAACACAAAATTCCTATTTCCAACTTTAATACACAAAACAATAAAACATTTTTTTTTCTTTTCCCCTATTTTCCATTAAAATACCCCAAATCCGTTTTCGTCAGTTGTTTTACATTTTTGACTGATTTTTTACGTTTTCGTCCATTTTTTTACGTTTTCGTCAGATTTTTTACGTTTTCGTTCGATTTTTTACGTTTTCTTCCGTTTGTTTACGTCTTCCTCTGTTTTTTTACGTTTTCGTCAGATTTTTTACGTTTTTGTCCGATTTTTTTCGTTTTCGTCCGTTTTTTTACGTTTTCGTCAGATTTAATAAGTTTTCATCCGTTTTTTTACGTTTTCGTCTGTTTTTCTACGTTTACGTCCGATTTTCTTACATTTTCGCTCGATTTTTTATGTTTTCGTCCGTTTTTTCTGTTTTAGTAAGATTTTTTTACGTTTTCGTCATATTTTTTTTACATTTTCGTCCGATTCTTTACGTTTTCGTCTTATTTTTAAGTTTTCGTCCGTTTTTTTACGTTTTCGTTAGATTTTTACGTTTTCGTCTGTTTTTTTACGTTTTCGTCAGATATTTAACGTTTTCGTCTGTTTTTTTACGTTTTCATCAGATTTTTTACTTTTTCGCCAGATTTTTTATGTTATCGTCCGGGTTTTTACGTTTTCGTCAGATATTTTACTTTTTCATCAGGTTTTTTAAGTTTTCGTCAGATTTTTTACGTTTTCGTCCATTTTTTACGTTTTCCACAGACTTTCTACATTTTCGTCCGTTTTTTTACGTTTTCGTCAGATTTTTTCCTTTTTTGTCAAACATTTTACGTTATCATCCGTTTTTTTACGTTTTCGTCCGTTTTTACGTTTTCTTCAGAATTTTTAAGTTTTTGTCAGATTTTTTTTCGTTTTTGTCAAATTTTTTACGTTTTCGTCCGTTTTTTACGTTTTCTTCCGTTTTTTACGTTTACGTCAGATTTTTTATGTTATTTTATTTTATCTTTTTTTTTACGTTTTCACATGATTTTTACGTTTTGTCCTTTTTAATGTTTTTGTTCGTTTCCTTACTTTGTCGTCCATTTTCGTTTTTTTACGTTTTTGTGGGGTGTTTTACATAAAAAATCAGACGAAAACGTAAAAAATCTGGCAAAAACGTAAAAAATGGACGAAAACGTAAAAAATCTGACGAAAATGTAAAACATCTTATGAAAACGTAAAAAATCTGACAAAAATGTAAAAAATCTGACAAAAAGGTAAAGAAAAAGACGAAATCCTAAAAAATCGGACGAAAATGTAAAAAAAACATACGAAAACGTAAAGATACTGAAGAAAATGTAAAATAAACTGACGAAACTATAAAAAATATAACGAAAACGTAAAAAAACAGACAGAAAACGTAAAAAGGCTGAAGAAAATGTAAAATTTGCTGACGAAACTGTAAAAAAATCTAACAAAAACTTAAAAACAGAAGAAAACGTAAAAGAAAACAAACAAAAACCCAAAAAATCGGACGAAAACGTAAAAAAATGGACGAAAACGTAAAAAAGCTGACGAAAATGTAAAAAATGGATGAAAACGTCAAAAATCTTACGAAAATGTAAAAAATTAGACGAAAACGTAGAAAAACAGACGAAAACGTAAAAAAACAAACAAAAACGAAAAATATCGGACGAAAACGTAAAAAAACATACGAAAACGTTATTTGATATTATATTTTACTGTTTTAATTTCTTTATTTTCTCGTATTAGATTTTTTTAGTTATTTTATAATTTAGTTGGTTAGTTTATAATATTTGTTTTTGTATTTTGAAGATGTTTTTATAATATTACTAAGGTGAATAGTGAATTGAGATATAAAACAACAACACTTAAACATGTTTTCTTGTTTTGGAAAATGGAAAAAACAAACACATGTTTCTCAAACTAAATGCGTTTTCTATATTTTCTATTGTTTTGTGGAAATCAAACTCGCATCCCTTTTCCTACAAAACAAGAAATAGGAAATGAAAGAAAATGTTTTCCAACTAAACGCCACATATTGGTTTGTCATAGATCTCATCTCATGTGTAAATAAGTGAGGATATAAGGGATGTTAATTGAGGATTAGGGTAGATAAGATAATATAAAATTGAATTAAGAAAAAAGTTTGCTCAAAAAGTACAAGTTGCCCTATACAATATACCTTACACATACATTTCACTTTATGTCCTTTTAATATAAAATAATCGGACACGTGTCAGTTTCTTGTTGAGTCGCTCAGTCGCCAAGTTGCCCTAATCCGCTGTAGGAAAGTGATTTAAAAAGATCTATTATTCAAGGAACGTGCTCTTGGTGATTGGTCTATTTTGATAATTTTCCCTTACTTTAAACTATTGTTGTTTATTTGTTTATGGTAATTGACTGTTATAGTCTTATAGACTCTTGAAAGTGTGTAGTTTGTGTGCATTTTGATTAACAAATATATAACTATCTTTTCAAAACAATTGGAATATTGAGACTTTTTAGAAAGTGATAATGTGATACTGAATAAGTTATAACAAAACATGGTATTTACACTGCAACTCGTTTGTTATAATCATTTTTCAGGTGTTCGGCAAATTTGACTGTTTCAGGTAGTAAATTTACTCAAGCAGTTGACCAACTTTTATTCCTGCAAGTTTGAAAAGTATTACTGAGTATTACAATCTGGTAGTTGACCCACCAACTCATATATTAGAAAATAACATAATCTTCAACAGTAGCTTTAGCTTGGTCAAACACTCAGAATTTGTTATTAGGAGATAATTATTATGAACATTCTCTTATGCCAGTCTTGATAGGGAAGAAATTAGTTAAGATTGTAACCACATACGATATATTGCTTGTGAAGCTGGTATAAATGATTTGTACTTCTGGATTCTGGATTCACTTTTGTTGTTTTGGGTTGTGCTTTTGGTAAACCATTTACGACTGCTGATAATCCTGCTGATTTGGGTGAGTCTTGTTGGTGTTGCTGTTGTATCTTTTTCAAACATTTCAAATTTTTGTACTATATTATGATGGATTTATCATGAATATAAAGTTTCATACAATCAAATTTTGAATTTGATACAGTTGCAGTTGATGTAAATGGTCGAGGTTCTCACGACAAGAAATCCGCTAATAAAGGGTTGGTTACTTCTGGTGAGCTTGAAGCCTTGTTACTGGTTGTCGATCATTTGTGTGCTGATATTGATTCTTGAATACAAGTCTTCATGTAAATATCTTGTTTTGATGATTAAATGACTCATACCAATAATTTTTTTTTTCTTTATGTATTGCAGATCAAACTCGGTCAAAAGAGGATATGAAAACTTTGAAGATATTGAGTTACTGTTAGTTTTATAGACATTATAATAATAGTCGTGTGTTAGGATCGAACTCGAGATCACGGGATTGCACACAATACGTATGAAGAGTAAAAGAAATAATTATTTATAAATGTTATATATAATTATTAATAAAACACAAAACTAGTAACGACCGTTAGTATTTAACGAAGAATGACTAACGACCGTTAGACGAAGATTAGGGAAGTAATACTAATGAATATTTGGAAACAAGGGAAGGTTCCGGAATCCCTTTGGGGAGTCCTAGACCGATCGGCCAAGGGAGGTTCCCACCTCCTTTGTGCCTTGAGCTCCAAGTTTTCAATAGTATATAAACAAACCCAAGATGCATTGTTTTCTCATAACTTGTACACACACATCTTGGTGTTTTCTCTCCTTCTCTTGTTCCTAGTCGATCCAAAACCTAAACCCTAAGGGTTTTCGATTTTCATTAACTAAACAAAGTTTTGTGTTTGATTTACTTGCATAAACTTTTACTTGAATTAGTACGTGTGTACAAGAACGCGATTCAAACACACTATTGTTTGATTCTTGGATTGAATTACAAAAGAGGTAAGGGGTAATTCTTATAATCCACATAAACCCTAATTAGGGTTCTTGATTTGAAGATTGCAGTTGATTCTTGTTCGGGCTAGAATCACAAAGGCACGTTTACTATTTATTATTGATTAATTAATTACATGTTATATGATCTTGTTATAATTGCTTCCGCTATGCTCACTTGATGTGTTTGGTTTATTTTATATGAATGTCATGATATCATAATTCCAACAGTGGCATCTAGAGCCGTTATAATGTGTAATTAATTATCGAAACGCATAAAAATTGAATCTTGATTCGTTTAGTTACATGTTTTTAGGGTTTTTTTATTCCTAACCCTAATTTTTTTTATGGGTCGATTTAGACCTATTAGGGTTTTAGGGTTTTGGTTTTGATTTTTTAATATGATTAGAAACCCTAGGATGTCATGTAATTGGTTATGCGTTTTAGTAAACGATCTTGGTGCAATATGTTAATTGTTAAGCATAATCCATGAAAAAGTGCATATTTGCATGGATTTTATTGTGTGAAAATTTAAATGGTTTAAATTTGATATATGAATTAATTGTTAAGTTATATCGAAACATGTAAATTTATTAATAGATGTCGAATTGGGGAAGACTCCAATATTAAGTAATCAATTATGTGTTTTGTGGTATTTGTTTAGTTTTGGCTTACGCAATCGATTTATCGATGTATGTGGCTCTTTTTCCTAGAAGAAGAAAGCCTTAATTGAATAAATACATTATACACCTAGACTTGATTATTAATAGGACTATTGAATAAGATTTGCATGTGGCTACATGTTTTATACATATTTAATTGTTATGTTATGTATATGTTTATTTGGTTGTTTTATTTTTTATTTTATATTACTTGTTTTTGTTTATTATTATGTTAGACATGTTTATAAACGAAAAGGGTAATTTTTTAAATAGAAAAATAATACGGACTAAATAAATGGCGAAATTGTTTTGGTTTTACGATTAAATTTCAAGGATTGGTTGATTGATGTTTTTGTACATAGTGTGCGAAAGGCGGACCGAAGGTTGCCATACAATGTGCTTGTAGAGAGGGGTTATTAAAGACCATGCACCTACCGGTTCTCTACAACCGCTTGTGTGCCGACTCTAGACTTACCTATATCACTATATTATGTACATTGTCATCTTAAGGGTGAATTCACCACAATTCCACAATGATTATCCGAAACACTAAGCCTTAGGGCTTATGCAAAAGTACAATATAGTGGACGATAATTGTTGGTAATTCTTTAATTGGTGAACCCGATACCTCAATCAAAACTTTGTTATTTTACTCTTAGCAAATTGGTAATAAAATTGTTTTGTAAAACCAATGTTATGAAGTTATATGCATGCTTCTTCATACATTATTTTGAACACATCAAAATTAATGCCCTTATAAAATTAAGTCAAATGTCATCTAATTAAGAACACTTGAAGTTGTAATTTACGTCATGTGAGAACTTGGCGAGATTGCAATGGAGAGGTAAATTTCATAAATTCATTGCTAGCAGATCAACTGATGTGATGGATTTGTGAGTTTACAGTTTTTAAGTTAGACGACTTAAATTGAGTATGAAGTGAGATCTTGGACTCAAGGCATTAAGATGGGGATTAAACATGCTTACAATACAAATGTTTTGTGATTGTAAATCCCATAAATCTAGGAATTGGACAAATGTTATGCCAATTATTGTACGACAAGTTACCTCATATTATACTTTCATTACTAGCAGATCAACTGATGTGATGAAACTATGTTTATGGAGGATCCTAGTTTTCAAGATTATTATATGGATATGATTTCCTTGGGTATTTTAATTTTCTTGAAAAATTGTATTATCAAAAATACTAATGTTTTGAACTTTCTTTATCTGTAGAAATGGCTCAAACTGATAACACCAACTTTCGTTCTGTGTTCAAGACTTACTTTGAACGAGAAAAATTGACTGGATCAGAAAATTTCAATGATTGGTATCGTTCACTCAGGATTGTCCTGCGAGTGACTGGTCAACTTGAAATCTTGAAAACGCCTTGTCCTGCTCAACCTGAAGGTCCTGAAGCTACTGAGGTAGCCAAGGCTGAATGGAAAATAACTTGTAAGGAACATATTGATGTGGCCGCAATGATGTTAGGGGCAATGTCACCAGCTCTTCAAAGGCAGTTTGAAGAGTATTTCCCCATGAACATGATTGATGAACTCAAGAAACTATATGAGAAACCATCAAATGTAGAGATTTACGATTTGATGGAGGCTCTACATGGTTGTAAGCCGGGTGATGGTGAACCTGTGAGTGCTCATGTGTTGAAAATGAAAAGTTTCATGGATCAACTACAAAAACTTAAGAAACCATATGACAATGATATGGATGTGAACTTAATCAATAGATCCCTTAACAAGGAATTTAGTGGTTTTGTGAGGAACTTCAATATGCATTGCGTGGGGAAGATAGTAAGTGAATTGCACGCACTGCTCATTGATTATGAGAAAGGGTTACCACAAAAGGCTCCTACACCCCAGGTACTTGCTATTCAAGGGGGTAGAATTAACAAGCCAAATGCGAACAAAAATAAGGGTAAGGGAAAGAAGAAGGCTGATAAGAATAAGCAAGTTATGGCTTATCAACCACCTCAACCTAAGAAGAACCCTCCTATGAAGAATAATCCGAAGAAGGATCAAGGATGCCATTACTGCAAGGTGATGGGTCACTGGAAGAGGAATTGTCCTCTTTATCTCGATGACTTGCGAAACAATAAGGTTAAGAAGACTGGGCACATGGGCGCCAGTACTTCAGGTAACTTATTTGTCATTGAATTATTTACTTTATCTCATAAATTAAATTCATGGGTATATGATACTGGATGTGGTATTAACATTTGTAATACACTACAGGGGTTTAGAGAGGAAAGGAGACTAGCTTATGGGGAGCAATTTCTGCATGTGGGCAATGGAGCACAAGCAGCAGTTGAAGCCATAGGAGTGTTTAATTTAGTTTTACCTTCTGGTTTAGTACTGATTTTAAACAATTGTCATTATGCACCTTCTATAATTAGAGGTGTTGTTTCCTTTTCATGTTTGTTGGATCTTGGTTTTACTCATACTATTGATCGCAATAAAATTTCTGTTTCTTTAAATGGTGTATTTTATTTTAATGTTGTTGCTGTGAATGGTGTGTTTGAAATTGATATGAATGATTGTGTGTCCAACAATAATAATAATTCAATGTACATCATTAGTAAGAGAATGAAGTATGACTTGAATTCTTCTTACATTTGGCACTGTAGACTTGCCCAAATAGGCAAGACTCGCATGCAAAAGCTGCAACAAGATGGGCTTTTGAAAAATATCAATGATGAGTCATTTGATAAGTGTGAGTCTTGTATTTCTGGGAAGATGACTAAGAAACCTTTTCATAGCAATATGGAAAGAGCTTCAGATCTACTTGGTTTGATACATACTGATGTGTGTGGACCACTTAGACATGTGTCAAGGAAAGGTGCTGTTTACTTCTTAACTTTTACAGATGATTTCAGCCGTTATGGTTATGTTTATTTACTTAAGCATAAGCATGAGGTGTTTGAAACATTTAAAGTTTTTAAAGCAGAAGTAGAATTGCAATTGGGAAAGAAGATTAAAGCTCTTCGTTCTGATCGGTGTGGTGAATACCTTAGTCAAGATTTTAAAGATTTCTTAACTGAGAATGGAATTGTCCAGAATCTCACGTCTCCATATACTCCACAACAAAATGGTGTATCTGAGAGAAGGAATCGTATATTGTTGGACATGGTTCGATCAATGTATAATCTTACTAATCTTCCTTTGTCTTTTTGGGATTATGCTCTTGAATCAGCTGTTCGTATTTTGAATATGGTTCCCACAAAGAAGGTTGATAAGACACCATATGACTATATGAGATGTGGATTGGAAAAGCTCCGAACTTGTCTTATTTAAAGGTCTGAGGTTGTGAGGCGTATGTTAAACGTGACTCACAAGATAAACTCCAACAAAGATATGTAAAGTGCATTTTTGTAGGATACCCAAAGGAAACAATGGGTTACTACTTTTACTACCCACCTGAGAACAAAGTGTTTGTTGCTAGATATGGTGACTTTCTTGAAAGTGATCTTGTATCTCAAGAAGTCAGTGGGAGAGTATATGATCAAGATAATGCATTACCTTCAGAAAACACTAGCACACTTCCTATAGAACCTGAAAGTCTGGGTCCTCCACCGGAAGTTGAAGTAGTTCCCATTCGCAGATCTTCTAGATTAGTGAAAGCTCCTGACCGTCTATGTCTTAATGTAGAGGTTGATGAGAATTTACTAGGGGATCTTAATGAACCTACTAGTTATAGAGCTGCCATTAATAGTCCTGAAAAGGAGAAATGGAAAGCTGCTATTGTAACAATTCGCAATTTCAGGTTAACTTCTATTCTCGGAAAATTTCACTATTCACTTTTACAATTCATTTTTCCCGAAATTTGATTTTTGTTTCTTGGCCTCGAGTGATAAATCATTTCCATGGAAAATTAAAAGTTTGACACTCATCAGATCATTTTCGTGAAAGTTAATAAGGAATTACACATTTTAGGGTAAAACGTCATTCAAAAATTCTACGCACAACGAAACTCGACCGCGTTACTTTTCCCCGTATCAGAAAAATGTTTGATACACTCATGATTTATTTGAGAATAAATCATGACTGAGAAAAACATGACCAAAATAAACCTCGGCCGTGAAAAACTGGAATTGTCAGTTTTAAGCGTTTTTACTCAGCCGTAACCTTAGCCGATACCTGCACCACGTTTCTAAGACGATTTGAGTTTTCACATTTTTGGAAAAAGTCAACATATTTTTCCCTCCTCCTTTGACCAAAAATCATTCCTTGATTTTATAAATCATTCCTTGATTTTTAGGCTTACGGTTTTATGTTTAAAAGACATTTAATACCAACCGACACTAGACTGAGCCCAGCCTAGACATTATAAGTCATTTTAAATCATTTTTATCCTATTAGAAAAGTAACATTTTACTTTTCTCAATTTTACACAATATTCGTACGTTTTACGTATTACGCGTTTTAGACCCGTGTTTCCAGTTTTAGCAGGGTTTTAGCACCCCAATGGAACCTACCACTTATTTTATATTTTATTATGGAGTATTTTGACAAGTTTAATCATTCTTCCAAGTTTCGTGTTTTTACGATACCCGGTTTTACGTATTATGGCTTAATCGTTTACGGTTAGCATTTTACAGAGTCAAAACTAGCTTCATAAGCTTGGATAATATCATCAAAAGCCAACACTTCCTCCCCAAGTATATGAACCGCCATAGGGGGGGATTCACACCCTTGTGTGTCATGATCTCATGCTTGAAGCCCTTGGATGAGAACATGTGTTCAACTTGGTGAGCAAGTGTTGACAAGTCAAGGTTACTAACCTCCTCAAGCTACTATAAAAGCCCCCCTCTTCCTCCTCTTGTACGCCACACATAACACACACCATCATCTCATCCTTAGCTCATTTACATCCAATTTTATGCAAGAATCATGTGCTACAACAACGTATAAACACTAGTTTGGTTTTGATTCATCAAACTACTTCCAAACCCTAGAAACTTTGGTGATTTCTCTTGAGTTTGAATCCACTCAAGTCACCTCAACTTTCATCATCTCTCTTTCAAGAATACAAGAGTAGAAAGATTGCATGAAGAGAAGTAGGTTGAAGCTAAAGTCTATCAAAGTCCTTTTCCTTACATGCTACTTACCTTTCTTTGTAGAAAGCCAAAGTTGTAAGCCAACTCTAATACACCTCCTTGCTTAAATATCGTTATCATGTTATTTACATATCATTCATGCTATATTATGTCTTGTGATCATGTCCATGATGTATAAAAATGAGTAAAACAAGTTATTGTAAATGATTGTTAACTTATGTTATTTAAACAAGTAAACTAGTGACTTTCTTGGTGAAATCTGATCAAAATGGTATAATTATGATATTGGACCATTACATATTATAGTAGAGGACTTAACAAGGAAACCATAGCAATTTGAACCACCTAAAACGAGTACACGAGTCAAAAGTTATGACCATTTGAAGTTACCAAAAACTTTGCGGCAAACTGCCAAAATAGTTTCTGTGACAGAACATTAAACACGCAAAAGGAGGCCTTTCTGGTCCGTTTCATGAAAAAGTTAAAGCACGAAAGTTGTCCGGAATCACGTTTTCTTCAAAAACTCAGGAGCACGTCTCCAGAAAACTAATAACGAATGAGATTTTTCTCAGTTTATTAACAGCTATTTTACATATATATGTCACTATATAATGGTTATGGTTTATAAAGACCAAGAGGTCTTATGACCTAGATTCAAGACCACAACCATGGCTAAAGCCAAGGTTGAGTCTCAATACCATGGAACAATGACCAAAGGTCATGGCAAGGCCATGACTAAATGACCATATAAACTTACTTAGGCGAAAACATGAACTAAAGAGTTGACGATAATTTAAACATACAATTTGGATCTACTTCATCTAAAAGAACCATGAGATATTACAAGTAATTGTCATACAAGACTTAAGAAACTTACCCTAATAACAATCTTCATGTAAAGATAAACTTTCTTAAGTTTATTCAAATATTGGAAATGTAACTTTTCGGATCAAAACTTATATATATATATATATATATATATATATATATATATATATATATATATATATATATATATATATATATATATATATATATATATATATATATATATATATATATATATTATCAACTACTACAATAGTAGGGAGCCTCATGTGAGGAGTTCATTATGTAAGCCGTCGAGATGAGTTGTGGATTTACGAATTAAAGTGTCCTGGCTCCTCGAACGTTTACTAACATGACTTCTGAATTATGTCAGCCCGAACGGTAGTAAATGATATATAAACTATACATGTTTCATGAATCATTTCTTTTCAAAGACTTACACTATACATCATACCACATCATGGACTTAATGCAAGACATATATAGGCAATTTTTCATATTCTTAGAGATTATTCCAAACCTAAGTTGCAACAATTATTCTAGGTTGCTCGTAGAAGTTCTCACGGCATATCCATCATTCTCATTATACATCATCCAACTCAAGGTGAGTTCGTAGCCTCACTTTCTATTGTTTAACTATTTTACAAACCCATGGGGGGGATACATGCTATTATTTTTCTACTCGAACACAATGCTTTCTACTGTATGCTATTTGACTATGTTTTATTATCACTAAGTAACATCCTTGCCAAACCAAGATCCCTTATTATGAACCATTTAATCACTAGTAATAGTGAGCGCGAATATTGTGAATAGGCCTATTGGGATTGACGAATCCCATTTGTGTTGAACAACTACGAGTTCAAACAAATGCTTTAATATTTGAGACATTAGGTATGACGGCAAAGTACCTAACGGGATAACTCCGCCAATTGATATTGGTACCCGTTAACATTTTGGTGTCATAAGCTTAGTGAATTAATAACCTTTCCGGGCATATAACAACGTAGCCCATCTTTGTTTTCTAACTATGAGTGTGAGTCTATAGCTCACACTACGATTATTGTGTTCAACGATTTAACTACAAACTCTATGAATATCACTCAACCTTTGTGTTGACCTCTCAATCATGTATTTCAGGTTCACGATGATCAAGGATGGCACGGATATTCAAGAGGGCTATAAATTTTATTATCATTCAAAAACTCATTTAATATACATTGTAAACATGGAACCATCTGGGACCTCATTTTGTAATCTCTGATATTTATATAATTTGAATGATAAATCTTTTAAAATGACTCAATTAGAGTTCGTTTTCTATTATTGTGACTATTGTGCCGTCGAGTAACACCCAGTTTGAATTCCGCTGCATCCATGAATTGGGGGTGTTACAGCTATGAATGGGGAAATACAATCCATGCATGATAATGAAGTCTGGGAAGAAGTAGACCTTCCTCCTGGTGCCAAGGTAGTCGGGAGTAAATGGCTCTACAAGATTAAGACTGACATGGATGGAAATGCACACACTTATAAGGCTCGTCTGGTTGCTAAAGGTTTTACTCAAAATTTTGGAATTGATTACGAGGAGACTTTTTCTCCTGTAGCAGACATAAGAGCCATAAGGATTCTCATAGCTATAGCAGCGTACTATGACTATGAGATATGGCAAATGGATGTGAAAACCGCTTTCTTAAATGGTCATCTAGATGAAGACATCTATATGGCACAACCAGAAGGGTTTGAAAATCCAAAGTTTCCAAATCGTGTATGCAAACTTCAAAGATCCATTTATGGATTGAAGCAAGCATCACGACAATGGAACAAGAGATTTGATGCTGAAATCAAAAAGTTTGGGTTTACTCAGAATCTTGATGAGCCATGTGTGTATCACAAAGCTAGTGGGAGTGATAATGTAATTTTTCTAATTTTATATGTTGATGACATATTGATCATGGGAAAAGACATTCCAAGTTTGCAAAAAGTTAAGGGATATCTTGGAAAGTGCTTTTCTATGAAAGATTTAGGAGAAGTTGCATACATTCTGGGAATCAAAATCTATAGAGATAGATCAAGGCGGTTAATAGGATTAAGTCAAAGTGCTTACATTGACAAAATATTGAAAAGGTTCAATATGCAAAATTCCAAGAAAGGATATTTGCCGATGGAAGTAAAACATGGCTTATGTGATGAGTTTTGTGCTTCAACACCTGCTGAGGTGGCTTGCATGAGTAAAGTTCCTTATGCTTCGGCTGTAAGATCTATTATGTATGCGGTAAAATGCACAAGGACAGATGTGGCGTTTGCTCAAAATATCACCAGTCAATTTCAACAGAATCCAGGTGAAAAACATTGGATTGCTGTTAAGCATATTCTTAAGTGTTTGAGAAATACAAAATATATGTTTTTGGTATATGGTGGAGAACCAGCTGCAGAACTTTGTGTTACAGGTTTCTGTGATGTGTCCTTTCAAAGTAATAAAGATGATTCGAAGTCTCAGACGGGTTATGTCTTTGTTATTAATGGAGGAGCAGTAGACTGGAAGAGCAAGAAGCAGAGTACAATTGCGATGTCTGCAACAGAAGTTGAATACATTGCTGCTTCAGAAGCCGCTATGGAGGCTGTTTGGATTAGGAAATTCGTTTCAGGGTTTGGTGTTATGCCTTCAATTGAATTACCTATTAATATGTATTGTGACAATTCTGTTGCAATCATATTTGCCAATGAACCTGGAGTCATGAGAGGCACCAGACATTTTCTACGGAAGTATCACTTTGTTCGTGAAAAGGTTAACGAAGGTGAAATAAATCTGCTGAAAGTTCACACAGATGATAACTTAGCTGATCCATTCACTAAGGCTTTGGCGAAAGAAAAGCTTAATGAATTAGCCAATGGAATTGGGCTTAAATTAGCTAGTAGTTTCATGCATAACTGTGATTAGTATTTGGATTAAGGATATTGTAAACAATTATTATTTTAATGAAATAAAGTATGTTGGTATGTTTATTTCTATTGTTAATTATTATTGTCCTATTTTTGCATGTTTAAATCCATGAATAAATGTTATTCTTAAATTGTCCGTTGTCAGTTAATAATATGGGAATATTATTAAATTAAGACAAATCTGAAGGTTGGTATAATATACTTGAAGTATATTGATGCGTAGTCATGCCATTTCAGATGATATTCGATGATACTGAATATAGGACTTATCCCGACTATATGATGTTACTTTATGGATCTTGTCATTAAGTAAATCATAAGAAGTTATCCTTAGACTTGAGATACAAGATAACGGTCATGAATGTAGTACATTTTTGTGGAACAACTTAACGTTATACGTAACTGGTAGTCATAAGGGTTGTTTTCGGAAGTGTTACAAAGTTTGTGTGTTTTGCTTGTAATCAATATAGAATTTGTTCCTTCAAGTTAATTTTTTGGAGTTTAATACTGTTGGGCCCCTCATAGGGTTGTGAAGGTGTTTGCGTGGCCACGCCCAAGGTCTTTCCTGAAAGGTTCAGAAGATTTGGTAATCTTGTCAATTTCTAACAACGAGAAACAGAATGGTTAATTAAGGAATGACCTAGATCCATATCCTTATTAACACGGTATTAGAAACAAAGGGATAATAATAATGAGAAATCATTAAAAGGTTTTCCAGGAGCCTTACTCGAGTTGTACTAGAGGCATCGGTGTGTTGCAAGACGCTAACCGATGTGATCACACTATTATGATATGTCTAAGTGGGAGCTGTTACTTTTATAGACATTATAATAATAGTCGTGTGATAGGATCGAACTTGATATCACGGGATTGCACACAATACGTATGAAGAGTAAAAGAAATAATTATTTATAAATGTTATATATAATTATTAATAAAACACAAAACTAGTAACGACCGTTAGTATTTAAAGGAGAATGACTAACGACCGTTAGACAAAGATTAGGAAAGTAGTACTAATGAATATTTGGAAACAAGGGAAGGTTCCGGAATCCTTTTGGGGAGTCCTAGACCGATCGGCCAAGGGAGGTTCCCACCTCCTTTGTGCCTTGAGCTCCAAGTTTTCAATAGTATATAAACAAACCCAAGATGCGTTGTTTTCTCATAACTTGTACACACACATCTTGGTGTTTTCTCTCCTTCTCTTGTTCCTAGTCGATCCAAAATCTAAACCCTAAGGGTTTTCGATTTTCATTAACAAAGTTTTGTGCTTGATTTACTTGCATAAACTTTTACTTGAATTAGTACATGTGTACAAGAACGCGATTCAAACACACTATTGTTTGATTCTTGGATTGAATTACAAAAGAGGTAAGGGGTAATTCTTATAATCCACATAAACCCTAATTAGGGTTCTTGATTTGAAGATTGCAATTGATTCTTGTTCGGGCTAGAATTACAAAGGTACGTTTACTATTTATTATTGATTAATTAATTACATGTTATATGATCTTGTTATAATTGCTTCCGCTATGCTCACTTGATGTGTTTGGTTTATTTTATATGAATGTCATGATATCATAATTCCAACAGTTACAATATTTGGTTTGCAGAGGACGTCGAGATGACATTATTCAATTGCATTCTCTTGATGTCATATGCTTGCAGATATATCCATATACCCTCATCTCATAAAAACGGCAATAGTTTCTTTAAATTTAATTTCTTTTTAAGATTGAATCATTTCATTCTTTGGCATATTGTCATTGTAGGAGGTCACTCCCAATATCTATGCGATTTTTCAAAGATCCGATTGGTGGAAGTCTTATAAATGCTCACTTTCTTTTGATAAGGCAAACACCAGGCGATACTTTTGCATGCAGGTTAGTGTTAAGTTTACAAAATCATCACCAGTTTTCATTTTTTGGACCAACTTTGACATAACGAATTTGCAGCTTAGCAAATTGCCTGTGAAATCCTTTGGCCGTAAGCAATTTAGTTATTCTGTAATGGGGAGAGAGTTATGCATCGCTGAAGTTTCAACCCGAGGAGATATTCCTTTAGTGGTTGCTACATCCCATCTCGAGAGCCCATGCCCCGGTCCACCAACATGGGACCAAATGTACAGTAAAGAACGTGTCAAACAAGCAAATGAAGCAGTTGACTTTCTCAATAAGAACCCAAATGCAATCTTTTCTGGTGATATGAATTGGGAGGACGAATTGGATGGTGAGTTTCCACTATGCCAGATGGATGGATTGACGCCTGGACTAAACTAAACCCGACAGATGTTGGTTGGACCTTTGATACAAAGGCAAACCAGATGATATCAGCTAATCAGATACTGCAAAAAAGGATTGACAGATTCTTGATCAGTTTGCGTGATTTCAAAGTTGTAAGTGTTAACATGGTTGGGACAGAACGTATACCAGAAGTGACGTATATGAAGCAAAAGGAGGACCGGACAGAGTTAGAACTTCCTGTTTTTCCAAGTGATCACTTTGGTTTGCTGTTAACTATATCAGCACGGTAGCTCTTATCCTCTTATGGTTCTTGATGGAGTCCTTTTTTTTGCATTGATAATGAATAAGAAGTTATGGGGACATATCATTTTCGGTAAAATCATCTTTGTAAAAAACCAATGTTACTAGTAACTTGTAATGGCACTCTTTTTTTTACGTGTTGATATTCTTACGTGCACATTTTGTATACGACTCATGGACTACATGTACTAAGATTCAAAAGAGTGTCTTAATCGGGTTATCAAGATTATAACTTGGTCCCGATGCTTTAGTACCCCTCAAGTGGTTTTCGGTATGGATGCTTTAGTACAAAGTGGCTGGCTTCTTTATGTGTGGTGTTTGAAGTTTGTTCTCATCCTTGTTGCATATCAGAATCATTCATCCACTTCATGTTCTAGTGTACTACTTTCTTTATGTCTAAATAGTTGCGCGTTACTTACATAGAATTATTTTCACCTCAATGCTTGAAACTGCCGAATAAACAAAGAAACAAAATCGTAGAAAAATATTATTCATGCGTTTTGCGTGGTTACTATGCTAGTTCGTATAATCTTTTGAATATTATTTACAAAAATTTAATAATAATTATCGATCAAATATGATGCGTTTATTGTTTTTGTCTATTGTTTTGGTTTCTAATATCAGGTTGATTTGGAAACCTAGAGTTCACGCAATATATATTCGATTAGAGCAAAGAATCGAATTTTTATGCTAGATTGCACATTTTACATGAAACATTAGACCAAGTTATTAGTGGCGTATGTTCCAAATGCAAAAGATGTATTGTATTTCTACTTAATAAGTAAATGAGTATTCCTAACCCGAATTCGACTATTTTTTACTTTCTCAGACCACTCAATATATAGCTATTTTGAACTTTATACTTCTTTTGAGCAGTGTAAAGACTTTAATAGTGGTTTCGACTTAATAAATCTAAGATGCAAAAAGTCGAATACCAGGATTAGCGAAGGCAAAGTTCCAAAAAAGCTAGAACAGTCGATGTGATAAAATCGAACGAATGGAAAAAGGAACCAATAAGCACTCGTCAGGGTATCACAAGAACACTGTATTTATTCTTGTGATGTGCTACTTGTCCTTATTTGAATTCAAAGGTGAATATGACACTTATTTAAAAAAAAAAATGTTTGTTTTTACTTTACACTTCTGGTAACTAATTCAATCTGTGTGACTAAGAAGACTACTATTTTAGTCTATTGTGTAGCAATGAGATTAAAGCAAGTATGTTTTGACACCATAGTATGTTAAGAGTGATAATCATGGTCTTATAAGTATAATAACTTTACAACATGTTCGCAAGTGTGAATAATATAAAGGGAGCTAGCAAGTAACACATTTGTTGTAGTGATCCTTCACTTTACACAAAAACAAAAGCTAATGATACTTTAGTTTTATGGAAGAGCAAAATGTCCCACACCGGTGGAGGTTGTAACCAAAAGTGAGTATATATCTACGATCATACGAAGAAAGGTTAGTTTAGATAAAAATGAATTTTGATGTTTGTGAAGTAGCGATCCTGGTTAATTAAGTGCTAATCAAGATATGTTCTTCATAACCTCAAAATACATTCCGCCTTTATTTTATTTTATTTTAAGTTTCATATTACTATCTGTTTGACCCAACCACTATCCTACATTTGGAAATTTTCCCATCGATATATTCTTTTTACTATTATTATTTATTGTATATGTCTTGACTGGCTTTGGAGCACTGGTTAGAAATTCTGGAGTAGATATAATGATATGAGTTCGATTTTATATTTTACACTGGCTTTGAGTTTCATTCTCAGAACAATGGAATTGCATTTGCAGTTCAAATCCAGTCACTTCACTTCAATTCGACTATGTGAATGTGTGTTATACCATCCATGACACCTCTTCAGTTACACCTATGTATGTCTAATACTCGTTTAGGTGGTAGACAGGAGTTCTAGCCTTCTAGGTGTGTACTGTATATGAGTTGACCCGATAAACTACGCCATTCAAAAAAGGTTCAGGTTATATTTTTGGTATTGTTGGTTCGGTTTTGGTTATCAGGTTACCAGAACTACATTTCAGAATTTTTAGCTGTTTTAAGACATTGATGGTATGACTGAGTATGACTTGTTGGAGAACAAATACAAAATGAAGCTTATATAAATAATAATCAGGTTTCTAATTCCTCGACTCTACACATAGTTGACTAGCTTGACATACATTCTCGTATATGCCATGACCATGCCCAGTGACCTGTCTATGCAAACTTTCTGATTTCGTTAAAAATATTCAACGGATTCTTCTGAAAGGCATTGTTGAAATGAATACCCAAAGTTATTGCCTAACCATTATATGTGAAAGTATTAAATCAGCACACCAGGAAAGAAAGTAAGCAAACATGGCATAAGGAGCAACATCCTCAAGTCCTTAAACACATCCAACCATCCAAGTCATTCTAACAGTAACTTTAAACCAACTACACAACAATCAAGGGGCACATATGGTTGATCATATGCATCGTCTTATCAATTCAGAAAAGCAGCTATTTGGACATATTTTACTTTCACCACAGCAGAATTTGGTAAAGGATAAGATTTTTTGGTTTCCTGAGTGCTATGTAGGCCATAAACTAAAGAACCAAAGAAAGATAGTGTCTCGTGTTTTATTAACTAGAGTCAATCGTCTAAGAGCTGTGTCTTATAACTGGAAATAGGTTTGTCGAAACTGTAATAGAATAATGTGTGTTATACGAAGGAGACGTCTTACCCCTTTATTACCACAAGTCGGATTTATCAATGTGTCTTCCCAAGCATCAAGACAGTATAAGGTCATTACTTCTGATTTGCTATCATATAATACACGATTGACATGGTCGAGAAAAGAAAAAGGAACCAACTTACCCAGAGAGACTCTACGACTAGCAACATGAAGCCAATGATAAGCAGCTTAATCTCAATTTTCGATACTTGTTTGCTTTTTTTTTTTTTTTTTTTTTTTTTTTTTTTTTTCTGCACTCTAGCATTCAAGCAATTTAATTGTTTATAGAAAATATACATCAGATACGCCACATGTCCATGTGAAAGTGAATTGCAGTGTACAAAATACAAAAACTAACAAATGAAGATGAATACATAAAACATGTATATATAAAAAACAAAAGGACACGTCCCAGCAACAACAGTAACGACGATGGTTTATAGTAGACACTCCACTAGCGACAAGACGTTCAGCAATAAAACAACCATAAGAATTACTAACTACATGTAGAAGACTAGCCAGTGAATTGCATCGGGTAAATGATAATCGCCAACAAGTAAAGACGACAACATAGAACATGAACCAAGTACGAAAACGCTGGAAATCTTGTAGAAGACAAAACATCCAGTAAAATGACCATAAGAATTACTAACAGCAGCATAGGCAAAGAGGAGCAGCAGCAACGGCATAAACGACATACCAGTAATGACACTTTTTGTACTTAAAGTTGATCAAAAAAACGACTATGAGAACTGATAGCAGCGCAGATCAAGATAACTGAAAGCAGCACCAGCAAAAAGGCCAACTTACTCTCTCCAAGCCACTTTAAGATTGATAGAGAAATATCTGCATTCTATCAACAAATTATCATCTTTGCCCGGTGTCGCACAGTAACTCTCTTCACGCACATATTTTATTCCTGAGAGAACATCCACCAGATTTGCCTTAATCCTTAAGCACCTGTTGGCCGGTACTGCCAACAAGGATCTGTGCAGCGGCAACGCACCTTTCATTTCAGTTGATCTAAAATTGGTGGTTCTAAAAATAACCGCCTTATATCGACCTAGGATATCACCATCTTTGATCAAGTCGTCTCCATAATATGCAATTATGGAGCCGCGAATCTTTACACAGAGATTGGGTTTAGGCGACCAAAACTGCAGGTCCATTAACGCATCAACCGCATTTTTCAGTAGAATGTAGTTAATAAGCACAGTGCCAACATCACTTTCCAACTCCATTGTCCCACACTCTGCTTCTGGACACACTGCATCTCGTTGCATGTACCACTTTTTTGAGCGTATTTCATCATTCCTGCCATGGAATAATAAATAACAATGCTGTTTGTCGTCACTCATAGCGTGCAGCAGCACATGAACCTCCAAGGAGGACGAGATGGGGACAGAACGGCGACAACTAGGGTCGCCAAATGGAATTAAAGAACCGTAGGTGATGTTTAATGGTTGGTGCCATTCATGATTGAAATACGACACATAGCAATGGTCGCGATCCACCATTGTCCAATCTGATCTTGCCAAATTTTCATCTTTGACCCAAATGTTACCAAAAATGCTTCCTTCGTCAAACGCAGGATGTGCCACAAAAACTCTCATGGTAAACAACTCGAATCGAGATCGAGAAAACCTGATGAAAATAAAAACAAAAATTAACCACCCGCCATAAAAAAATTTCTTTTGTATTGTTTGTCATTGAACTTAAGAGATTGTTTTGTTGCACGTTGAGTCATTTTCAACGTCCAAACATGTAGTTACCTATCAACATTTGGCATCCTTACTCCAAATGGGGAAGATAATCTGAATGGCTTCAATTGTGACTACACAAAAAAAAAAGGAGTTTAGAACCGCTTATAAAATGTGGTATTGTGACCAACTTTGTTTTTTTTTATACTAATAGTTTTTTTAACAAAATAATCATGTTTATACTTGGCCTCTTCATAAATAAATCTTAACTACTGCTTTCACAAAAGGAGTAAACTTGATGAACAAAAGATAGTCCCGCGTAACAGGATCCGGACCCAAAAACCGAATTATAAAAATCTGCTAGATAAAGGCTTACCGGATTGATCCCCAAAAGATGAAAGCATTGGTTGATTACCACTTCAGTTGCCCTGCACAGCTTTACACTGGCCTTGCCAATCTGAACCAGCCAGAATAAGCCAAACCACATTAATATTTAATAACCAAAAACTAATTTTTAGAAGATTAGCTTAGTTTAAGGGAACCAAAATATTACATGAAAAAAAAAATAAATAAAAAATAAAAAAATAAAAAAAAAGCATTTAGTTAGAAAATGTATCAATGGTCTATGCTTTCACTAAAGTAGCAAAACTATCAAAATTATGCTAAACCGAGACAAAGACGTCACAATTGCTTTTTTAATGATTTGAACTTTTTGTGAATTTAACTTAAATTCGATATTCTATGAGAAAAAACATATGCAAATAAATATACCGCGAGATGGTAGCTCATAAATAACTTGGATAAATCAAATAGGTATTCACACAGAAAATGTGGCATGAAAGTTCTACAAGCCTTTTCGACAACCTGTAAAAAGAAGTTAGATTTACAAATACATCAAATAATAAACGCAATTACGCAAGTTTCATTATTTTCAAATTGTCCATACACTCTAGTATTGCTAGTCGCTAGATAATCATTTTGTATGATTGCTTACCCTTAAGCATGAGACTAGATAATTTAAAAGCATATTAGAAGAAACTATGTTTAGGAGTAACCTAGGAAAATAAAACAAAGTAAAACCTCTATAAATTAATAATGTGGATCTGGATAAACGTTTACCCTTATTACACCTACTTCATCAATTCAGAAAAATCTACAAAATTCCAGGAAGTCACACATAACCCAAATATCACTTCTACAAAAGGAGAGCTCTTAACTCTTTATGATTTCAAAATTAAAAATCAAAAACACCATCTGATTTTCAGACTTGGATACACAGATTCGACCCTTAATCTTACAAAAATAAAAAATCGACCTTCCCTACCTTAAAAGTCTGTGGCCAAGTTTTCCAGAAACTAGACTCTCTGAATTTAGTTTTAGGCTCAAGAATCATGCAAAAACAAGTTGTTATCATCAAGATCTACCTGTTTCAATCCGACCCTTGTTTTTGAATAAGTAAAAGGTTAGATTTGTTCGAACAAATTCCAATTATGTATGACTTAATTGAATTAATTGAATTTGTACAAGTTTCAATTACGTGTGACTTAATTATCGAGTATCAATTAATAGAGGTTTTGCTGTATTCAATTCCAAACACTGTGCTTTATAACTTGAACAAATAAAAGTATTACCCCAGTGAACTCCACCAGCTGTAATCCCAACTCACGTTCTTTGCCGGCTAAAGCCTGTTTAGGGCAAGAACAAGAAAGCGCTAATAAGACTGAGGCCGAGATGAGAACGTTGTAACAACATTGAAATGAAAAGAAAAGTCCAACCTTCTCTGATTCAGACAATTTACCGGGAGAAATCGAATTCTTGATAATATTACTTATAATAGCCTTCGTTCTTAGTATATTTACCAACGTATTTCCATCTATATCAAACATCTCTTCTTCCATACTTTCCATACTCAGTGTTACCTCAGCCAATCTAAACTTCTTTAACAATGTATATCTGTTAAGAACACAAAACACAAATGCATAAATAAGAAACTAGGGTGTCTGTTTTGTGAAACAAAGAATACAGCCATGTTACATTGTTGAATTCATTATAAAAACTGTAACAGGAAGTTGACGAGAAAAGAACATTTACCACTCTCCTCAGATTATTGATGACAATATAGTAGAATAAGGGTGAAAATTAAGACAAAAGAGTTGATATCTTACTTGATAAGACAATAAAAATATTGGGCAGGATCGTAGCCAGAATCCTTGGCTGATAAAAAAAAAAATCATAAAATTATATTTGCAATAAAACATTTTCAGAAAATAAAAATACAGTAAATGAACAATAACTTTACCCATTCCAGAAAAGAACTCGAAACCATTTTCCGATAACTTGTTGAAAATCTGCCACAGGTTTCTTTCTTGATCAAGACTCAAACTTCTGCATCCACAAGATGCTAGTGTAGGTTCCCGATCAGCTGGGAACTCCTGCCTTCTAACATCCTGGGAAATTAAAAGAAAAGATCAGTATTCAATTTCTTCAAATCTTTAATTTACAGATGTTATCAGTTATGTTGATGTTTAGAAGTTACGTACAAAAAATCTTTTTTCAATACACTCTTGCTTTAGGTGAGTCGTCACGTATACCGCTATATCTGCTTCATAATTGAAAACTCCATCCCTACATACATCATTCATCATTAGTGAAAGCATACGCATGCATACACATGAAAGAAGATATGTTGAACCTAAAGGAAAAAAATATTGATCAAGTAGTTACCATATATATTGGAGATTTGCATCTTTGTCGAAAAAAGGTGAAACACATACATCAATCCCTGAATACAAAAGGATATGAGCAAGCACATGTTTCATAAAATCAATTAGAAGATGATTCACACTCGGTCTGGAGGAGACAACAATCGCTCTTGCTTTTCTATCATATAATTTTGGTGCCCACGTATCGATGCCATTAATAAGCATCTCATCGATCCTCTGCAAGAAAATGGTGTACAAGATAATTTAGGTGAGAATTTTAAAGTGTGTTTAAAAAGAGTGTTGAAAAGAAGAGAGCAAAAAAATTACATGAGCTATCCAGGACCCATCTAACCGGAAAGTAATCATGCCAGCATCATGAACTCGTATGGACCGTTGGTTTATCATATCAAATATCCCACTTCGGTTTCGAATCCCCCCCATGATTTTCTGCAATAACAAAATATGAGACCGAAAAAATGATATATAATATGTAGATTACTTTAAAAAAGAAACTCGGTATTCACCACTGCAATAGCTCTTGGTGATTTTTTATCAAAAAGATATGGATCAGATTTTAGTATTTCCTCGCATGCTTCCAATACACTCAAGCATACATAGTCACCATGTTTTGTCCGAGCATCCCCTTCTAGAGGACGAACAAAGGCATAGTTCTGCAACTCTTTATAACATCTTGCCACTAATCGATTAAATATAAGATCCATCTTTGAGCTTAACGTTGTTCTATCATACTTCTGTATTACAAAAAAGACAGCTGGTGTAAATTTATAAGAACATAAAATAAAATAAAAAATGTTAACAGTGTACATCAATAAGACTTACAAGGTTTGGTGAGGGAGTGTACCCTTCCATTGGATTATCAGGCGGATTTTGTCTGGTAACAAATAAAAATGTAAGAACTTTAACCAAATCCGATTTCAACAGCAATTTTTAATATTACATAACAAAAAGCCCCAAATTAAAGCATAAAACACATAGCTTTATGTTACCTATCTATAAGAAAAAGAACCTTAATTTCAAACAAATTAATAACCTCATCGTACAAAAAAAAAAATACACTTTCATCAAACATAAATAATAAATTAAAAAAAAAAAAAAAAAGGGCGGGTTGTGTTCTTCAATCAATAAATCAATGAACATTAACACGAGATTAAGAAAAAGGTTGGATCAATAAATCAATCATCAATTGGATCGATAAAAAAATTAATTAAAAAAAAAGTTTACCGGTTATGGAAGAATAGATCCGTTGGGATAGGGTTTCTTGCGGGTTGGTAAACTTGGTTCCATATTTTGTTGTTTATATACCCACGACCCACGTAACCGATTAATATTAGAGTTTCTCTTTTGTCCCTTTTGGTTTTAAAATATATAGTATTAGCCCTTGCGTAAACTTAAATTTATCTATCTAAAACCAACCAAGCATAACACTCTTCTATCAACTTATGAAAGCATGTTCATTAATCTAAACTTTACTTTTCCTCTTGACGAGGCTTTACAAACCCGTGCGATGCACCGGCCGGCTGTACTTTTGGTTGAACATCTACGTGTTTTGTACGTAATGTTTGTGCATAAATTGAACAAAAATGTATCAAACTTATGATCCATTTTTAATAAAGGTACTATTCTTTTTTTCTTGCATAAAAAGGTACCCAACAATTTTTTTTGGCGGATTTGGGTTTTTCACTAACGTTTGTTAACTCATTTCGTTAGTAAATTACATGTTTTGTCCTCGAGTTTGTATACGCATTTCATGCACCATCACCACCAACCACCGCCACCATCACCAACTGCCACCACCATCGTCCACCACCACAACCACAAGCTACCACAACTGTCGCCACCAACACCACCCTTCCCCACCACCCACCTCCACCACCACAAACATCATTTTTCTATGTTTTTTGTGTCCATGTGTCCCATGAAGATATTTTCACAAACACCTAGTGTTCACCCATCAAATTAATCACTAAAATCAGTAGTTTCTTTCAATATACTTGGAACACCCAAATCATATTTTAATCCTAAAATAAAATACTAGAATGAAACTAAAAAACCCATTGGAATGATAGTTCTAGTCTCATAATTTCTATTGTATAAATATGTATTCTGAATTACACTAGTCATGGTAATCCATCCGCACGTTGAAATCCTCAGCAACTTATAGAATATTAAATAATAACAGCAAAAAGGAGAAGATGTGTTTGTTTTTTCCCATTCATATGACTAATATCCTAAGTTAGAACAACCTACATATCGTCATAGTTCTTTTCAACAACATATCACATTATCGCATTCATCTCTTCGCCCATGTACCATGAAAGACGCCTCTTTATTATTTTTCTAAAAAAATAGTAGTGTATGATATTCAATAAGGTTCAAAGGAGGCCCATTTTATTTTGATGACAATAAATAAAACAAATACTCGAGTTGTCATGTTCCCTAAGAAGCACTTCAGTTGTGATGTAAATACATCATTGAAAAAATACTACCTTAACCAATGAAAGTTTTAATAAATAGATTGATGTAATAATGAATAGCGATAGTGTAGGTCTGTAATGAATCTAAACTCGACCCAACAAACATTTTCAAGGTAAATCAATTCTCAATCAATCAATTCATTACTAAAAAAATAATTCTTGTGATAATTGTAATTAAAGTGTATGTGTTGATAGTTAGGTTGGAATTAATAAGATTATAATTTGATGGGTGCACACTAGGTGTTTGTGAAAATGTCTGAAAGAAACTAGTGATTAAGTGCAAGATATTTTCACAAACAAAGAAAGATGATGTTTGTGGTGGTGGAGGTGGGTGGTTGGGAAGGGTGGTGTTGGTGGCGGTGGACGATAGTGGTGGCAGTTGGTGATGGTGGCGGTGGTTGGTAAAGTTATGAAAGTTCGGATCCATATTGTTGTCTATATACCCACGTAACCGACTAATATTAGGGTTTCTCTTTTGTCCCCTTTTGGTTTTAAAATATATAGTATTAGCCCTTGCGTAAACTTAAATTTATCTATCTAAAACCAACCAAGCATAACACTCTTCTATCAACTTATGAAAGCATGTTCATTAATCTAAACTTTATTTTTCCTCTTGACGAGGCTTTACGAACCTGTGCGATGCACCGGCTGTACTTTTGGTTGAACATCTACGTGTTTTGTACGTAATGATTGTGCATAAATTGCACAAAAATGTATCAAACTTATGGTCCATTTTCAATAAAGGTACTATTCTTTTTTTCTTACATAAAAAGGTACCCAACAAATTTTTTTTGCCAGATTTGAGTTTTTCACTAACGTTTGTTAACTCATTTCATTAGTAAATTACATGTTTTTTCCTCGAGTTTGTATACGCATTTCATGCACCATCCACCATCACCACCAACCACCGCCACCATCACCAACTGCCACCACCATCGTCCACCACATAGTAGAAAAACCCTTTAAAGGAATGTGTGTGCTCTTTGGGGCAAGGGCAGAATTGACATCTCCAAGTGCTGAAAGAGATCTGTTAATATGCTGAGCTTCCTTCAGACACTCCCCAATGGCTTCTGACTTGTCCACCCTCTCACTTCCAACAAGATCTACGAGATGAAGGCAACCCTTTAAAGTAGATCCTGAAACTCGTTCTTTTCCTCGAATATGAACCGCAAGAACACTGTCAAAAAATTAAAAAGTTATTAAGCACCATATTAATGGAACAAGTAGAATATGAATGACGGGTCAAAATTGGTTCGAGTTAAAATCGGACATATTAGCAGGGTCTAAATATTGTAATACTTTTTATAACTAAGAGAGCCCCCTATATCTCTTAACCCAAGTTCATGGTAGCTAGTGAGTGAGGAGTCCATGAAAGAATCAAGCTAGATTACCAAAATATGTAAGTAAATGTTTCTTACAATAAGATAGATAATATACAAAAGCTAGTTTTTTTCTTGGTTTTCCATATCCACATCTAACAATAAGATATATAATATACAAAAAAAACTTCATTGTTATCACGATTCATTCTTTCCCACCCTATTTTTCACTACAAAAAACCTTTAATACATGACACATGTAATCAAAGTCTGGTGAAATCCTACAAAAATCTTTGAAGAACATCTACTATGTGAGTTCTAAGGATATGTTCAAGAAACTTAAATAAGTTTATGTTATATTTCAACCCTAGTGGATTTTTATTTCATTTTGCTTCTTAGAAGATCTAACAAAATACTTTGGAGTTATTAAAATTGTATTGAGAATAAAGGGAAAATTATTAAAAAGAATGACAAAATACCTGTTAGATCAAATACTTCTGTTGGCATGAATATTACGATATTTAATCTAAACATCCTCTTCATGTTTTGATAATGACAAAGATGTAAGTTAGAACATATAACGTAAAATGCTTAAGTTACTTGTGATCACAATTCTTCTATGCATTCTTACGTCAACAAGCCTCGACATCTCAACGTCTCGAGTTTGCCTCAACAATCACTTAAGGTATGGATAAACAAGTGCTTAATACATCTCATGATCAAAGGGGTATTTAATTAACTAATACAAAGTTTATTTAATTATATAAACATATTATATATTTTTGAAAAACACTTTTGGTAATAAAGAAAAATGTTTTAATCATACTAAATATATGATTTCAAACTTTTAACCAAAATCAGTTAGTTTTTCACCAAATAAACTTTCCCCACTAAAAGACAGAAAAACTGGCCGTTTCAGTAGGGCGGCCCCCTTAATTTTAAGGGGGCCGACACATAATTAAGGGGACCGGCCACACTCCCTTGTCAGATTTGGTCAGAAATTTTTCCCTATAAATACCACCTCAAACCTGGAATTTTTCTCACCTTTTGCACAAAAATTTTCAGATCTAATTCTCTCTAAACATCCTTCTAAAACCCTTTGATCATAAGATTATTAATCTTTGTTTCAAGTGATCCAATTTCTCATCACTCAAAGTGCAAGAGAAGAATTCTCCCTATCATAAAGCCAAAGATGTATTAGGATCTAGTTAGTGCTTATGTGAAGTTGTGAGTTATGTATATGTAATAAGTAGATCAAGATGATCTTACTTAGTAGTGATTCAATGAGTGAGTAAGAAGTAGTGGGAGGAAGTAGTAGTGTGGAGAAAATATGTAGTTGTGAAGATGTAGGTGTGTGATTAAGTAGTGGAGTTTAGAAGAAGTTGTGATGAAGCTGTGAAGTCGTGAAGACGTGAAGAAGTTGTGAAGCCGTGAAGAAGTTTAGAAGAAGTTGTGATGAAGTTATGAAGTCGTGAAGACGTGAAGAAGTTGTGAAGCCGTGAAGAAGTTTAGAAGAAGTTGTGATGAAGTCGTGAAGTCGTGAAGTTGTGTAGAAGTTGTGTAGTGATCGAAGTTGTGTTGTGAGATTGGTTCTAGCTACTATTAGAACTCGACATTTAGCTTAGTGTCGTTAAATGGTGTAAGCAAAAGTTGTGTACGGTTTTCTCCGCCAAAAGGGAGCTTGTTGAGTAGTGAAGAAAACTCTCGAGTAGGTGACTCGGGGAGTGGAGTAGGAACAAGGAAGGTGTCCTTGTAGCCGAACCACTATAAATCATCGTGTCCGGTTTGCATTTCCTTTCTCTTATCTCTTATCATCTGTTCTTGCATTTCTCGCTTTACTTCTATGCTTGCCTACATGTCTTAGTTGTTGCTTATATAGTTGTGATGATTGATTGCGTTGAACATAGTAGTTAATATTGTGATTGTGTGTATAATTGCATGATATGGTCAAATAGATTATTATTCACACTTCTCATATTAAGTTTAATTTGATAGATAATTTGATACAAAACGTTTTAAGAATTTAAAAGGAAAACGTATTCACATAAAGATTGACCAAAGCTCCATTCATAAAACTAAGTTTTTCCAAAAGCTTACATATATAATTGATCATATTGATTATATGTTGTTTTCATACTAAACTCTAATTGAAGTTTTCCAAACAAACAATTGAATAAATTTGAATCAACATTTTGAAACAAAGTTTTTATAAAATCAAAAAGAAGGGAAAACTATTCAACCCCCCTTCTAGTTTTCCACAACTTCCAAGATCACCTATTTTAATGATGAATCACAAAAAACTAATGTCGATCATGTCTTTTCTTGGTTTCTGAAATGATGGAACAGAGTAATTAGTAACCTTGATTAGTCACATATGTTGTGACTATGTTTGTGACAACAACATAAAAGAGGATGTGTACCACGTACCTTGGAGATCATGGTGGCAGATGACGTGACTCGAGGGTGTATGGTAGTCATAGAAACATTCAGCTGTATGTATGTATTGGTTTGGTTATTGAGGATGTTGTACTTGCAAGCTTTATGGAACAAATAGGAGTATATATAATAACAATACTTTTGCAAGCCAGCTCATGGATCTGCATGATCAGACCTATCAACCGAATGAACAATGTAGATCAATGATATTCTGTTTTGTTGTGTAAGGTGGGATTTAAATCCACGTCATCGATTCGCGTGACTGTGGATTTCAACCAAAAGTTGCAAAAAAGAAAAAGAAAGCCACATCTAAGAGTTTGGATGATATTAATTTATTTTGGTTGGTGGTAAAAGTAATGGTGGTGCAATAAAAATTGGTCAAGGGAGCAAACCCGTTATAGGTCGCAATCACAGGGAAAGGATCCGTTAAAAAAAGTATAGAGACTATATCCGTTAAAACCGACAGACCACAGGGACCATTTATGAAATTAACTCTTAATATAATTATAAAAATTATAATTAAAATCATACTTATGCATAGATATAGTAACTAAAAATATAATAAGAAAATCATATAATCATCAAAATTAAGTAATTAAATGCTGATAAATAATAATATTAATTTTAATTTAATACATTAATTATGATAACGATAGTTGATACTATAATTTTAACTTGTAAAATTATGAGTTCTAGCATAATTCGAAACATTAATTTAAAATTTTTCATCAAGCATGTTATGTTATTAGAAATCTCGTTGGATAATTGGTTGTAATTTAATTACATTCATCGCAAACCAAATAGTCAACGTATAATGTAATCTGAATTACAATTCCGTCCATCCTGCCAATCAAATAGGATTGAAATGTAATTCAAATTATGGTTGCGATAGATTACATTAAATCGAGTGAACGAAACGGACCCTCAATGATCTAAGCAAAAGAAAAAGCCCAAGATAAAAAAAAAAAAAATAAAAAAAAAATAAAAAAAAAATAAAAAAATAAAAATCATTGATTCAGAGGAGTATAAAAGTGAAGATCACAAGTGAAATTATGTGTCTTGTGCCAAATAAAGGTACCCAAATTTATATACTAGTCTAATATTCATATAAAGTTCTACACACTTTCTATTTAGATCATTCTAAGGACTTTACGTATCTTTTTTTATACGTCTACTTCTATGGAAAGACTTCTACATCTCTTCTCTATTTTACTCAAAAATATCTAAAAACATAAAACTAATGTGATTAAGTTAATTGTTTTTTAAAATGTGTTTGGGTTTCATTTCGGAAATGATTACATGACTATGGTGGGCACAGATGCACAATTTTTTTTTTCCTAAAGTCCGTTATTGATTTACTCAATTATAGTATATATTTATTTTCCAAAGAAATACTTAGGAAAGTATTTCCTGGGTCGTTCTCCCAACGAATGTAGAATGGAATCTTAGAATATCGATTCGTGCAAATCGTGTATTGAAAAGTGGTGAAAGTGAAAAATAAGATCAAGTAATTCAAATTATAGCAACCAATCACGAATTATGCAAAATGTACAAGATAGGTATGTACTAAAGTTAAATATGTAAAAACGGAAATTCAAACGCGATTTTTAAACGTAACGTACGAAATAAAACGTAACTTTTTAACGAAAAATGATCCTACAAATATGAAACAATTTTCTAAAAATCTTAAACTAATAAAAAGAATTTCCAGAAAAAGAAAAATATTTTTTTGACTTTTTGTTTATTTAATATGAATTTATTTTGATTTATTGAATTAAAAAATAATTAAAAATAAAGGAAATTGTAAAAATAAATGGGAAAAATATAAAATCTATTGTAAAAAATCTAAAATATTAGAAAAGAATTTTCTAAATTATTTTTGTATTTTTAAAGGCTTTTTCTGATTTTTTTTTATTGATTTTTGATTTTTAAAAATGATTATTAATGAATGAAAAATTAAGAAAAATAGTAAATCAACTCAGAAAAATCTAAAAAATTCATAGAAAATCTAAAATAATACGAAAAGCTTGCAGAAAATTTTTGAAAAGAAAATAATAATCTGAAGTGCTTATTTGAGCAAAATAGCTTAATACAAGTGCTTATTAATAAGCACTTGTATCAAGACCGAGTGATACTGAAAACATAGAAGCACTATACTCAAGTAAACTTTAAAACACTCAAATAATATCAAATGAAACACAGGAACATTAGAAATGAGCAATAAGCAGTATGTAATAAGCAATGAAATAGCAATAAGCACTACAGAATAAGCCAGAGACAATTAGATCCTGAAAATCACTAATACATCCACAATCCAGCTCAGAAATAACAATGTTGCACAGATTACAAGTCCAAATGGATGTTGACAGGTATTAACTAACATCAGCTTACTAGCTTCAAACCTCTAATTTGCAAACTAAAATAAGCTACCTAAATAAGCTCTAAAATGGAATATTATGGGGGCAAAAACTAGCTTATACTACTGAGACTCTAAAAACCTAAAAAGCCCTATGCCAATATCCAATTGCTACTCTAATCAAAGCCTAGTACAGGTACTGAAAACAAATGTACAAGTATGAGATTCAGATTTTTGACTTTTAAAATTGCATCTAAACTTTGACTAATCCAGACTTTAATGGCCTAAATCTATCACTGAATGTATAATGAACATGTTTAAGCATTAAAATCACATAAGCAATCACAAATAACATCAAATGATCAAGAGTGCAAGAGCAGATTACTAACATAGTAGGTAGAAATGAAAATTTAGAACCATTTTGACTTTTAGCTCTATAAACTACTGATTTTATGTAATCTCCTATCTATCCTAACCTGTTGTAGACCAAGGCAAACAAAAACTCAGTAAATCAACAATTAGAACCTCAAGTAACTCACAGATCCAAACATTCCTTTTAACTACTAAGCTTACTAATTAAAATGAAGTAACTAAATCTCAGATCAATCCAAACCACCAATTCAAAACAATTGATGAATCAACAAGTCTAATGTAACAAAGTAACACATAAATCAGATCCAAACTTCAATTATAAACTAAGTATGAAGTTTTAAACTAAAAATCAAAGGGAGAACTTACTAAATCAATCCCAGCTGAACATGGATGACATTTGAACTCAAACCTATCTTTAGATAGGCAAAACCACACCCAAGGAAGCTCAGTTCCACAGATAAAACACCATAATCTCCTTGTTCTGTCCCGTTGACTTTCGTTGACCAAACTAGTTAACCAATTTGAAGCAGAAACTAAACTACAAATCTTACTACAAGCTATGATCAAGCTTGAATGAATTAATGGAACAAAAATGGAAGCTAGAAAACAGATTATATTAAATTGCTTGAAAGATTACTGACTAGTATTGAAAACTTGAATTCTTAAACTGAAATTTATTAAAACTAAAATTGATTACAGTTTTGAAGATTACAATAAGCATAACTAGATGTAAACTACCATTGATACTACTCCTACTCCTAGAGCTACACTATATTTAACCTACTCCTAATCCTAGCTAACAGCCTCTAATGTGATGAGGAAAGTCTCTATATATAGCTGTGCTAAGGAGCTTCTTCAGAAGGCTCTAGAAACGGTATCCACAAAGAATATACTCCAATAGATCCCTGGTGACGCCCTTGAACCAATCACAGCCTTGTATTCCTTCTCATGACGCGTCTCAGCCACTCACAATCATCCACATGTCATTCCCCTTGTCAGATGTGTCAGGGGGTGTCAGGGATATGACCTTATTACCCTTAATTGGGGTTAAAATGTAGTAGAAGTAGGTAATTGGAGATAAAAGTGATTAGGGTTCATGTTGGCTGAGTAAAAAGGGGAAAGGGGGTAAAAAGGGGCGGGGTCTATTTTTTTATTATTTATTGAATTGGTTTGACTGTTGACCGGGTATATTACAAAAGTGGATCCGGGTTATGGGTAAAATGGGATTGGGCTTGTGGGTGAGAGATGGGGATATGGGCTGGACTATTATTTGGATTGGTTCATTTTGGCAGATTTTTGAGTTAAAGTTTAGGATTAGGAATAGTTTTAGGTATTAACTATAGGGACCAATTTGGTAACTTCTGAAAATTCTGGGATTACTTCTGTCATTCCTTCAAAATAAATCCAAGGACTTCTTTTGTCACACTTTGATAATTAGAGGACCTTTGTTGACATTTCTTTGAGCATAAATATGATCCAAACTTGAAAACTCTTTCCCGGCTTCGGCTTTTCACGCTCTTTCCAAATCCCGTGCTCGTGTTCGTTGTTTTCTCATTATTTTGTCCAAATTCTCAATATCATTACCTGCACATTCAAAAACACAAAAACATCGTATTTTTGGCATTTATGGTCGGGTTTTTGGTCTTTTTGTCCGATAAATAAGGTCAAAGGTATGTGTAAAATGACACATACCAGTTATACTAGACACGCACATAATATAAATAAAAATGATTAAATCCTGCGCAAACTATTCAACTTTTGAGATTATAATTAAGAAAAACCATTCAAATCTCAAATATCCTTTCAAAAACCAGTGTAAAAAATCATTTATTGATTAATTCTAAAACATTATTGCTGATAATGTGGTTGCAACAGGGCTAATGTGAAAATGGTTTATGCCTGTTGATGAGTGTGTAAATACTCATCATTTTTATCGTATCTAAACTGCCAAAACATCCAAAAACACTCAGAAATGCATCAAAATACAGAAATTATCCCAAAAGTGTGTTTTATATGTTTTAGATGCAAAATGTTTAAAAACAAATGAAAACGAACAAAGTTTGCATAATTGGCAGTTTCAGTATCTCAAGTTTCAAAAATTGACAAAACTAGTCCCTGAAGGTTTAAAACGAAAGAAAAGTCAACCCAAGGCATTTAAAAGTCAAAAGTTATCAAATTTGATCCTTGGGTAAAAAGTTTGAGAAAATTACATGTTTGGTCCCTGTACTTTCTTAATTGGCAAAATTAGTCCCTGGGTATTTTCAAAATTGGAAAATTACTTTCATAAACCATGTACTATTCACAAATGGCAAGTTTGGTCCTTATATTATATTTGGAAAAATTGCAACTTCAACCCCTAAACTTTAAATAAATTGCAAAGTTGGTCCTTGTGTTTTGCTATTACAAACCAAACGGGTGCCCTTGATTATTAAACCCTAAATCCACAATAAACACAACCATTTACCACCCCATTTCCCAAAGCCCAACATCCAACACCCTTGGCCCAAGTTGTTTGCCAGCCCACACCACAACCAGATACATACTCCCTCCAGTTTTAAACAATTACCCTAGTCAACCCCCTTTTGACCTCCACCTCATCCCCTACCCCTGCTACAAACCTGCAAAACTAAACATCATCATCACTCTTTCACCCCCCCCCCTCCTCTGTCAACACTCCACCCCTACCCACTCCTTTTTACCTTTCCATCATATGACTCCAAAATATGTTCCCTGCCAAGTGCTAAAAGCCAAGTTGCAAATCCTCAACTTCCCGCCAAAAACCAATTGTAAGGCTGGGATCATCTCTTCACATCCTATGGCTCAAAACAAGTGTGGGAATGGCTCAGAAACCCTAAAGGGTGAATATAAAAGGAAGAAGTGGGAAGCAGAGAAGAGTAGTAGATTTTTAGGGTTAAAATAGAATTTAGTGTAGTTTAGTTTTAATTAGTATAAGCTTTATCCTTTTTAATTTTACTTTCACTGATGTACTCTTCTATTTGAAATCAATGCAATTCAAGTTTCTGTAACAAAATTTCAAACTACTTATTTAGTCATGCTTATTCCCACTGCTTATCTTTTAACTCATGCTCATTAGTACCTTATTCTGTATATACTAGTGCTTATGTCTGTTTGATTATTGCTTATTTTAGTATTTTCATTTGCCTAATCTGACATTTGCTTGTTATTACATGTTTTAGCTCTAATTAGTATAAGGTAGTTATAGCTTACTTAGTATTTCCCATTCTGTCACTTTAACTTTTAAATAAGTAATTTAGGCTAGTTAATCAGTTTACATCAGTTGGATAGCTTAATCTCACTCAAAACCTATAAAAACACAAAAACAGTTGAAGTTAAAGGGGTGTTTGGCAAATGATGGTTCAGAGCATTTTTAAGTGTTTTTGTTGGTATTTTTAGCTGAGACATGCCCATTTGAATTTCATTAGGATAGTCAAGCCTTGAAAACCCATGGTTGTTTGAGTGAAAGTCAAAATTGGGTCATAGGTAGAAATCTGTCACAACAGGTTGATTTCAAGTTCTAAGATCTTAGGATTAGGTTTAATATTGTTACATTTAGCCCTAGCAAGTCCTGCTCCATCATAATACTCCATTTAGATTCAGATTAAGACAATTGTAGTTCATCTTAGTCAACTTGTTCAAAAATTGCAAAAGTCAAATGTGGAGTCTGTCAAAATGGGACAATATTTAAGTCAATGCATAGGGTTTAAAAGAGGTTGAGAGTGGATATATTTTGTTGTTTTGTATTATTTGGTTGCTAGTGAACCTGAATCAAGAAAAAAAATTGGGTTTTAGAGGTCATTTGCTTACCTAGTTTTAGCCTTGAACTTGCTCAGCTGAGCTTGTAAATGCCCTGCACCCAGCCTTTTGGCCTTCTGACCCGTTTTCCCAATCCCATAACTTGCTCAATTTTTAGTCTTTTGCCTTGATTCTTGTTATTATGAAAAGCCTTCTATGCTGTCTTGATTTATGCATGCTCAATTTGGGTTGTTTGCTTATTTTTTAGCTTAATTTGGCTCCTCAAGTGACCCCACTCAGTCCCCTTTCTGCTGGTACTTCAGTTAACCACTGAGCTTTTTTGATCCATTGTTGCTTTAGTTGTTGTAGTAGGTTGTTTTTAGCACTCTAGTGTGTTAAGACTGTGGCTTGTTGTGTTAACTCTTGGTTTGAGCCTAAGTGCTTAGTGGACTAAATTGCTTATCCCATTAATCTCACATAAGTTCTCACTTCCACTGTTAGATAATTAAGCTTGCATAAGCTTAAGCATTGCCTGAATCTAGTTACTTTAGTTCCTTTTGAGATCATATAAGCTGCTCCACCCTATTCTCTTGGTTGTGAGCTTATTGGATTAGCTCTTGGCTCATAACTGATTGACTGTTTGGACTTCCCATTTCAGTGAATTGAGCACATTTCATAAGCCCCTAGTTTTCTCATCACTCAAGCTCATCCTGAGCTTGTGGGCTTTTTGGAAAGCCCCTCAGGTCTCCTTTCTAGATTTCTATTTGATTTGGTCCCTAGGTCACTCCAGTGGGCCCCACATTGGCCTGCACTTCACCATTTTGGCCTGTTTTGTATGCAAGGTTGGCCATGTGCTTATTTACTTCTAGCAGCTCATTCCTTTTACTTATTTGTTTCCTTGTAGATTATTTCAAGTTGTTGTTGTCTATTGTTGGCTTATTTAGTGCTATAGGTTAGTAGATCAGCTTAATGAGCAGCTTATTCCTCATTTCAAGTCTTAATAAGCCTTAATAGCAATCTGCCATGCTTATTAGTCTGCAACTTGCTTATTTTTAAGCTTCATCAAAAGTACCTTCACAAAAGTTCATTATTTCCAGTAGATAAATAGATTTGCAAAGGAAAATTTTGAAAAAGCCAAATATAAATGAAGTAATAGCTTCTATTTAAGAAGCTTATTGCTTATTTGCTTAGTTTTCTTAAGCACGTAGTGTTTTTATAATTTTCCTAGGTTCTTGTAGTTATAAAATAATTTCTGTAATTTTTTCATATTTTTCTCTTTTCATTTAGTATTTTTAATAATTAATATTAGTTTTTATTAATTAATAATTAGTTAATAATTAATAATAATTATTTAAAAAGTCTTAAAAATATATTTTCAGTTTTAAAATTAGTTTTATAATATTTTAGATTTTTCCAAATTTAATTTTCATATTTTTAGTGTATTTTCATAATTAGTTATAATTTAGTGTAATTTAAATAATTAAAAGTAAATAGGAAAATAGTAATTAATTAATAATAAATAATTAAATACTGTAAAAATTATTTTTCTTTTTCTAAAAATTTTCTTTTATCATTAGGATTGTAAAAATGTAATTTTCATATTCGTAGGTATTTTATTTCACAAAAACTCGCGTTTTATTTCGTACGTTAACGTAACTTTAAATCAAACGAACGCGTTTTTAGACTTAGCTAACGTTTTTAGTATATCTGATCATCAGTAATTGTTACTATAGTGTTTCTAAGTTATTTTCATTCCTCGTATCTTAGTGTAATCAATCACTCACTCAAACCCTTATTCCTGTCCAAATTCACCCGATCACAAACCCGTTTTTATACCATCACACCTCATCGGGACATAACGACCCGGGGAAACCCCTATACTTCCACGGAGATTGACTCTTAGGCAGTTTGACCTTGTTGACCATTCCCTGGTCAATTTAGGTTGACCGTTCAGAGCCAATCAATTTTTGGCGCAGCTGCCGGGGAGGTCGTGCGCGTATTCTAAACGGTTTTACATATTAGTGAATCTGGATATACACTCATTGTATATTTACCATCCTTTGTTCATATTTTCTTATTATAAAAACAAAACAGGTCCCAAAAACATTTTAAAATCAGTTTTCAACGAACACAAAAAACCCAAAAAGATTTTCTTTCTTATTCGTATAAAATATTTATCAAAAATACCAAAAATATTCACCTTTACCCTCTCACATCTTTGATTCTTCATTTCTTACCCTCTATAAACCTTTGATTCTTTCCTATGTCGTATCCACACCATTTGGGTTGCTAATGGTGTGGTGGCCCTCATAACGGTGAAAATTGCCCCGTCTGTGGCATGGTAGAGTCAGGAAATGGGTCTGTCTATAACCAGGATCCCTATTCTTACCATGACACAACTGATTTATTCCACCAGCCACCAAACCATGAGATACTGACATATTCGTATGAATATTGTAGAGGTCCTCATCAAGGATTTGAGTGTCAAACCGGAAACACGTTTGTCTACAAACAGTTTTCTGGTAACGCTCAGAATTTTGAAAATTACCAATATCCATACGATTTACCAAACCAGACTCAACAGTTTAAATGTTGTGAGTACTGTGGTGGTTCACACTGCAGTTCTGATTGTCAATCAGGAAACACACTTGTCTATGAGCAGTTTCCTGATAACAATTATGACTCTAGCACATACGACTCACAGCACATCAGTTTTACTGTTGTGATTACTGTGGAGGTTCACCTTCAGCTCAGATTGTCAAACACGGAATCCAATTCCCTGTAACAATCTTGACACATCATATTATAACCAACCTCCACAGTCCCAATTGAGTCAGGCACTTCTTCCAGAAATGCAAAATATGATGAAAATTTTTGATGAACTTAAGGATTTAGTTAAAAATCTTGCCCAAAAAGACACTCATCAAAAATCCATGGAATAATTGCTAGCTAAAGAGCAGGCTGCTAGACTAAATTCCCAAGATGCCTATGAAAAATCTATTAGGGAATCCATTGCAAAAGAAAAAGCAGCCAAATCTAGCTCTTTGTTCCGTTTTATTCCTGATGATAGTGATGATGAAGATACACTTGATATCCTTCAATTCTATAAAGATTCATCAAGTTCATCAGTTGATATCCCAGCAGTTGAGATTCCATCTCAAACAACTGCTATCACACCCGAGGTTCCCACTCACTCTCTGAGCATGGGGGACGAGCATCTTGACACTGTTCCTAAAAAGGAATCAGACGAATTCATAAAGTCTAGTGTTGAGAACCTTGTCCCAATCCCAGGAGAGTCACAGAGAATTCTTGAGCATGTGTGTGATCTTCCTTCCCCTCTTGAGTGTTCAAACGATCATTTTGAGACTTTCTCAGATTTTAATGATGATTGTACATCTCATGGAGACATTGAGTATATTGAGGCATCACTCCCACAGTCTGATGCTGATCCTCTTCTTGAGGAGTTCGCCGATGAACTTACTCACATCAATCCACTTTCATTGGAAAGTGATGATGGTCTCCTCGACTTTGAAGCCGATCTTGGAGAAATTGAAAGTCTCCTATATCATGATCCACCACTCAGTTCTTATCACAGCAGTCTAATAGAGAATGATAATCATTTTGTTCCTGAAGCATTTAATACGACTTTCACCAACCCTCTATTTGAATTCGAATCTGAATTCACTTTGATTTATGATAATCCAATCTTCGGTATTCGGAATGAGGATTGTGATGAGTCTATTCCGGAACATGAGTTCACAGATTCACATCTTGTGAATAATTCTCTTCATAAGGAGTTCTCCGGTGAACTCACTCATCATATTATGACTCCTCCGGAGTTTGATAGCCCGGGGGGATATGCACTCAATAATGAGAATTTGCAAATTCTCACCCACCCTCCCGGGATGTTTTTGAGCTTAACCCTTGAAATCCAAATTCAGGCTACTGAGCCTGCTCTCGAGGAAGAAGATCAAATCATGATTTTCATCATGGTTTTCTTCCTTTTCTTCACCTATATGGTTACTTCTTCTCTTATTCACTCCTTCGGGAATGAAGACATTATCTTTGACCCCGACATTTTCATGTATCATTATCTTGAGCCGGATACTTATCTCATCGGTGTGGAACTTTCACGTGCTTCAAATGTTTGTCCAAACATCTTGAATGAAAGTCCGATGGAGATTGTTTCTTCCACATCATGCTTCCCCATGGACAAATGAGTTCGGGGTCGAGTCAAGCTAGCGACTCGGTAAACAAAAATAGTAGCATGCTTATAGGGTTTTCACCCTAAATGTGGGGTATTACCCCTACTGTGGTTACAAATAAAGTGAAAAAAAAATATATATATATAGTGTTTCCACATTTAGCTTGTAATGTTGTCTTTTTACGTTCTAAGAGTCGGCATAATAGCCGAGACTTTGAATATTGAGGACAATATTCATTCTAAGTGTGGGGGGTATTTCGCTATTCTAGCAAATTTTATCACATTTTACTATCTTATACCCCCGTTTTTGCCCAAAATTTTAAAATTTTTTTCACTAAAGTTCAAAAATTTTTGTGGTTATCAGTCCGCCATGACTAAACGACAAAAGGATTGGCTAATCCAGGAGCAAACGGCTCTTGGTAAAGATATATCAAATCCGTTGATGGCTTGCAATTTGCCCAAAATTGTATGGTAAATCAACTCGCCATATCCCAAAAAGTGAATGAGTTGGCTAGCCCGCAAGATTATGGCTTGTGGTAAAGGCAGTGGAAAAACCATAATTGGTAATCAGCTCACCAAGATGTTAACTATTCCATCAAGAGTTGGCTAGTCCAGAAGCAAACGGCTTTTGGTAAAGACAAATCAAATCCGTTGACAGCTGGTGGTTTGCTCAAAATCACATGGTTATCAGGTGGACCATAGTTCTTACTTGAACTGATACATTTGGCTACTCCAGAAGTAATGGCTTTTGGTAAAGAGTTAGACGTGCAAAGTGAGTAAAAAAAAATGATAGCCTTGCTCCTCTAGTGGTGATTGTGAGATCAAATAAGATCCCTTGTATTTCACCAACATAGTATCATGTATTTGTGTTTGTAGAATATCCTCTATTGCAAGGTCAACCTAAAAATCAAATAAATTATGATAACAAAAAAGTATTATATGTTGTAAATAAAACATAAAAATTATTTAGAATGAAAACTTACTTTTCTAATAAATTGAGTTAGACGTGTGTTGGATGATATAAATCTCTTTATAAATGCATTAATACTCTCCGACCTTCCTGTTGTTGTCATGCCACCAAAAAAAACTCACGAAGATAAGTTGGCACCCAAAACTTTTTGATACGATATAACCCATTTATATGTTTATTTTCGCCCAACTCATATTTTGCTATCACTAATGGCCATTGGTTCTCGAACTCTTCTATTGTGTCTAACTTGTATAAGCTATAAATCCGAGCACCAACTTGAATAATCACCTTTTAATATGGAAATGAACCAACCACTTAATTTAGATGTAATGTGCCATATACAAAATGCATGTTTTGTAGAAGGCATCTCTTTTGCAATTGCTTCCGTCATCCACGAATCTTGATCAGTTAATATCGTGTTGGGTGGTTTCGTCATGAGCAAAACGAATTGCTGTAATTATTAAAAAGTTAATGAGACAAAGACATTATAGAGTTTCATATAAATGCATTATTGTCTATTAATGTGAAGAAATGTAAAGCATCTTAGTTTATCAAGATACTAAAATACATGTACGAGAAAAATTCTATGGCAAAGGAAATAATAAAAAAAAAATGTTTTTCTTTTAAATGCTTTTGCACTTACGTAAACAAATTTTTAGGCACCATACTTGTGTGTACATGTTTTAAAAAATTCCATGATCTAACAAACTAATAAATAAACAATGAGAAAAAATTAAATACCTCCATAAGCCATTTAAATGTTTTCGTCGTCTCATTGCACAAAAGTGCACATCCAAATAAAATAGTCCTTCCATTATTGTCGATGCCAACAAATATGCCAAAAGGCATGTAATACGAGTTCACCTTATATGTAGTATCAAATGCAACCACATCTCCATATTTTTTGTACCACTCAAAACATTCGGGAGGAAACCAGAATATGTGTTCTAACTTGTTTTCATCATCCTTCGTAAATGCGTATTGAAAGTTAGAGTTTTCACTCTTACTTTTCATGCAATATTCCAAAAGGGCTTTAGCATCATTATGTGAGTATTTTTCATAAATTTTACTAAAAAAGTTACGAACATCCTTACTAAGGAATGATAGTTGTCCATGACTTACATTTTTTTCAAGCTCCATAACACGCATAATTTGTCTGATCGACAAACCACCTTCTTTGAGCAAGAGTATGCGCTTTTCATCTTCCGTTGTAATACTACGATACGAAGGAAGAAACCGAACCTCATCAGTAGACAACAACTCATGATTGTGCTCTAAATTCAAAATAGTGACTTGCCATTCTTCCCGAAAAAATTCATTTTCTCTTCTTAATGTAATTCGCATATACACCTTGCACCCACATTTTGAAGACGTTCGATTTCTTTGTACTTTTGAGTAATCCACCATTTTAGGCTTTGGTTTTCCTTCGCGGTGACAAAAAAATCCCGTCGTGACTTTTCTCCATTTTTATTATTATTATTAAACCTTCCGTGTAGGATTGAGAATCCATTTTTTTTTGCAAAATTTTGATAAAATGCAAATGCTTCTTCTTCACTAAAAAAATATTGACCCACAAATGGTTTATCGAGAGCATCTTGCTTAATTTGTTCGCCTTCTTGAAAAATAATTTCATTTAGAACAATATTAATTGGATCTAAATTAGTTGGAATTTCATTTAGATCAAATGAAACTTTGTTATGCATCTTTTAGAATATGCAAAGTAAAATGAATTGTTTACCTTTGGACTACTAAAACAAGAATAACTTTGACGTATATGATATGTAGGAAATGAGAGAAAGAAATTAAAAATGTTGTTGTAAGAGAATAGAGAAATCATGTATATACTAGACGAGTACCCGTGCATAGCAACGAGATTTTATAGCGGCAAATAGTTTTAGTGATAAAAAAAATTATTGGTTATAAAAGAAAAATAGTAAAAGTTTGAGGATTTGGGGATTACACATAATATTTTGCAACCCAGTTTGACCCGGGGGTTCAACCGGTTGAACCGTTCCGGTCAAAAAACGTTCAATTTAAACCGGGTCATCCCAACAGGTTGGGTCGAAAAAATAGGTCAAATTAAACCGGGTCAACCCGTTGGGTATGAAGCGTCCCGGATCAACCCGGTTTTCGATGTGTATTAAGCATTTGACTTTTAAAAGGTCAAGTATCATTTCATAATTATTTTAAGTTTTCTTTAACTTGTACTAGTATTACAATATATGATAAGTCATTATCTACATATTAAACAAAGTAACTTCATCTAACTCAGGGGAGGAGCCACTGTATATTATCTTGGCATGACCGTATATTGCTTTAAGGAGAAACGGAGAATTATTACCGTTCCAGAAAATGTGATTTTCGTTTTGATTTGAATAAACCATATATTTTGTATCTGCAAGACTGCAACATATCATAATCTTTAAATTCACATAAACTCCAAACAAAATTCATGCCGACAACCACAACCTGAAACCAAAAAAAAGTTACAAAATATGATATGTTCTATCGCTTTCCATATATTCCATGATAGTCACCAATATCTATAATACTATAAGATTCAGTCCCTAAATTTAATGTTGAGTTATGATGATAGAGTTTGTAGAGTTAGAAACAAGTTGGAGTCGTTTAGTAGTTGCATAGGGTACAAGATAGCTAATGCTCGGAATTCAATGCAACCTCATAATAACTATACAATCATGAAAGGAGATGAAGTGCAAGGGTTGCCCAAATTGATCACATAGCATTTAGTATAGAATTAAAAGTCGGTTAGATGAAGTGCAAGGGTTGCGAAAGGTAGCAAGAATAATTAATGATTTAACCTAATTCATGCCTATATAAACCGGCCAAAATCACATTTAGTATGTATATTTGTAGATGATTCACACATCTTTTAGATCTTTGATTGTTGGTAGCGGTATGTAAATTCTCTTTTGCAACATTTTGGAGATGATTCACACATCTTTTAGATCTTTGCAATTAACTTGCTCTTTTTTTTTTCTTAATTTAGTTATCATACGCAGGTACCATGAAAATCACACAAGATCATGCATGCTTAGATAAATGGAACCAAAGATTGTGATACCAACTATTTTCTTTGTTTCTTACATATTTATGTGATTGTTATATATATATATATATATATATATATATATATATATATATATATATATATATATATATATATATATATATATATATATATATATATTATGTTAATGCATTTTCATATACAAGTAATTTATGTGCGTTTTCTATTGATGTAGCTCACATGTGCGAATTGATTCAAGAAAATGTGCACGAGCATGTATGTAAAACAACATTTAAATGGTTAAATGATACTTTTTAGCGTGATTAGTTTATGTAAGTAATTGCTTTCGAATGCTCTTTGAGAAATATTAGAATGAATTTATCGTGTACAATTGAATTATTATTGAAAAGAAGAAGGTCGCGCATCGCAAAGTGTTTTGTTTTTTATATGTAGAATCATTAGTGAGAAACCAATATTTACGCCAATTAAATGAGTTTGCCATAATAGCAAAATACGACATATTAAAAATATCACATTGAGTAATGAATAGAAAGGAAAAAATACATAATTTTGACTTAAATCCGTTTGTAAATTATAATATCAAATAAAAAAGTTGAGTTTTAAACATAAGCAAAAGTTCAAACTTTTATCGAAAAACAAAACCGGTGCATTTAAGGTGAAGTATATACAACATCGAGATGGAAGTGCAAGGCTTGCCGGAATTTATCACATGATATTTAGTAATTAGTATATAATTAAAAGTCGGTTATGGATTGAGATGAAGTTGAAAAGGTTGCAAGAATAATTGATGATTTAACCTAATGCAATATATATAGATATATGTGTTATGTTAATGCATTTTCATATACAAGTAATTTATGTGCGTTGTCTATTGATGTAGCTCGAATGTGCGAATTGATTAAAGAAAATGTGCACGAGCATGTATGTAAAGCAACATTTAAATGGTTAAATGATACTTTTTAACATGATTAGTTTATGTAAGCATGTAACTTGAATAATGAATATAAAAGAAAAAGTATATAATTTTTGCTTAAACCCATTTGTAAATTAAAAAAAATAAGTTTAAGACATAATAGTGGAGTCCAAAGGTTTTAGGAATTATTAATAGTGTGTTAATTAATATTCATTTAGTTAACTATTTAGAATTGAGTTTATTGATAAACTTTATTAACATTAGTTAGACTTTAATGTTAATTTTCAATAAAATTAGTTGTACAATAAAATGAGATGAAGCTAAAAAGGTTTGTAACAATTTTTATACAGCTTATGTGGCATTATTATATATACATTATTACACAAACTTTAACTTACAAACTTAATAAAGAAAATATTTAACGCATATTAAACTATGACAAATTAGATAGACCCCGTGTGCTTCATATTACCATGCAAAAACCATCTAATAGACAAGTATTGTAGGGCTAAGTAATAGACCAAAAGAAACAAAGCCATTTTTTTTATCATGCAAATAAGTAATATGCCAAAAGAAACAAAGCCATCACAACTTAATAACCAAAAGCCCATATATAGAATACAACACCACAATACCAAAACAACATCAAACACTTTTAAATTTTTATACAAGAAAGTTAAGATATTTCATACAACATACTAAACAATAATTAAGTATACACTCGCCAATATACAGAAAGAATACACGATTAACAATTAGATTCTTAGCCCGTGCGTAGCACTGGTTCTGCCTGCCTCGTTCACTATAAAGTTTCAGTATAACATTTGACTTTTAAAGTCAACTATCATTTAAGAATCGATATAGTTTTACTTAACTTGTTCTAGAATCATCATAAGTCATTACATCAAGTATATCCCAAGTCTGTTTAAGAAAATTTATTACCCCAAAAATTCAAGTTGTTGAAGACACATAAAAAAGATTACAACATAAAAAATGAAGGATCGTATATAAAGAAAACCATTTCTAACCTCAAGATCATTCATATTCTTTTGATTTTGCATCTGCATTGTTTTCTGACGTGAAATGATTTTGCATCTCCATTGTTTAGGGGTTGTTAATGTTCAATTGTCATTTTCCCGTTTGAAATATAATGTGTATGAAGTAAGTTTCTTGTCCATCAATTTGATAGGTGTTTCCAGCAATATAGGTTTCTTACATTACTTTGCACCTTTAAATACTTTCATGCAAAGTTTGATATTTTCCATATTTTCCAAACGCCATGAGAAATGTAGTACAGCCTAGTGCATGGCTAAATGCATGGAAAGTATTGAAAAATAAGTTCCTTTGTTAGTTCCAGTTTTTTGGCATTAATGGGCTTAATGAAACGCATGGCTAAACGCATGGAAAGTATTGAAAATAAGTTTCTTTTGTTAGTTCCAGTTTTTTTTGGCAGTAATGGGCTAAATGTACAGCCTAGTTTAATTTCAAACGCATGGCTTAATTTCCCTCTTAGCTTGCATTACTTTCCTTTATTAAGTTTTTCAACATTTCACAAACCTTGAATTTCACTTTTTTATTTTTTCATCTTTGATCATTTTTACATTATAAGTAGTAAAGATAAAGATAAAGATACATATTACTTGGCGCCAAAATATTATTTGGAAGATTGATTGTTAGCCATATTAAACAAAAATATTTATTGTATCTTTAGGAAAAAATAAAAAAGATTTTATCTTTAAAGAAATAGATAGCTAAAAATCACCATTTATAAACATAGGGAGTAATTGACGTATGACATAGAAAATATAAAAGACTTGTGGACTTGTAGAAAATATAAAATGGATTAAATATAAAAGGGTAAAATAGGTATGACATAATATGTGTAAATTAGTAAATGTAGAGTAATATAAAAATAGAAATTATCAAGTTCATTAATGTTTTTAACAATTGCCCATTGGGCAGTGAATAGCATTTCGCTAATAGAAAAAGTTGTGGCAGTTTATATATCAAAAGGCAGATGAAATGTATTTATTGATTTCAGTAAAATTTCTAAATGTTATAGTTTACCTTAAAGATGTTTCTTCATATTACTTTTCAGTTTTTTTAATCAGCTTTGTAAATGTAATGTTCCGTCAAATTTTCAAGTTTTTGTTTTGTATCCCGATGCTTTGGTTTTTGTTTGATACGGTTAACTAAATGGTAACAATATAGATGACTTGCATGTGAAATTTGATTTTGACTAACTAGTTTATATGTGAAATCAAAAATGACATAATATAATAAAGGGTCAATTACTTAAATAGAGTAATTTTGCCGTTCAAAAAAAAAAAAATTTACTTAAATAGATCAAGAGAAATTTGCCACATCCGCAAATAATATCTAACAAGCACAATACTTCATAAAATGTTATGCATCAACAAAATATATAAACAACATCGCCATAAAATGTTATGCATTTACCACATGCTTCGTGTTATCTGATTTCGTCTTTAGGGGCCGCTACACAAGCGTACGTCTCTCCTATAACTATTTCCTTCGATCATCTTCAGGAGATTCCAACTCGTGTTGATGCTTGCATGTGACATACCTGAAAAAATGTAGGGAAGTTGTGTCCTAAATGAACTTGAGTAGCTAAAACCAACATTAATATATAGCACAACAACAATAAACATCATACCATAGTACAAAATCAATTTAAGAGTTAAGCAAAAAACAACTTTAGGATATCAAATTTAGTAGCCAGCATATATCAGCAAATAACAAGCAGTCCCAATCTTTGTTTGTCAACATTATCTTGTGCAAATAGGTTATCATGCACCATTAGGCCACAAAGAATTCGTAACTATATACAACGAGCAAACATGAATAACGCTGAATCATTGATATGTTGGTTGTCAAGTGCTAACAAGACATGTATTATGAAAGCCATACAGTTAAAACGTACTTAATAACTTGAAACAACTAGTCGAATCAATAAAATAAAGCCTATCAACTATCATTTAAAATTTACAGTAACAGCTAATAACACAAGTGAAACTAGACACTTGGAAATACTAGCATTACAATAGCACCAAGAAGACAAAATTAGCCACGATAGTGTATTTGCAAGTTTTGGGAACCAAATAGGAGTATATATAATACCGATCCTTTTGCAAGCCAGCTCATCGATCCGCATGATCAGGACCTATCAACCGAATGAATGGCGTAGATCAATGATATTTGGTTTTGTTTTGTAAGGTGGGATTTAAATCCACGTTATCGATCCATGTGACTATGGATTTCAACCAAAAATTGCAAAAAAGAAAAAGAAAGCCGCGTCTAAGAGTTGGATGAACTTCATTTATTTTGGTTGGTGGTAGAAGTAATGGTGGTGCAATAAAGCTAATTGTGAAGATGTAGTGTTAAAAATGAGAAACCCTAGCAGAAATTAAATTTATTGGATTTTAAATATATTGGACACAAATTATTAATGCAAATTAATTTAATAGTGCCCAATTCGAAAACAATAAAATAATAAATTATGCTTATAGATGATATGATATAATTATGTGCTATTATTTTATGTGTCAAAAATCCTGCTGTTTACTTTGTTTAAAGTGTATACTTTGTCCTTGAAGGAGATAATCGAGTCACAACACCTAAAGTACGACTTCATGTGTTTATCTATAATCTTTATGCAATCTTTTATATAATAAAATAAAACCTTTATTGGGAATTTTGCATTTCAAATAATCAATTCATACCTAATTTAGTAATAATTTTATTAAAAAAAAGATTATTTTCTTATTAGGTAATATTTTATATTTATCCATAACACAAGTAGAAGATAAATACAAAAAATATAGATAAAATATTTAAAAAAAAAAGATTATTTATTTTATATTTATCCATAACACAAGTAGAAGATAAATACAAAAAATATAGATAAGATGCAATTAACAATAGGATTAAAATTTTTAAATAATTATTTCAAAAAATTAAAAAAAAAAAAAACCCGCGCGTGCACTGGTATTATAACTAGTAGCCTAAGTATACAACGATCTTGACTTTATCTTATTTTTCCATAAGGGAGTTATTGATCGTGTCAATCTTGGTCTGCTGCCATCGAGTGAGGGTAGCTGATTAACTGTTGTAAGAGCATTAAGATAGTTTCACTCTTTGACAAATTATAGGCTAATGTCCTTAAGAACCATGTACTAATATCAAAACTTATAAGGTTGTAAATAGGGGTGGCAATTATCGACACGACACGAAGTTAAATAGGTTTGGGTTCGGGATAAACATGTTTGCGTCAAAAACAGGTCAACTCGTATAACCCGTTTAATAAACGGGCCGTGTTTTGGTTGAGTAAGTATTAAACATGTCGACCCGTGAATCCGTTTAAGTATATATGTCTCTAAAAGTAGAATATATAACTTGAGTTTTATGTTCGATTTAGATTAAATACATTTTGTTATATACTTTAATGTATTACGATTATGACTAAGATATCATTGAAATTGCCGCATAATTATTTATATGTTATTTTTATCATTTTTTAGATCCTTATATCATTTTGCATTTAAACCATTTAAACCGACAAACCATCAACCTTATTTACCACTTGACTTATTTACTTAAACAAGGTAAACAGGTTACACGTGTTATGCAGGTTTGGGTTAGAGTTGAGTTTCTTGACACGATTAATAAATGGGTTGTGTTTGGGTAGAGGTTATAACAACACGCGAACCCAAATAGGTTAACCCGAACACGACTCGATTGCCACCCCTAGTTGTAAATGTTAACTGTTGAGTTACGGGTACTTGACCAATCCATAAAAGAAGTGGCAACAGGCACAAATCAACTTTCGAATTTCAACCAAATCACATGTGAAACTATAACCAATCAAATGGTCTGTAAATCTTCAGAGCATATGACTACAACCAATACAAAAATAACCAATTCTATGTTTTCAACTTTCACACTCCTAGTTAAAACTATACCATTTACACAAAATTGATCCATTAATCTGCTCCTACATAGAAAGGCTTGGACACCAAGACGGGGTTGGAGGTGATCTCTTGATCTTATGATTCTATCTGTTTGCATTTTATGTCTACTACGAGATGGCGAATGTGAGGAGCATACCATTTTACTCGTTCTACATGTTCTACAGATACATCCCAATTGTAACCTGGAAAATCACATCAAGTTCAGACTTTTTTAAGCATTACAAGAACATGATGGGGTTGCATGCCCTAAAATATATACCTTCGGATCTTGAAATTTCTTTAATGGATTTTGAGACTTGTTGTGTCCATGATTCTTCTTCAGAGTCCTTCACGTTGCCATGCACGTGCAGCATCCCACCTTTGCTCCTGCAAAACAAATGTTTAACGAGAACCACATAAATATAAACAGTTAAACAGCCAGAAAATACTGTAATGAACTTGTCAAGAGTGAAATTACCTTAAAGCCCTTACGGCAGTTGCCCAGCTACCCTCACTCGATGGCAGCAGGCCAAGATTAACTCGATCAGCAACTCCCTGAAAAAAGATAGCGTCAATATCATCGTATCAGGGTCTACAAGATCCTCTTGCTAGTCATGATTGGTATTAACCAGTAAAATAATTTGAAATATATCTTTGGGTGATTGTATAAGATTAGAAGTATAAAACAAGAAGCCATACTTTAGGTGCTGTAGCACGATTATCTCCTTCAAGGACAACACAACGACAAGCCACACCATTTGCTTCGAGATTGCGCCTGAGAGCCTCGATTGCATGGGGATTCCATTCACAAGCATACACCATTTTCGCATTAGCCCTGTTTAAACCACATTATCATCAATAAAAAGTATTAAAATGTAACCAATAAAAAGTTTTAAAATCAAAATATTTCAATTTCCTTACAATAGGTCCAAAATTATCATAACTGTAGTTAATAAATGAATAGGAAAATTTCGTACTTGACTAGGAAAGGCAACGTGAAGTATCCGATGCCACAAAACAAGTCAACAATAACTTCCTCTTTGCAATCAAGTTGTCCCATCCTACGCTTCTCAGAAAGATTACCCCACGAGAACATGCACTTAGTAGCATCAAATGAATAAAGAACCCCATTTTCCCGATGATCAACCCACCCATTGTCCCCAATAAGCATCTCCAACCCACTATCTCTCGTTCCATTTGGTGAAATCCTGCCCTAAGAAAATCAAGTTTCATTAGTTGATTAACCAACTATAATATTTTGTAACATAGTAAAGTTACAGAATGTTAGCTTACTTGTCGAGCCAGGCGACTAGCACCGAGTGATTCAGCAACACTCAACCAAAGCTCCTTCCCTAGCGAGTCCCATACTGAGTCCTTAAAAGAAGTCATGGGAAGAACAACAATGTCCCCTAACCGCTCCCATCTGATAACCAAGAAAATATCAAACCACATTTTTTCTAAATTTTGCAAAAATGTCTATATATGAGTCGCTTAGGGATGTTTGGTAGTGCATATAAACTGATTAACAGCAAAGCATAACAAAATATAACAAACACCATACCTTGTAGGTAGTTGTTCCAAGAGTGCTTCAGGTAAATTGTGGCGATTTAACAAAGAAGCAACTGTTTCTTTCATTACTTCCAATGGAGAACGTGAAGCTTTTTTAACTTTTAAAACATGGTCAGCATGTGTGGATGCATGTAATACAACCAAAAGATCCAAAGCTCTAGCACTCGAAATAACCTTATTTATTTCTCGTAAATCTATGTCATTTGAATCGTCTACTGTTTCATTTGGACTCAGTTTCTTATTTTGGTAAAGCCCCGCAAATTCTTTAGTAACCGGGAAACAAATATGAACTCCATCTTGCTGTGTATACACTTTTCTATCCATATCTAACCATCCAAACGTTTTCAATAAATCCTTCGCGGGTTTCGCATGCTTTTTGTCAACTTGAAGTACCCAATGTAAAGGAGACATCGTTTTACCATAAATGCCCTCAATATTCAAATCAGAAACTCCGTTTGATATCTTTTCAATTTGGGTAGTTTCTTTATCCTCGGTTTCATCCAAAGAAAGCAACGGAAGCAAGTTTATTCTCATTGGTTCACTAAACCTGGTTCCAAATGCATAACAAGAGGCCCCACCGCCAACAATAACAAGATCATCACCAACAATACTAGTCGAGCAACGAACAAAAAGGTCTTCACCAATAGATTCCAACTTGATTCGCTTCCATACAGTGAACCCCACTTTGAATAATGATAGTTCTTGATAGTGTTGTTTGATAGGACAACCTCCCAAGACACCAATATAGTTTTTGTACACAAACATTGTGTGGGAGAATCTAGCGTAAGGTGTACTTCCTGTCATCTTTTCTTTCTTCCAAGTGGATGATTGAATGTCAAAACTGTAAAGATCACCTAGTGGTGTTGCGCCATCGTATCCTCCAAACATATATAATTGGCAATCGTAAGCTACCAATGTGTGGGAATGACGAGATGACGGTTTTGCACCTCGAACACTTACTTCTTTCCATGTTAAGTTACAGGTATCAAGCTTATACATTGCTGAAGAGATGCTGCCATTTTGAATCCCACCAAAAACATATATGTTTGATCCTATAACCGCTGCTGCATGCCGATGACTGTAAATCATTAAAGATTAAGATGATTATAGTACTAGAAGATTAAAAACATGGAAATGAAAAAGATTTACAGAAGAATCAAGATAAACATGCATGTTTGACCTTTGAGGAAAGTCAATCCCACTACACTGTAGCTGCTTCCATTCATTATTTGTTGTATCAAGCACCCAGACATCGTTCAGTACATTCCCCGGATCTCCTCTACCTCCAATAACAAACATAAGCTCTCCTACTAAAGAAGCCGTGTGACCCAAACGTGGGGATGGAGTGCTTGCAAAGTCAATTAATTGTAGTTGACCCGACAACGAATCTAAAAGCCATGAATCATTTCTCCTTGCATGCCTTCCAATGCCTCCAAAACCACCAAACACAAGTATTGATTTGGGACTTTTTGTAGTTTCAAGTGTACAGGCTGAATGACCCCAGAGGTAAAGCTTCTCAATTGGTTCGCCGGTAATCTCTATCGGTTTTAAGGCAAGACTAAGTTCAGGAACTCCTAAAAACGACCAAAATCATTATCAAATTCATAACTGATATCATGTTCGAAGGAAAGTGCCCTATAACTACACATAAAGTAGCATGTAACAAACTTAGGTGAAATCTATTAGTTAAACTTTACAAGTAGTGACAAAATCATTAGTTGAAGAATCAAACCGAACATTATGTGATTACGTTTAGTTAACGAACTAGACTAAAGGGGTAACATTGCAATTTCCACAAGACACACAACACGTAACTAATAAAACAATCATAGTTCATGAGCTCGTATAAAATCCAATAACCTCGTATCAGTTTTGAACTATAGGATCTAGCAAACTTTTTTACAAGATACAAAATTTACAAACAGATAGATATGCAATTACATGAAGGTGCATAATTCTATTCGGTTTGCTAAATAATGAGACTTCAGAATATGATGAAATTCGGCTATTAGTTATACGACCTTACAACTAGCCATCAATCGCATCAATACGTTGCAAAAAAGAATATGATTAGTAAGATCAATACGTTCACTCGCCTTATAAAACCAACACCGGTCATATGCTCATATAGTAGTACCTTTCAGTAAGTTTGTCATTGTTGTCTACACTAAAAATTAATCAACTCATATCAGTTTTGAGCTATAGGATCAAACAAACCTTTTTACGAGATAAATAAAACTAATAAACAGATGGATGGTTTAATCACATAGAGTTGCATATTTCTATTCGTGTTGCTAAATGAACAAACATCAAAATATCAACATAGAATAAAAATCTTACCATTACGTGTGTCATCTTTAGATTCCTTTGTAAGTGGAATATCTTCAACTACATTGCTAATCTCCTGATTCAAGTCTAACGACTCACAATCACCGATATCTGCTCCCCTAAAAAACTCACTCTTCAACAACGCGTCGTGAAAACTATCACTTCTCTTCCTGTTAGCTTCCATTTTCTCATTAGCAATCTCAACAAGATACCCCAAATACTCCTTCGAAATCATCATCTTATCACTACTCCCCAACGGCACTTCCAACCTAATCGAACACCTAATCGCAACAATCACCCTCTTACTACTCACATTAGTCACCCCAGATTCCCTAAACCCACACGAAACAGCTAAAGCCACCAACTTTACAGCACTAACAACATCCTTACACTCAACAGCAATTATCAAAGGCTCAAACCTGAAAACAAGATTAAAAACAAGTTATTTATGCTTATCCAAACTAAAGATACCAACTTTACAGCAGAACAGGGGTGGGACTAAGGAAGTCCAGGGATGTCACTCACTGACGGATTTTTGCTTAGTAGTGCTAATCTTCGTTAAAAATATCAAATTTTCCTAAATGCACCCGGTGCAAAAATACAAATTTGTTTCTAGTAGTTACACGGAGTGTTTGTCTAAGCTTATTTGATGGGCTTGTGAGCTTATTGAAAATTAGATAAGCTTATTTTTATGGGCTAATTAGCTTATTCACTTGAGTTTAAAGTTTATGAGCTCAATAAGCCCAAAAAACAGCAGTTAGGAGCTTACCATAATAAGCTCTTTCATTCACTTTTTAACAGGTAAAAAAATTATGCACCCGGTCACTATTAGTCATCGTTTCACCACTATAGCATAAACAACATCTCTACATTAAGCTTCTATAGGGGCTTATGGGGCTTATACAAGGGCGGAGCTATTAAGCCCGTTAGTGTATTTTTTCGCGATTTCATGTGTTCTTATGGGGCTTATACAAGGGCGGAGCTATTAAGCTTACATAGGGGCTTATGGGGTTACGTAACTTCGGCTTACATAAGTTTAAACTTAACCTTAACTTACAAAAGCCGAAAAGTTTCTAAATAAGCCGGAAAAATAGACCTAACAAAACATAAGCCGAAATCCCATTAGCTCATCATATAAGCTTAAACAAACACCCTGTAATTAATTAACAGCAATAACCAAAGACTCAAACCTGAAAACAAGATTGCAAACAACCACATTATCAAAAATGGGTTTTTCTTGATTTTCCAACCGAGTTGACTCAGTAGAGCTAAAGATTAGATTTTGAACAGTACCAACATCAGCAAACTCATGACTGATGAAAACCCAAGTGCCACCTTTAGCCTTCTTCTTAACTTTAGTACTACTAGTGCTAACAGGTGTTGACAAGATGGAGATTCTACCGGAGCAAGAACTGGTGGTAAAGAAAGAAGGGTGGGAGTTGATGGTGTTGAGAAGAGGGATTAATGGTTCGTCTATGTTTCCTTTTGGGGATTTGTCTGGTAGTGGTGATGATATGGTGTCTAAAGTTTGCTTCTTTCTGGTTGGGAAGTCCATCGGAGTAATGGGTTTTCCGGTGAGTCGCCGCCGGAAGGGTTTTAGTTAGATTTAGGGGTGTGTGAATTGGGCTTTTCTGTTTTTGTGGGCTAAGAACTTGTTGCAAATTTTATACTAGGTATGTTACAATTGTTGTTCTCGCGGTTTACGCATGAGTCAAATTTATTTTAAAAATATAGAGTTATGATCAAATAATAAGAATAATAAAAATAAGAAGTAATCACAACTACACATTCTAAATGCACCTACAAAAATGGATGCATCTTCATTCAAATTTTCCCTCCTAAATTAAAATGTGTGGCTAGAATTACTTCTTACCCTTCTTATTTTAATTATTCTTCGTATTGGATTCTTTCCCTATATATATATATATATATATATATATATATATATATATATATATATATATATATATATATATATATATATATATATATAGCAGTATTTAGTATTTTGTAATCCTGATATTATACACACCAGGATCAGACTATAAATACAACTAGGTAATAGTTATGTTTTAATTAACTTTTTTTTGTGTGTACTTTAGCTTTCACTGGCCTTTGACCAATCGTTAACCCAAGAAGGACATACAATGGGAAGAAAACGTGTTTCTCGGCCATGGGGGGATACAGTGTACAAAAAGTTCGAAAGTGGCATGAAGTGCAAAAGTTAAAAATCTCAAAGACGAAATTTGTAATTTACTCTAATTATTAAGTTTGAGATGAGTTCTTTTTAGAGTCGATTATTTTTAGATAACGGTGAGGTTTATATCATAAAATTATTTTACGATGATACAATGAATTAATTATAAGAGATGTAATACAAAACTTTTAAGACTAGCTTTATCTTAGAGAAAGAAAAAACATTATTTTTGAAAAAAAATGTATTACGTGACGAAAATTCATGTGATACAAGGAAACCCTAGTGAAATTGGAAAATGATTATAAGGAGAAGGATTGTTTTCCGATTATTCGGAAAAAGTGAAGAAGCCTATGACTTTAATATACTAATCGGTGTTTTCGTGGTTGTTTCAAAAAATTTCTTTAACCATCCATGATGTTTAGCTATTGAAAGTGTAAGCTAATTTTGACAAGTAATGGCACTTATTGTTCTTTGAAGTATGGTAATAATATCCGTTCTTGGCCTGAAGTGAAATGACTAAATTACTCACGTTCTTTATCTCTATTAGATGGTATATTATGTTTATGAGTAGTTGATCCAATCCAGATTGTATAATAAGCTTAGCTTCTTATAATGTTTTTAAACTCCATACAAATGGAGGATTTTTATTTATTTATTTATTTTTGACATGGTTACGCGTTTAATATAGGTATTTTGTTTGCAAGACTATAGAACCACAATGCTTGGTTTTTATACTTCAATCCACCATACTACTCCTGCGATTATACTTCAAATCGAAAATAAACTTCAAGCTAACCATATAGCACAACCTCTATAAGTAAAACAGGGAGTGAACAAGATAGATGGTAGATTCATTATGGATATATTATATATATAGTAATCGACGAGAGTAGAGAGCCGTCCATGAGCTTCTTTTGGTGCAAAAACAGTGGAATACCTTCACATTCTCGATGGTTTCGGAGCAATTCATTTCTAACTCAATAGTCTTTCCAGTAGCATCAATAAGGTCACGTATCTTTAGCATCTTTCATTGCATCATCCACAAGACATAGAATTGAATTATCTTGAACTAAGTAGTAGGCAAATAAGACGGCTGTCATTAAACTCGTCCAACATTTATGTTGGTCTGCATGAATACCTTCTTTATCTTGAATCATATATATCTTTCACTTCCTTGACTGTGAGGCGACAACGGACATCTAAGAGGGAACATCTGTTAGCGGACAAATACAGTCATCGTTCCTTTATGATCAAGCACAAAATCAAGAGTGGACTTACGACGGATATTGTAGTCAAAAAGGGTATGGTGGTCTACAGGTCTTCAAGCTTCATTCCAGCATAGAACAACCTTTGGTTTAACATGTTACAACCAGCTTCATTCCAGCATAGAACAACCTTTGGTTTAACATGTTACAACCCTGCATGCATGTGACTGATCTTTAACAGAGGTGTCATTCAATGAAACTGACAGAGAGATGGTCTTTTCAGTGCTGGTTCGAACTAATATCCAAACAGGTTTTGAATCATCATATTCATCCATAATGTCTCTCATCTTAGCCAAAACATTCTCAGGTGTGTCCGAGTCCTTAACATTCAAAGTGACGCGATTACCTGTAGGCGTACTAACACTAATCTGCATCTATGAGCAGCAAATACAAGTACATAAAAATCGAGCGATAAAATAATTCTGTCTAATTCCATATTAGAAGATATATAGGCCCAAGCCCGTTTATGAGTTTAGGGTTTCTAGGGTTTCATATGTAGTCACTATTATAAATCGTGAATCAATAAAACATAACACATCACAAAGTTTTCATTGTCTAACATTTCAGAGGCGGACATACCTATTGCATACCCTCCGAAAATCATCCGTAACAGGTGCTCATTGCCTGAGACCGGGTCCTTGGGAGAAGGTCCGCTTAGCATCCTTAGGATGCATGGGACAAGGGTGATCCTACCATTTTTCACCTTTTCGATTCTTTATAATTTGGCGAACATCCCACTTAAGATTTGGTGCACACTCTACCTATAAATTGACAAACTAACAAATCTCGGAAAAAAATTTGAAAATGCATACCCTATAACCAATGTCTGTCCGCCACTGCTAATTACTACCAATAACAAACAAAACATCTAGTGTAACACCACGTATGTGTCATCTATCTACCATCGGGCTATAAAAAAACTTAGTTACATTATCAATCTACTGATAATGTGAACTTGTGTTACAAATCAAAGCACATAACAACACAGCAAAAAAATATCTTAAGCAAAAATCCTACTACCAGTCAGCTAGAAAACAATATGTGATAATGAGAAGATTGTGCAATGTACCGAAAGGACTTAAACATCTGTAAAAATGGTATCAAAACTACTAACACAATGTGAAATCACCCAACCAACCACCCCTTGGTGAACTTTTATTATAACAATATACACAAGAAGACTTGTCCCCAACACGGATTCAAGCCAAGTACAATACAACTGAAAACTAGTAGTCCCTCTATTAGGTGCTACTTACAAACTCACTCACTAAAATCAAATCCAGTAAACCAAAACTATACCAAAGATATAAACTCACAATCAAGAAGATCTTGATGTATAACTAAACCAAACTACTACTAAACCCAGATGCTAAACAACAGTAGAGAGAATAAGACTCTATGAGAGATCAGAGAAACGAATGAGCCAAGAGAGATGAACCCTAGCTCCATCTCAATCTTTATATAGCCCAATGTTACACATAAGTCCCTGCACATACAAAACTAACAATACTAACACCAAAGTTAAGCATTAGTAAAATAAGACTAAGAAACTTTTCATATTAACCCCTCAAGTTTAATAAGTTTGACATAAAATATTTTCCAATACCCTCCCTCAAACTTATTAAACAAACAAGTTTAACATGCCAAGCTTTTTAACCAAAACAGAGTGTTGTGCAGAACCAAGAGCCTTAGTGAAAATGTCAGCAATTTGACTTTTAGAGTCAACATGCACATTTTTAATAAGACCAGAAGCAACCTTTTCTCTAACCAAGTGAACATCAATATCAAAATGTTTAGTTTTCTCATGCATCACAGGATTAGCAGCAATTTCAATAGCAGACTTATTATCACACAACAACTCAACTGGAAGTAACTCAGTCACACCCAGGTCTTCTAAAACCTTTAACATCCACATAACCTCACAAGTAACAGAGGCCATACTTCTATATTCTGCTTCAGCAGAAGATTTAGAAAGTGTGGCTTGCTTCTTGCTTTTCCAAGAAACCAAATTATCATTAACAAACACACAATATCCTGAAACAGATTTCCTTGTTATAGGACACTTAGCCCAATCTGAATCAGAATAAGCAACCATTTTGAACCCATAGCTACATTTATTAAAACCAATTCCACTTCCAGGAGCAAGTTTCAAGTATTTAAGAACTCTTAAACCAAGATTTAGATGAGATTGTAAAGGAGCATGCATATGTTGACTCAAACAGTGAACAGCATAAGATATATCAGGTCTGGTTAAAGTGAGATAGATAAGTTTCCCTACCAATTTTTGATAACTAGTAATATTTTTCAAAAACTTATCATCACTAGACTCTTTATGTTCTAAAACAATGTTTTCAGGCAAAGGAGTCAACACAGGTCTGCAAGCTAACAATCCAAACTCATTTAACAATTCAAGACAATATTTTATTTGATTTAAACACAAACCAGTTTTAGTTCTTAGAACTTCAATTCCAAGAAAATATTTAAGCTCTCCCAAATCTTTAATTTTAAACTTGGTTTTTAAAAACTGTTTAACATTATCAATTTCAATATCACAATCACCAGTAATAACCAAATCATCAACATAAACAAGTAAGAAAACAACAGTCTTGTCATTCCTCTTAATAAACAAGGAATGATCATTCTTAGACTGTACAAACACAGCTTCAAACAAAGCTTCAGACAACTTATGGTTCCATTGTCTAGGAGCTTGTTTAAGCCCATACAAAGACTTTTTCAATCTCAGAACCTTGTTATTTTCTTCTTTAAAATACCCTGGTGGAGGAAGCATATATACTTCCTCTTTTAAGTCACCATACAAAAAAGCATTATTCACATTCATTTGAAAAAGTTTCCAAGACTTTTGAACAGCTAAACTAATTAAACATCTAACTGTTCCCATTTTAACCACAGGACTAAATGTTTCTTCATAATCTATTCCTTCTTTTTGTCCATAATCTTTAGCTACCACTCTAGCTTTATACTTTTCAATTTCACTATTAGATTTTAACTTGATTTTCCAAACCCACTTGCTACCAATTGGTTTTCTACCAGCTGGTAACTCTGTTTCTTCCCAAGTATCATTTTCAAGTAAAGCATGAACTTCCTCATTCATAGCATTAATCCACCTAGGATTTTTGCTAGCCTCATTATAACTACTTGGTTCAACAGATTTATTCAGATTAGATACAAAACAACAATTCTCAGCACTTAATAAAGTATGATTTGCATACTTGTTTAAACCATATCTAACCTTAGTATCAAGCACATAATCATTCAACTTAGCAGGAAAATTTGAAGTTCTTTTGGACCTTCTATGACTAACTTCCTCATTATTTTCAAAAAAGTTATCAGAACCAACATTTCCCTCAGATCTTATATTATCACCTAAGGGAGTTGCAGGGTGTGTCTCATCATATCCAGATGACTGTGAGTCACTCTCAGAACCTGGAAAATGTATCTGTTCAACCAATCCAGGTGACTGAGTAATCACAGTCTCCTCTGGTTGATGATCCCTACTTTCTCTACCAACAGATGTATTTCCTTCTCTATTATTATCATCATTGGGAGGATCAGGAACAGAAGTTTCAGGTGTAGTTTTAGACTCAACATTATCAAAAAAGTTTAAACTTGAAATCTCAGATTCACATTCAGAAACAACATTTTTACTTGCTTTATAAGGAAACACAGTCTCATAAAACTTAACATCTATGGAATATAAAACATTTCTGTTTTCAAGACTCAAAAGCTTATATGCCTTTTTACCACTAGCATATCCAATTAAAACACATTTTTCAGACCTTGAAGAAAACTTATCAGATGTTTTTAAAATTGTAACAAAACACAAACACCCAAAACTTCTAAGATGGGACAGATTAGGTTCTCTTTTATAAACCATATAGAAAGGAGATTTGCCATTTAGAACAGAGGAAGGAAGCCTGTTAATCAAATATGTAGCAGTTAGAATACACTCAGGCCAAAACACAAGAGGAATCCCTCCCTGAAACATAAGACTTCTAGCAACATTTAATAGATGTCTATGTTTCCTTTCAGCTATACCATTCAGTTGTGGTGTGTATGCACAAGAAGTTTGATGAATAATACCCATAGTATTAACAAAATCAGTCATTTTATGATTTATAATCTCAGTTCCATTATCAGATCTGATCATTTTGATTTTCTTATCAAACTGTGTTAAAACTAGGTTATAAAAATTAACAAACATTCCAAACACCTCATCTTTAGTTTTAAGCATATACACCCATACAGACCTGCTATAGTCATCAACTATAGTAAGAAAATACTTAAAACCCTCCCTGCTAATCACTTTGTAAGGACCCCATACATCAAGATGTATAAGTTGTCCAAAAACAATAGACTTAATTTCACTTAAAGGAAAAGGATCCCTGCTTTGTTTTGCCTTATGACAAACCTCACAAGGGCCTTCATGATTCACATTAGTCAAGTTTAAAGAAGATTTTAAGAGTTTCAAAACCTGATTAGCAGGATGCCCAAGCCTATTATGCCAAACTTCCTTAGACACATAGCATATAAAAAACTCACTCTTATTCATAACAGCAGAACTAACACATTCATTGTCAAACACGTAAAGACCACCAAACTCACTACCAGTCCCCAGAACTTTCTCCTTTTTCAAATCCTGAATGTAACATTTAGTTTCATCAAAACCAACACACAGCTTACTATCTTTAATCATTTTATGAACAGATAGAAGACTAACAAAATATTCAGGAACAACTAACACATCAAACAACACAACATTATTATTTAATCTCAAATTTCCCACATGAGTAATTTTGGCCAAAGTACCATTAGGGTGTCCAACAGTCATGTTTAAGTCAGATATATCAACAACCCCAAACATTTTATCAATATTATTAGTCATATGTTGGTTAGCACCAGAATCAATAATCCAACCCAAATGATAACTCACACCATTAACCTTTAAATTGGCACAAAAAAACCTATAGAAATTTTGATTAAAAAACACATTGCAATTAAAAAAGGAACAAGAAGCACTACCTGCCATATTAGCATGTGCAGAGGTACTGGTTTTGTCATTCAAAAGACTCATCAACTTTAACACCTGTTCATTAGTGAAGGACAGAGTACTAGCATTTTTACCATCACTATTAACATCAACATTATTGCTCTTATTAAACCCATTAACTGGTTTCAAGTTAGGATTCTTTTTGAACCCAGGTGGATAACCTATTAACTCAAAACATCTGTCAATAGTGTGACCTTTTAAACCACAATGCTTACAAATCAAATTATCATAATTTCCTCTATTACCATTCACATTGTTACTAGGCCAATTGCTATTAAAATTTCTCTTATTATTCCCATTTGGTCTAGACACAAATGCAGAAACCTGAGGCTTCTCAGATTTTATAGAGGTACTAGGTATCCCTCTATGAGATTCTTCCCTAGAAATTATGACAAGCATCTTTAACTTCAGGAAGAACTTCCCTAGTTAGAAGACTGCTTCTTATAGGTTGATAAATGTCATCAAGACCCATAAGAAATTGCATAAGTTTCAACAATTTAGCATGATCAATTAATTCAACTCTAGCCTCACAAACACAATCAGGTAACTTAGTGAGAATATCAAATTCTCTCCATAAAGAATTCAATTTGTGATAATACTTAGAAACAGGTAAACCACCTTGTTTAAAGTTGTTAATCTTTTGAAGCAAATTAAACACAACAGAACCATCAATTCTATCATAAGTATCTTTCAAATCTTTCCAAACAATAGAAGCATTATCAGAAAACACATGACCAAGATACACATCTTGAGATAACGAAGTTAATATCCAGTTTAACACAACAGCATTACACCTATCCCATTGAGCTTCTAGCAAAGGACTAGCAACATAAGCAGATCTAAGACAAGTACCATCAAGAAACCCCATTTTATTCTTAATTTGTATGGCCAATTTAATAGCACTAGCCCAGATCCTAAAATTCTCAACTCCAGTCAATTTCACAGTCACTATAGAAGCACAATTAGAATCATTAGGATGAAGATGCAGAGGATTACTCTGATCCAAACTACTAATCATAATAGCCATGATGAACAAACAAAACAAGAACAGATAGCCACAAATAAACAGAAACAGCAAATAGAAAACAAAACCAAACAAATTACCAACTAACAGAAACCAATAAGAAACAAAAAACCTCTAAACTAAACACACACCCAAGATCTAACCTAGGCCTAGCCAAGTGAACTAGAGCTGACTAGAGCAGGTATTCACACCATTCAATGATGGCAGATCAAGATGTTAGTCAACTCGTTTGCACCCACTTAACTAAAACCTAGTTAATCTTAAGAGAAAAAACCAGAAACTTACAGTGCTATACGGAAAATGCAGCGGAGAACCAATCAATCACTCTAGATTAACTTAGTCTAGAGTAATTTATCCAAGAATCAACCCAGAATCAATCAACCAACAAGATTCCAAAAAACCCCCAAATTCCAAATTAGGGTTTTATGAAATCAAACCCAAGAATCAAAAATAAACAGGTGATTCTCCAAGAAACCACCACCAATTGCTTCCAATTAATCCAAGAACCAAAAACCCCCAAAAATTAGGGTTTCAAGAAAAAACCCTAAAACCGATAAAATCAAGAACCACTCAGAACCCAATCCAGATCAGAACCTAGGGCTCTGATACCATGTAAAAATGGAATCAAAACTACTAACACAATGTGAAATCACCCAACCAACCACCCCTTGGTGAACTTTTATTATAACAATATACACAAGAAGACTTGTCCCCAACAAGGATTCAAGCCAAGTACAATACAACTGAAAACTAGTAGTCCCTCTATTAGGTGCTACTTACAAACTCACTCACTAAAATCAAATCCAGTAAACCAAAACTATACCAAAGATATAAACTCACAATCAAGAAGATCTTGATGTATAACTAAACCAAACTACTACTAAACCCAGATGCTAAACAACAGTAGAGAGAATAAGACTCTGTGAGAGATCAGAGAAACGAATGAGCCAAGAGAGATGAACCCTAGCTCCATCTCAATCTTTATATAGCCCAATGTTACACATAAGTCCCTGCACATACAAAACTAACAATACTAACACCAAAGTTAAGCATTAGTAAAATAAGACTAAGAAACTTTTCATATTAACCCCTCAAGTTTAATAAGTTTGACATAAAATATTTTCCAATAACATCTTTTTTTTTTAAACTACAAAGCTTCATATATTAATATAGTTTATCGGTAAAAACTGAATGCAAATACAAAGTCCAAAAGGATATCATGCAACTGAATGCTAATCCGATTTTTAGTTCCTTTATCAAACGACAATTAATAACTGATCACACCACAAGAAGAAGGCTAACTTGTAACTTTGAAATGAAATTAACTTGCACAAAGACGTTATTTCATAAACATAATTTGACGTATGTTGGTAGAAAAAGAGCCTACTACATGAGAAAGTAAAACATAAACATAATTTGACTACATTGATGTTATATCATTTTCAGCCTGGTTAATACAAGTGCATAAACATCAAACACAGGATATTCACGACATAAACCTTTTTGCAAAACCAATTATATGTAGAAATCTAACAAATCAAAAGTATATTGGAGCAGTATAACATAAAAAAAATGTTGAAAAACTTAAATATCACATTAAAAGATCGAACGAACCAAATGTTCTATTGAGGAAACCAATTTAGTTTGCACTCCAAAAGGTCATGAGCGTAGTTGTGAAGAACGCTTATCCAAGAACTTGTTAGAGCTTCCCATTTTTCATTATCAAGATTTTTCAATAAAACTTCTTTTAGATCAGTCGTATTCGCTTCCATCATCTTCCTTATCACCTTGTAAGAGGACTTTATGTAACTCGGATGGCAAACCAAGAAAAACGCATCAAAGAATCGCGATTGCTCCCACGCGTGTTCATCTAAACGTGTTCTAAGTTCAAGTTCTTCAACGTTCCCAACCGGAAACAAGACCCTTCTTCTGAGATCATCAACATCAATTTCGTTCAAAGGAACTACTGATCGAATCAAGGATAGAATGTCCTATGCATATGTCAAACTTGCTTGATGAATTGAGTGCTTCCCTCATCTTGAGCAAGTACAAATGACCCAAATTTTCCCATGAGCTGAGAGTAAGCTTAACTTGCTTGGGAGCGGTAGTTCGGAAAAGGAGAGTAGGTATTTTACCACTCTAGATGAAAGAAAGTAATCTTGGAGCATCAACTTGTACATTGACTGGCCCGCCGCTTCGAAATAGGTCTAGGTTCAACCACTTGAGCGAAGCACTAGTGAAAACCCAGTTATTGAGCTCGCAATTCTCAATTTCAATGGTAAAACTTTCGAGCACTGCAGCCACTGCAGCCACAACCTTTCTCTTGACAAACACCACAACCTCCTCGCCACCACTGCAGCCACGTCACACCATCAAAACATCCCTCCTTCATCTAGGATCAAGAAGGGCGAGGAGATCGAAGAATCAAAGGGGTCGATCGGGTTTGATCGAGATCGTGGTTCGCTCCAATAATTACTACCAGCTTCTTTCATTAAAGAGGAAAATTACCCAACTTAAAATTCAAACTTATTTAGAAACAAATTTTAATATTCTTTTTTTTTTTTTTTTTTTTTCATAACATACAATAAAGTTTTATCAAATAAACTCACTGGAAGGGCTAGAAAGAAAAAAATAACAAAGTATTAAAACTAATAATTAGACAAAAGAGAGGTATGAAGTTATTTATACTACATTATAATGCATTTGAGACCATTTTATAATTAGAAAGGCTTAAAATTCAGACTTTTTTCTTGCTTATTATGGAAAGATTTCAAAATTAATTTGTTAAGAAGCAAGTTGGTTAGGAAGCGGTTGGTTGTTCAAACTAAAATTATTTGGCTTAACCATCTCTAATATCTCTACTTATAAAGCATGAAGACAACTAAACGTGTAACCAAACAACGCAAAATATAATCACACGGTACCCGCCGCCGCATTGCACAGGTACCGTTCTAGTCATACTAGTCATACCAAAAAGCCAAGACCATGTGCTTCTCCACTTTTGATTTTTCTCATATACTTTGTTTAATCCTTATTACCTTGTCACATTATTCTTTAGCTAATAAAATAAAGGAACAAGCATAATCACATAGGAATTGACTAATCTAACAATTTGTTTTGAAGATTGCTATATTAGTTAGGTGTCATTTTTAACAAAGTCTCTTTTTGCATTTCTAAGTAAAATACATAAATAGGCCATTATGCAGTAAATAAGTTTGAAAAATAAAATAAAGAAATATTGCTATAAGTTGTTTTTAGCAATATCTATAGCAATCAACACCACTCGCGAGTCTGTACTCTCATGAACCTAAGTTGTTTGTCAATACGCCCTGTGACTTCTCTTGCATATCATCAACTCTCTGTGGTGGTGCCTGGAACCTTTAAAGATACTGAAAGCTCATTTCTGCCTTTCAGCAGCCTGCAAAAGACAAAAGAAATGAATTAGTATCGTTACAAATGTTATGGTAGCTTTGTTATGTAATCTGGAAGGTAAGGTATAGCATTTTAATACCATTATTGGTTTGACAGTGGGTTTAAATAATAAGATATGAATCTTTGCGCACCCAAAACAATAGAACACTGAATTGTAAGAGACAATGCATTTCTGTTACATTGTTAAAACGATTAAGAACTTTATCAGTGTAAATAAAGATGGGGGCATGGGGCCCACAAAGAATGGAAACATAATATGATACGGACCCATCACATACTAGGTCGTGTCAAACCACAAGCTAGGTGTAGAACTCACTTCAAAAAGCTAGCTCAAAGGAGGAAGGGATACCTAGACTTTATAAACGACCAACCAATCATTGTTACGATCCCACATCAGCGAAGTATGGGATTGGTTGGTAGTTTATAAAGTCTAGGTGTCCCCTCCTCCTTTGAGCTAGCTTTTTGGAGTTACACCTAACTTGTGGCTGGATACGACCTAGTATGTGATGGGTTCGTATCATAATACTCCGAACTAAATAACAATTTGAGGACCATATTGCACAAGTTTAATATCAAGTTGATGATGCTAGCTTTTACATTCTAATTAGCGACGCTTATTATACTTCTATCTTTTTAATTCTCTTAATGTCTATCATCAAGAAAGCACGAAATAAAAATAATTTCACATATTTGGCGGTTGCAGAAATCTATTAATCTATTTATTTTACTCATTTCATGTCTTGATGCATCAGTAAACAACTTTGATTGAGACGAAGCAAAGAAAAAAAAATTACTTAATGTTGTGACTTTGTCGCTTTATTTTACGTGCTTGAACTCTTGAATATATAGCTGGTGGTTATACTAAAGAAGGTTTATATATGCATTGGAATGTGATTGTTATGTACCTGTTCATGTTGTAGTTTTTCATCTACACTATTTTCAGAGGTTTTGGTAGTGGTTAATTAGCTTTTTTTTTTCTTTCTAAAAGGGTTTTTAACTTCTTTTCAGTTTCTTATATTAACTAAACAACCGTGGTGCGGTTTAAGATATTCAAGCTGCTGAGAAAAGAGACAATCAGATAATGATGTGAGTTGACTACACAGCTAGGGATCAATATTTGTTGTGCACCGGTCACTAAAGGCTATGATATTAACTTTTTAAGTTATTTTCCAAAATTTGATAAAATTTCTATCAAGAACTATTATTCAAGGAATAAACAAACCGTTTTCATCTATTGTATATTTTGTGTTATTGAGTTGTTTACATCACTTAAACTCGATCATCAAATGCTAATATTTGTGTAGATACCCAGCTTGGAACATCGTGCTTACATTTCGTTGAACATTTTTATGTTTTCGGTTCCAACTTTGTCTCTTTTAGATCTTATAGTGGAGCTTTAGGTAAGATAAATCAGTGATGAGCAGCTCAAGTTTACCCTTTTGTTGTTAATAAGAGAGCTTGATCACAATACGTATTCATTGATTTCATTCATGATTAGCAAGAACAAATCCAGCAAATGTAATGGTACTAGGTAGTGAAATACCAGTCTTTTGATTCGAAACATTGGCGTCCATATTTTGGTTCTAACTCTAAGGTTATTTTCTGCATGTGGTTTTTTTTGGACAGGAGGGTGGAAAACAATTGATATGCATTTGTATGATAGATTTTTTTGTATCTTAGTTCCACATTAATTTTTTGAACTTTGAATTTTTACGGAAAGGTATAGACGAGATGTTTGGATGTGCCTATTGATGTTGATTATTAGTGGTGTCAATTGTTTGGTTGGGTAAGATTATACTGATTATATGTACATCCTAAAACCTTCTTTGGATTGCATTATTTCTCCGTGGTGTTTTTTACTCATATAACATGAACTAAAAGGTGCATATATTTTTGTTTGTTTTTCATATGTTTTGTATGTGTCATTGCATGTTATCATTATAACGGCAATGTACTATGTATGAAACTTCATTTGATGTAAAAGAGCAATTGGATGGCATTCCATATCTTGATATAACTGTCTCAAAATATTACGCAATGTTTAATTAGTTGTTTCATGCAAACAGAGGACATGCGAAGTACCAAACAAAACTACAAATACGTTATATTAATTCGTATTTAAGTAATACGTTAAATCAAGTTAATTCAATCAAACACAACTTTGCACACTATATAGGTTACTTAGTTACTTTTAAATATATAAATATGTATTTACTAGCTTTTTGGTGACAATATTAACTTCATAAGTAACTGAATTTTTTTTTTTTTTTTTTTTTTTTACTGCCCGTGTATCACACGGGTATTAAACTAGTTAGATATAATGCCAAAGATCTGCAGCAAACCCTAAAGGTAGTTTTTAATTTACCGGGTGGAATACCCTTTACCAAAAAAAAAAAAAAAAAAAAAAAAAAAAAAGGTAGTTTTTATCTAAAATCACTAATCCTGATTACTGATTGTTCTATATTGTTAACAACGTGATGCTAAAAAAGGTAAGGGTTTCTATAAAAAAAGGAGCCTTTAATTTGAAGTCAGACACATACAGATTATCACGATGTCCAGCTTAAATGCTTATCAATGCCCAAAGGTATACCTAACTCTGCTTACCCCGAGGCAGCGCGAAGCTACTGGGAGAACTAGCCGTTGCTTGGCAACCCCAACCAGCCCATCTATATGGAGTTTTAGCCCATGGTCATATACTCATTTATTAGTTAGTTTATCTTCCACTTAGAATGTCCGAATATTATTTGCTTCATGTTTTCTGTCTAGTATGTGTGTGTGTTAACAAAGAGTATATGTGTATTCAAACCAACTATTCTATTAATACAACTACCTAGTTAGTTCATAACACAGATACCTAGTAAAATTATGCAAATTTCAAAGGTTTAGTTGATAGGAACACTCAATTAAAACTCTTTTCCATGACAATGAAACACCAAAAAGTACGAGTAACTCACAAGGACATTTCTGCCTATATAAGCTATCGAAAAAAGGTTAGTTATGACTTATAACTAATAAGAATAAAGAGATTCAAGTGCAAGTCATACCTTTTGAAGCTTTTGCAGGACTGAATCTTCATATGCCTTACTTCTAGCACCAACAAGTACTTCATTCACAAGCGGGCCTTCAGATTTCACAGGCTCTCGGGCTGTTGGGAAAGCTTCAACTAGCAATGGATTCGAAAAATCTCCACACACAGCTACTCTGGTCGCAGCAACCTGCAATAAAACAAAACCCATTAAACACAGCTCGAGAAGTTACTTGATATAGCATGACTCAAATTATATTCACTAAAAACTTACAGCTGCTTCTTTAGTAGCCATAACGATAACCGATAATCCTTTTTTCTTTTTAGTTCTAATAACCACATCTTTGACCTCACCAAATGCTTCAAATATCTCCCTTAGACTCTGCGCCGTATACTCGAAACCAGCATTCTACCACGAAGCTCTAAGCATCTTCTCCATATCGTCCACATCGCCACTCACAAATTCCTTCTTCAATGGCGTAGACGCTTCAGCTGAATTAAAATTCATTTTATTGGCATGCATTTTACGGATTCTATCTTCTTTACGGATACTATCAACTTCTTCTTTAAATTTTCTAATAATATTCTCCTCTTCACATCTAGCTTTATCCCGCTCTCTTTGGTAAAGATCAGAAGACCACGTTCTCCTACGCTTGTAGTCATGTTGCAATTCGTGTTGATGTTTCTGTTGTTTTGATCGAAGCTGATCATCAAAAAGTTTCCTACGCTTTTCATCCTTAAGAATCTCATATGAAGTCTGCAGCTTTTGAAATTTGGCAGATGCATCTAGGTCACCGAGTCTCTTGTCCGGATGCAATTCCAAAGCCTTTAAGATGTACGCTGTTCTTATTTCTTTTTTTGTAAGTCTGAATCCTTGTTCGCCAGATGGCAATCCAAGGACCAAATAATGATCGATGTCAGCATCCATATCTTCTTTGTACCTTGTAAAACAATAAGTAGACAAACAAGTTAGTAACCGTCACGATCAATAAGCTCATAATCTTACAAATTTCAATGTTTGATGGCTCTTCATGTTGTAAAAGGATTGCTTATTGTTTCTATTTTTGGAAGAAAAAAAAAAGCATTTTAGAAAATAGTGTTTGACTTTGCTAATTATGTTATAAACGCAATAATAAGTCATTCCCAATGTGCCACCAAGTGACGAGTAGCGTTAACAGCTGCAGTCCTTGAGATTCGAAAGAACTCAAATCAACAATTTAACTTAGACAGAAACCATGAGCGATTCCGAATTTGCCACAAAGAAAACACCTTTGGTGCCCGCGTATTGACTCTTAAAAGAAAGGCATGCACCAGATCATTTTTTCGTATTGACTCTTATATGTTACCAAATTTTGTATCAAGATAACTATTATACACTAAGTGTAATTTATTAAGTTTGTTAATAGTCTATAATTCAAAATCCAAGTTTTTGTTTCGATAATCTTAATCCAAATACATATCATCAGGCGAGCATTTGGAACCAAATCGCAGCAGCTAGATCCTCTTTTGATGCTGCAAATCTCAAATCAACTGCTAGCATTAGTTCGTTCCTAAAAAAAAAAAAAAAAAAAAAAGCCTAATACATGAGAAAGTAAAAAATAAACCTAATTCATCTTCAGCCTGGTATATACAAATTGCAAACATCAAACACGGATATTCAGGACATACACCTTAGAAAACAAGAGTTGATAAATTAATTTTCCAATGCTAATGATGTCAGGGGAAACCTTTTATGTGTAAATATCAAACAACTAAAACCAAAATAAAAGACTAGCAGAATGAGAAAAGGAGCCTAAACAAAATATTGCAAATGTTCTATTGAGGAAACCAATTTAGTTTGCACTCAAAAAGATGATCAGGGAATGTGTGAAGAACGCTTATCCAAGAACTTGTTAGAGCTTCCCATTTTCCATTATGAGGATTTTTCAATAAAACTTCTTTCAGATCAGTCATTTTCCCTTTCATCATCTTCCTTATCACCTGGTAAGAGGACCTTATGTAACTCGGATGGCAAATCAAGAAAAATGCATCAAAGAATCGCGATTGCTCCCACGCGTGTTCATCTAAACATGTTCCAAGTTCAAGTTCAACGTTCCCAACCGGAAACAAGACCCTTCTTCTGAGATCATCAACATCAATGTCGTTCAAAGGAACTAATGAATCAAGGATATTAGGTTCTATGCATATGTCAAACTTGCTTGATGAATTGAGTGTTTCTCTCATCTTGAGAAAGAACGAATGACCAGCGGCAGCTGGTATAATACCACTGTGGAGGAAAGTAAGCTTAACTTGCTTGGGAGGAGTGGTTTGGAAAAGGAGACCGGGTAGTATATTACCGCCGGTATAGATGAAAGAAAGTAATCTTGGAGCATAAACTTGTACGTTGACCGCCTGGCCAGTTGGATATAGGTCTAGGGTCAACCACTTGAGCGAAGCACTAGTGAAAACCAAGTTTTTGAGCTTGAAATGCTCAATTTGTAGAGTCAAACTCTCGAGCACACGAAACTTGGATTCGAGTATATCAAAAAACGATTTGTCAAAAATTAGACCACCCTCAATACATAAATGGGTCACACTTGCTAACGATTCCATTTGAAATGGTATAGGCTTCCTGGAAGCACATAGATGGCGGTAACGAAAGGAGCAAAGACTTGGTACATTATTGATCTCCCAAAGATCGTCGTCTTCTATTGAGAAAATGTCCAATTCGGTAAGACGGACAAGGTTTTGAACCTTGACATTGGTCAAGCCCCCGCACCACATAAGCTTAATCTTCTCAAGCAAGCTACAAGTAGACAACAAGTTGTGGAACACGCCTTGATTTATAAAGACGCAATCCAAGTCCAGTACCCGTAAAGAAACGCAGTTGATGACATTGGTGGAACAAATTCGAAGAGCATGGTTGGCAAAATCCTCAGTTGTTAAAGCTGCTGTTAGATGAATTGTATGTAGGGCTTGGCTAGAGAATAACTCATTTGGCAAAGCGAGAGATTGAGCATCATCATCAAGGAAAAACCTGATATCAAGCGAGAGCTCTTTGAGACAACTCTTGGAAACTACAAGGCGTATCCAATTTCGGACGTCCTCTAGGGTGTTTTTAGAAACGATGTTTAACAGAAGATGAAAAGATTGAATGGGTGTGTTGTTGTTTATGTGGTATCTTTGCAAAGTGGTACGAATGAGCTTGTTGTAGTTTGTTTCGTTTTCGTGTATTGAAAACAAATTATTAGGGTGGCCAGGAGGCATTAATCTAAGAGTAGGAATGGTATACCAAGCGCGTAGCCATGATTTCGACAAGATGCAAGTGCGCCCACCTTCTTTTAAAGGCAACAACGATTGAATACGATGAATCAACTCCACAGGAAGATAATATCTTCTTCATTGCTAATTCTACTTCTTTTTGTAATTTCCATATTAAACCACAATATAATAACCTTTTAGTTAATAAAAATATAAGTAACTAAGAATGCGAAGTAACAGAATTATCTTACCTTGAAATCGAAAGTAATCGTCGATCGCCTGCTAATTCTCTCTTGTAGAATAAGTGAGAGAGGTTTTGGGCTTTTATAATAATAAAAACATCAAACCGACTTTTCAATTTTATAATAAAAAAAGGAAAAAAAACCGACTTTGTCAATTTTGATTTCCTTATATAAAACTTACCATGCATGTATAAATTTAGGAAGTTTTTCTACTTGTTGTAATTGTTGATAATCACAAAATTTATCAGTCTTTATCAAAGCAATCAATGGACATATCCCATGAAAACTATAACAAAAATTAGCAAATAAAATCATGTGCTATAAATAAAGACGTACACCAATAGCATTTAATCACCATGCACTGATGTACATGCACATATATATATAATTACATTGATCTGGGACAACAGACATGTTAACATGACAAAGGTTCGAGTTCAACAAACAAATCATATAGTGATACCTTTGATCCTCGAGTTTAAGTTTGCAAGACACTAAAACGAAACATTATTAAGATTCTTGGTAGCCGAAAATACACTTCAAGCTAGCTAACCACATTCGGACAGCCTCTAAAAGAATAAAAGAGACCGAGCAAGATAGATGGTAACTTCATTTTGGATATAGTAGTGAGCGAGAGTAGAGAGCCGTCCATGAGCTTCTTTTGGGGCAAAAACAGTATTTGCTCGTTTACTGGAATGCCTTCCTCATGTATCATGGCGTTCACATTCTTGATGGGTTTTAACATCTTATTGGGTTGAGTACTTGAGTTAGGCTTTTTATTTGTTGTTATGGGCTAATGGGCTATCATATTTAGAACTTTAGACGGTTCTTTTCAAATTTAAATTCTATATTTATGACACGTTTAAGATTTTAAGTTTTTGGTTTATTTAACTTAGGGTGTGTTTGTTTTATTAAGATGTTTTAAGTCTTAATCTGACTACCACATTTTACCGGTAAGAGGTGGTTAAAAAGTTCTAAATATAAATGAAATAATATTGTTTGTTTTTGTATAATTGTCCGAATAATTTTTATCATAAATATAACATAGTTAATAAACTATCTAATATATTATATAAAAATAAGTCTTCAATATCTTATAGAATAAGAGACAATAAGACAAACCCATCACCTCTTAATTATTTAGTAAGATATTATATGTATTACTGGGTCTGAATCAAAAGAAAAAAACAAACAACACTAATGTATGACCACCTCTGACTCGGTAAGCTAGAGTAAGAGGCTAGTAAGACATTTTTTCAAAAAACAAAAGCACCCTTAGGGTTGGAAGGCGGTCAAATAGTTTAAATGGGTTACGGGTTTATTCGGATATTAGTCGGAATTAGTAACTTTTAAGTCCATTGGACCAGGTTTAATGTTATAGTCATGTAACTAGACAACTCATGTGAAATGTTGTTTTTATTCCTGGTTGTACACTTGAGGTTTATAACTTGAGATGCATTTTCGTGAACTCCGTCGAACGTTAAAATTAGAAAAACGTCTTAGTTTTTGCAAAAATGATAGATCTTTCTGACCTTTATATCGCCTCGTTGATAATCGGCAACACTAATTTGCATAAAAAAACACATCTTCTAATGATCGAAAACTCAAATACATACATTCCAACAAGCACATGTGGGGATAACAATTATAATTCACAAAATGGGAACAAAGTTTCCGTAATGGTCTATGGGATCTTATTCACTTTGACTTGATCAACTTCATCTTGAAATATATATCCATTCAACCTTTATACAACAAAATAAATATCCATTCTAAAGGTGCTTATTCTCATATTCCATCCAAAAAGAAAATACAATACTTTTACTAAACCAATAGTTTAACAAAGTTTTTAACTAATAATAGACTAAAAACCTACCTATTATCAAAGGAATCATACTATATTATAAAGAATGAATGCCTACTATTATTAGAATACTTAAAATTAAGCCATACAAGTTTAAAAGATTAAAGTACAAGTGATTCAAACACAATTAGACATTAATACCATAAATGAAATATAATTAGACATTTACAAGTTTAGAAGCTTAAAGTACATACCAATTTATTTTTACCATAAAGTTTAAAATTAATTAATTAAAATTGATCATTATTTATATTAAATACAATTTATTAAATAGTCAATAAATACAATTAATACACTTATTAAAACATCCCTTACATAAGAAATACAAATTATCAAGTATATTGTACAACCAACTTAAACACAATTCCTACATTAAATGTCACTAATACAAATAATAAAGCATATTATACAAATTTTTAAGCCCGAACGGGCAATGGGCCAAATGGACTCGAGCCCGAACAGGCACGGGTCAAACGGGCTCGAGCCCGAACCGACACGAGCTAAACGAAATTTTTGATATTCGTAAATTTATTGTCAAAAAGAACATAATCAACTAAAATATGTTCACATATTGTACAAACCAAACAAACTACTAAACAAAAACATAAAATAAATAATAAATAAAATAATACAAACAAAGCAAAATTTCATCAAACTTTTGTCATAAAAAACTAATCAGTAAAGCTATTGCCAAAAACGTACAAATAAAATAAATTATTAATCGAAAAATTTAAATTACAGGGTGCCTGCAGCTGAATCGCGCGAGTACCCTGCTAGTATTTCTAAAATATGTCGATATACATTTATGGTGACAAGGAGAATATTATTTCAACATAGTTTGCGAAAACAAAACTTGACCCTAATGTCAAATTACGTACTTTATTGGTCTAGAACATTTCTTTATGTCAAATAAGTTCTCGATACGACACTACTACTTCAAATCAATTGTTAACTCATGAAAACATTGTATTATTTGTCTTTTATTCGAAGATTTTTTTTTTTTTTTTTTTTTTTTTACAGAAATAGTAGCAAAATTAATGTTGTGAATTATTGAACATGATTTCGTTCAAAAAAAGAATTATTGAACATAATTAACTAGGACTGTAAACGAACCGAACGAATACGGACGGAGCCCTGTTCATATTCGTTCATTTAATTTTAACCGGACAAATAAACGGACACGAACGTTTAAACGGACAAATTTTCTTGTTCATGTTCGTTTATTAAGAAAATAAATTGTTCATTTTCGTTTATGTTCGTTTATTAAGACACTAACGCTAAACGAACATAAACGATCGAAGATAAATGAAAATAGACAAACAAACATAAACTTTATTGAACTCTTCACAATATATTGTTTTATAAGTGTTGCTTTATTTAAACAAACCAATTTTTAAAATTATAAAATTAAAAGATATGATATATGAACATAACTAGATAAATAAACATAAACAAACTTTAACGAACGCCTAATCGGACGTTCACGAACATAAATGAACAAACGAGACTTTTGTTCATGTTCGTTCATTTAACTAAATGAACATAAAATATTATTCATGTTCGTTCATTTAATATACAAACGAACATAAACGAACTTTTTACAGAACGATTCATGAAATATCTACTGAATGTTCGGTTCGTTTACAGCCCTATAATTAACTCTTGAAACATAAGAGAATATTTAAATTGATGTAAAACAAAAGAAGTAATTCCGTGTAAGTGAAGCATGAGATAGGTAAGATGTAAACAAGTCTGCCCCTCGTAAGTAAAGATATTGATTCTAGAAAGACCTTGAAAATAAAACAAAAGAAGTCCAAAAATTAAAGACATATATAGGGAATAATAAATTAGGTAAATGTCTAAAATAATGAAAGGTATCTTGAATGGTTGTGGTTCAAAGACATAGAGGGCACACATGATATCATAAATAGTGTGAGAATGATATTGCATTTTAATCATTATGAAACATATCTAGTCAAACAATAAGATCTTGTCTTATATATATACATAATCTCATTGGCTAGTGTCTTATGTATAGTAGTGACTATTGTTATTGCAGTTTTCTCATATATTTACTATTGCACATATGTATTGATGCTAAATAGCAAGAATTGCTAGTTATAGTAGTTAAATGGGTACATTGATTGATTAAAAAAAAAAAAAAAAGTTCCATGTTCAAGTTAGATGCATGCTGCAGAAGACAAATAATTGACTAAGATGTACGCGAAATAACTAAAGTATTGTGTAATCGTTTTCCAAACTTATTCATTGGTGACCCCAATAAGTTAACTTAGAAAAATTGACACATGAGATTTCATCATGTGGTTGTTGTTACTTATAACACTAATGAGATATCTATAACATAGTCGAAATGCATACTTCACAAATACAAAAGTTATGTCATATTACCTCAATAAACGACATTTGTATTCGTTCAAACCATATTTTCTCACACTTTTTGAGTTTTTGTCATCCCCATTAATTTTTGCCACTTTCCACCAATTATATGTTTAAGAAAACATATATGTTCTTAAAGACTCGTGTCGTGTTAATAGTTTAATTTTCACCCTCTTATTAATATACTAACATGTACTATGTTTGTGGATCCACAAAGTCATCCAAGATATCTTTTACCGATACGTAAATTACAACATTAACAAAGACTAAATTTGAAAAATGTCATAGTCATTCATTGTAATATATGTGGATAGATCGAATAATCATGATTTATTTATTGAATAGAATTGCACATGAAAGTGACATGCATCAAACTATAAAACATTTTTAATATCTAGGTCAGAAAATTAAATATGTGGTGGTTGTAACTTATCGCGTCGACCTCATTAATCAACATCTTATATATAAGATTAATGATGTTGTAAATAACAATGCTAGATTGGTGAGAAATTTCTTCATCGTCTTAAAAACAAGATTAGATGTGATTAGAAACAAGGTAACTTGAGAGATCGTATTCTTGATATGATTAGCACATAATGAAAGTCGTAACCCTCAATTTAAGTGCGCAATGAAAGAACGAGTTACTGCATATGATCTGATACCAGACCTAATCGTTCATTACGTTTTTCATGCATTATATACACCTTTAAAAAAACACAACCTTAGATCAAGTATACACCCACCATGCTTAAACAATGTAAATCAAACCATCATAAATGATTAATCCACATGAATTAACTTCAAACTATATGTCACAAACATAAGCCAAAAACTAGTGAGAAAACGTGTATAATTAAATTAGTATAATCTTATATTGATGTTAAAGGTCACATACTCACATGAATTCCATAATTTAAAAGGTATGTGGTGTAGCAAAGTATCAATGAGATTCTGATTCTTTTGAATTATTGTTGTAAATAATTAATCATTTGTACGTTCAACTATTTTTTATGAATTTATTTTGCTAAATTATATATTTTGTGTGTCCTAACGAGAACATATACACCACAACTATTAGAAATAAGAACACATATGATCTAAACTTTGTAGCGGGATTGGGTAAGTTGTTGTTGTAAATATGATAAACACTTTGGTGCATGCTGTTACATCCACGACAGAAAGCAAAAGGTAGACCAAAAACCAATTATCGAAAACCAAATAACCGAAACCATCTAATCTAAGCCAACTAATACAATTGCTTTTTGGCTTGCTAGGCGTGCATGTGTAGTTCAAGGTAAATGAATGATCACCATACATGATACACTTGATTTGGTGATCTTTTTTTTGAACAAGATTTGGTGATCTTGAAGTGGAATAATCCTAGTGTGTTTGTACTATATACACTATTAAAAATATAAAAACTTAGTAAAATATTGAATTCTTTATCTGGAATTTGGAATATGCTAGCAGAAGAATTAAAATCTCTTGAATATTTTATTTTTTTAAGATATGTGAATTTCTGTTGAATTATTGTAAACTCAATCAGACTCTTTCAGTTTCTTAATATAATAGTGGGCCAATATTTAAATTCAAGATATCACACTCATTGTTACATTGTTAAATTACTATGCATAAATGTTTAAATACAAAAATGGATACTGAAATTTAATCAACTAAATATGTACAGAACTACAGACTATTGAAGTGCCATGTCAAAAAGAATAAAAAAAACTCAACCTATCCAATCTGGACCTTAAATAATCCTTTAAGTCATTAAACCAAGCCATGTTAATTAGCTACCTACATATCAAAGGACTTGTGGTCTAGTGGGTGGGGCTTAACTAGTTAAGCGAGCCACAAGTGGGAGTAGTACCGGGTGGGTGACCACCCGGGAAGTCCTCACTTGTGGTCCACTTGCAGACCATTTGTTCCGGAGATATATTGCAATGATGGATTCGAAGCCCTTAGACCAAGCCGCTGGGGTTAGAATCCTGAGCATGGCCCGGTTTTCATCCGGCTGTTTCTCCAGCAAGGTAACTTGTGTGGAGGCAGTACGGTTTCCGGGGGAAACCCGTTACCACCTGAGTTCAGCGTGGACCCGGTTCAGACAACATAGTCTGGCGGGGTGGCGATGGGGCCTTCGCTGTCCGCGAAGGTGGTCGATTCTAAGTTGAAATTCACCTTTCAAAAAAAAAAATTAGCTACCTACATATTTGAGACCAGTGTCGTTTCTGAGTTTACGGACACTCTGTGCAGAATTCAGTTTAAAGATAAATACAAAGCCTAAATAGAAAGTAAAACATTTTTTAAGATATAAAATGAGAAATAATCGTTTTCAAAATGCCCCGGCTAGCATTTTTCAATGAAACACTTTAAATCAAATACAAAAAGTAATTTTGATAAAATATATATACATCTCATATACAAATTGTGAGGCCCCTAAAATATGGAGGCCCTGTGCGATAGCACACCTCGCACACCCTCATATACGGCTCTGTTTGAGACCAAAGTTTTGTGCTTAATTTCTACATGACCAATGATCGTCTTACACGACCTAGGGTTGTCTTACAATGATACTCATAAGGCGAGGGTGTACGATACAATGTTAAACTGTTTTGTGCATGTAAGAGCATCAGCTACGGAGGCTTAATTATACTCGACAACACTTTTCGATAACTTTGTTGTTACCGCTTTCCATTTATATGTGTACACTATGAATATGTATCTAACTAGGGTGTTCACTGATTCATGTACACCAAAGAAAATGAGAAGATGTAAGCAATGATGCAAGCAAAATTAGATCAAGATTCTTAATTACAAAGACAACTCATAAAGACTATATTAAACACAATATTAGTAGGAGCCTATGAATTCTTTAAGGTAACTTAAAAATGGAATCGAGTTGTTACAATATACTTAGACCAAATCCAAGACAACAATAGATATATGAATTTTATTAATCGATTATTTATTTACAACTAGGTTGATTACACAAGTTTAGGACCCATGATAGAAGAAGGACCATAGGCTTTAGAATGACGAATGCAATTTGATAGTGAATCATTTTGTCCACTACCATAACTACAATTTACTTGTGGGCCCATTGGTGGGACCTACTTGCTCATTCTTGGCCACCCAATACGCCATCATCAATTTTATAAAATCTAACAATTTTTTTTTTTTTTTTTTTTTGTTATGAAAATGACGCTAATATAAACATAGTTATGTTTGATTCGTAGTCATCGCAAACTGATGTAAGTTTTAGCATAAATTTATTGATATTAAGATAGTTTATGTTAGAGGAATACACATTTTAATAAGATACATGATGTCGTAGGTGTTCGGAGGACATGTGCCGGAAGACACGTGTGGATGTGCCTCACGTGTCTGAAAGATCATTGTCTGAACGACAACAACGGATAGATGACGTAACGAGAGCCATGTCTTGTCTCAAAAACCGAGCATGAACCGCCTAACCTGGATATTACGGGATATTGTTCCTCACGTTGACATGAGGCATAACATCTAGGCTAGGTATAGCTCGGCTCACCACTTATCGGTGTTATCAGGTACAGTACTCGGGGTAGTAAATACCCCAACCTCATTCAGTTCTTTGCAACTCATTTATTATGCATTTACTCTGACATTTATTACCCAGACTTCCAAGCTCACACCTATATTTACTCTCACGTCAGAGCTTGATCTCGTGATCAAACCCAAAGCAAAGCAAATTGTTTCTTTCATCTATGTTAGGTGCTCAAAGGATCTCATTGATCAAGTCTGAAGGAACCTACACACACTCGATCTGAAGAGCTCTTATTTACTATTACGATCCCACATCGGCCAAGTATGGGATTGGTTTATGGTTTATAAGTTAAGGTGTCCCCTCCTCTTACAGGTTAGCTTTTTTAGTGAGTTCTACACTTGGACTTATAAACCGATACGAGCCTAGTAGAGGATAGGTTCGTATCAATTGATATCAGAGCTAGCCCTACCTTTCGAGGTTCCAAAACTCGGAGTGGTGGCTTGGACCCAAAATAAGAAGGGTGTCAACCGTGAACAACATAGCCGTGACCAACAAGCTCGGAGTGGTAGCTTATGGAGTGGTGGCTTGGACATAAAAAGAGGGGTGCCAACCGTGACCAACATAGCCGTGACCAACGAGGACGTTGGTTTTTCAAAGGGTGAGGTATTGTTACGATCCCACATCGGCCAAGTATGGGATTGGTTGATGGTTTATAAGTTAAGGTGTCCACTTCTCTTACAAGCTAGCTGTAACAATTCGCAATTTCAGGTTAATTACTATTCCCGGAAATTTTCACTATTCACTTTTACTATTCATTTTTCCCGAAATTTTCCCGAAATTTGATTTTTGTTTCTTGGCCTCGAGTGATAAATCATTTCCATGGCAAATTAAAAGTTTGACATTCATAAGCTCATTTTCGTAAAAGTTAATAAGGAATTACACGTTTTAGGGTAAAACGTCATTCAAAAATTTTACGCACAACGAAACTCGACCGCGTTAAGTGACCCCGCATCAGAAAAATGTTTGATACACTCATGATTTATTTGAGAATTAATCATGACTGTGAAAAACATGACCAAAATAAGCCTCGGCCGTGAAAAACTGGAATTTTCAGTTTTTAAGCGTTTTTACTCAGCCGTAACCTTAGCCTGTACCTGCACCGCGTTTCTAAGACGATTTGAGTTTTCAACTTATTAGAAAAAGTCAACATATTTTTCCCTCCTCCTTTGACCAAAAATCATTCCTTGATTTTATAAGTCATTCCTTGATTTTTAGGCTTACGGTTTTATGTCTAAAAGACATTTAATACCAACCGACACTAGACTGAGCCCAGTCTAGACATTATAAGTCATTTTGAATCATTATTATCACATTAGAAAAGTAACATTTTACTTTTCTCAATTTTACGCAATATTCGTACGTTTTACGTATTACGCGTTTTAGACCCGTGTTTCCAGTTTTAGCAGGGTTTGAGCACCCCAATGGAACCTACCACTCATTTTATATTTTATTATGGAGTATTTTGACAAGTTTAACCATTCTTCCAAGTTTCGTATTTTTACGATACCCGGTTTTACGTTTTGTTTAGCATTTTACGGAGTCAAAACATACTAGATATCTTGGATAATATCACCAAAAGTCCAACACTTCCTCCCCAAGGCTTGTGAACCGCCTCTAGGGGGGGGGGGGGATTCACACTTGTGGCATGATCTCCTTCCTTGTGCTCTAGGATTAGTACATGTGTTCAAGCTTGTCTTGGAAGCTTTGACAAGTCAAGTAACTAACCTCCTCAAGACCCTTTATAAGCCCCCCTCCCCCTCCTTATGCCGTCCACCATAACCACACACCAACACCATCTCCTTTGCTCATTCTCTTCAAGTTCCATCCAAGATTCAAGTGCATAACAACACATAAACCCTAGTTTGATCTTAGGTTATCAAAACACTTCCATAACCTCATATACTTGGTGATTGTTTATACGAGCATTACAAATTTGTTATTTATTTGTTTTTTTTTTTTTTCTATTGGTTCTTTTAATCAGCAAAATCAAGCACATTTTTTTTATAACATTTAAATCTTACTCATTTAAAAAGAAAAACTCAAATTCAATTCAACTCGTCTCTGAGCAACATTCGTTAAACAACATTCGGCGACAAATACCTATAATAAAATTGTTAAACAACATTGCCTTCGAAATTGTTGCTTTGCACGGGTACCATGCTAGTATAATTCTAAAATATGCTTTATAAACTTAACATATACCGTAATATTCTGAATAATTAATTGTCTCCATTAACTAATGGGCATATGTCAAGTTGTGTATGTTAAAATCAATATACTTACATTAAAACTAACTTTTAAAAATTTCAATGCTATTTTAATTTTAGTGGATAGTGAGAGTGATCTCATCCTCCATAATTCTCCTAAAAACATCATTAAACTGTGGGGGAAATTACTTTTGAGAATTATTAGTTTTATAGTGACCTCATCATTTTACTTTTAGTTCCTCAATAATGCAAATCAAATTTGCTTTTGGTATATTAGAACTAAGAGTCCCCGTTACAGCACTCCCTCCCCGACGCGTCCTAGCCCAAAAGAAAAGAGAAGATGGTCGTATGTACGACCGAGTTGTTGGAACTGGTTTGTGTGTGCGGGTGTTTTATTAATTGATTTTTGTGAGTATATTTGCGTTTAAGTGGAGTATATTTTTGGTGGTGTCCTCAATCACCCATCACGCCCAATTGGTCATGAAGTTTGATATGGCAATGGCGTCCTCAGTCCTGTTGTGATCACCATAACGGGTAGCCTAAAGTGTGAGAGTAAAAAGAGAACGAAGAAAGCAAATATTACCTTTACAAGCCTGTAATTGTTATCAACGTTGGATCAATTGCAACTTTGAGCAAAGATCATATATGTAACTTACTCTAAATAAGCACCCTAAAAATTTCAAAAACTAGATAACAAGATTATTACATAAGATTGATGGTGATCGCGGTTGGTTGTACCACGGCTACTGATAGAAGTTGCCCCATTTGAGAAGGAAAACACTAAAACCAGCACTTCTTTGTACTTTGTACCCATATGGACATGAAGACATCGGGTCCATTCTTCTAAAAGACTTTAGATAACAACACATGAAGAAAAAAAATCCAAAGCTCTTCGTCATTTTTGGTTCCATTCTCGATTGCATATGAACCGTACGTCCGGTTTTTCTGTTTTCAACCGTTACCATTTATCACATTTTCGACACCAATATATTGCAGCATAGGTCTCATAATATGTTCCATCGCTTACATTATGTTTCAACAACATAATTTGTCAAATTGACATGTCCACTTTCTCAAAACATTTTGGTTAAGAAAAATCGTTTGGGTAAATTATTCTCGCACGTGTAAGTCACTCGTGTCAAAATGAGAATACGATTCTAAAAATTACTGCATGTCACCTTCAAAACTTTATAAAAAATGTGACAAGCTTCGTCTTCTAGTCTCGCCATAATGTACTTATGCCAAATATGGGTCCCAATTCGACATTATTTAAATTCACATTCACATCAAATTCACTCCAAATTCACATCACATTTTATGAATAATTCATTTATTCAATCATCACATCAAACCTTATATATAGAACACAACTTCTAAAACAAAGGTCACTCTATACTTTGATAAACTAAACTTGGGTCGAAACCCGAAGTGCATACCCTGTGACAAATTTCTGCGTCCGTACTATTTTTTCGATCAATGGCGAAAGGCCGCAAACTCACATTTAGCCAGAGTGAAAGGTTTCTAGGAAGCTACAACAACAACACCCACGTGGACGATGACGTGGAGCTCGGAGAAGACGACATGTGGTCTATGGTCGATGACATGGTCATTGAAAAAACCGAAAAAAACCATCCTATTGATGGCGCGTGGAATGCACCACGCGCCATCGTGGGCAACAACCGCCGCCGAGCTGGACTCTCGGTGGCGTTTGATGACCAGCAAGGAAAAAGGATAGTTCACCAGTTCCGGAACGGTGGTGACGTGGCATCGCCACGTGGGCGTCAAGTTGCCACGTCAGCACCGGTCAACGTGCCAGACTGGTCAAAGATATACCGAGTTGACTCGGTAGAGTCCATGCATAATGATGACTCAGATGATGAGTCATCATCGGACCATATGGTCCCACCACATGAGTATTTGGCGCGTAGCCATAGGTCTGTTTTTGAGGGCGTGGGTCGGACTCTAAAGGGTCGTGATTTGAGTCGGGTTCGGGATGCTGTTTGGAGCCAAACCGGGTTTGACGGTTAGCCCACCCGAATTGTATAAAAATGAACAATTTTCGTATTTTTGTTGCTCCATTATTATTTAGACTTGAACAAGTTAAATATATTTCGAATTTTAACTCATAAATATAACCCAAGTTTAGTCCTGTGGAACAAGTAGCGAAACTTTTTTCGAATCATTCGAACTTCATATTAGTAAGTTGAGTCAGGTGGCGATCAAGCCAATCATTGATCGTGTTACATATATTGTTGCCTTAAAAAAAGAAAAAGTCATGCTTAAAATTGTAAAGTGAAGTGTCTTAAATGTCGCGAGACTAAATTTCACAATGCTCATGTAGCACTTAACGATTGATTCGGCTCGTAACATAAAGCTCTCCTCGTAAAACTTTTAAAGAAAATACTAAAAGAATTAAGAAAATATCAAGTTAGATAAAGTTTAATAATGAGTAGGGATTGAGTCATTGTCAATAACTAGGTGAGTACCCGTGCATAGCAACGGAATTCCTAGCGGTAAATAATTAATGATTTGTGATATTGTGGTGAGTGTCTGTAGCGTTCAAAATAGAACGTGAACCGATCATAATGTAATTGTAAACGGTTGTACTACACGATAACTAAAGTCTAGAAAAAATTCTTAACATCTATCAAACAACATATAAAAACATTTAATGAAACTGAAAGTAAAACATTACATTAGTTATGAGATAAAAACTAACAACACACGTTACTCTTCGCGTAAAACTTCTTGATAAACGACATTTGAGGTGTAGATTCCTGCTTGACGGAACTCTTTAACTGGTTTAACCAATACCTTTGTTGTTCTACGGGATATCCCTCTAGACAATGCCACATAAAGCTGGCCATGCGAGAAAACAGAGTCGGGCAAATAGACACCCACATTTGGAATTGTTTGGCCTTGAGCTTTATTAATAGTCATCGCAAAGCTAAGGCGAATAGGGAATTGTGTTCTCTTTAGTTTAAAAGGGAACATGTCTTCTTCTGATGGAGCAAGAGGAATTCTTGGTAAGAGCACTCTAACTCCAGCGTGTTGTCCGACAGCAATCTCAGCATTGATGACATTTGGGTCAAAACGTTTACATATCAACCTCGTGCCATTACATAATCCATTTGCCGGATCGAGATTCCTTAAAAGAATAATTGGGCATCCTATTTTCAAACGCAAGCAATGAGGGGGCAACCCACTCACGTTGAGCGAGTTTAAAAATTCCAAAGGATCGAAGTTGTGGGTGTCGTCTTCTGCTTCATCAAAACTATAATAAACCTTCTCTTCGCCAGGAAATCTTTCAATCAACATACCATTAATGCTGATTTATAGGAACGTGGTGTTTGAAATGGTGTTATATTTTCTTTATTTCTTGACATGTTTTGAGGTGATGGTGTTTGTAATGGCATGTTTATTGGAGCTTCATTAGTATTTAGCATATTGTGCAATATTCCGAATGGTACCCTATTAGGAGCAATATTTATGTGACTCGAACTTTCTTCAAAGTAGCCAGAGTTGGTCTTCCCTTTTTTCCCCATTTGCCTTGCACGTGCATCTTTATTAGAAAATGCTTTGCGTTTTTCTAGCATAAAATTGAACGAAATAAAACTTGTATTAAAAGTTCGTTCTTTTAAAACTAATATGTGGAGATTAAAAACAGAAAAAAGACCGTACCTTTGTTTAAATCAACTTGAATGGGGTTCAAAATACTTGTGCTAGATTGTTCAACTCCAATCGTGTCTTTAAACTACATAAAAGGATTTGATTACTTTGTGTCATAGCCGTTGCTAAATCTTTATAAATAGTCCATTTGTACAAGACTTGTTTTTCAAACAGGCTAGAACAACTTCTTGTATGGGATGGTTATTTGTGTGAAAGCTTTTCTGTCCTACATGGGATAAACAAAAGAACTTGTGCTTACTTATATAGTGAGGTGTATACTACTTTAATAAATTGGGATTAGTATTGTCTTGTTGGTGTGGAGTAAATAATCCAGTTAAAATAACTGATTTGGATATTCATTGCCCACAATAGATACAAGTTCTTGACTTTTTTAACACAAAATTTCATATTAAAAATAAATTTTGATTAGGTAAAAGATTGAAGAATATGAGTTAATAAAAGGAGTTATATTATGACTCGAGCATGTTCACGTCCATGGTTTCTTTCAAGTACTTGAGTATAATCAACATGTAGATTCAACCAGCAAGTAACCACCAACTTCATTATCAACTCATTCATCATATGCTAAAAAAGTTTAATTTTTCAAAAAAAATTAAAATTTGAGCTCAAATTTAAATTTTAGTTTTTTCAAATGCAAATTTTCAAAAAAGTTTTAATTTGTCATTGGCTAAAAAAATGGTTGCAATCTCAAATACAACTCAGTTTAATGCCCCGCCAAGTTACGACTCATCAAATCATCATAGCCATATTCATCATAACCCGACACAAAAGACCCAAATGGCATAATTTCTAAAAACACAACCAGATTTCGGTGTCACTGCTAGGCTGCTGGCTACCACGCATCGCGCAACAGATTCTGACCAAACACGCAAGTCATACTATACAAAGGGTCATGAAACAAATGGCTTTAGACCTTATCAATTCTTAAAATCTGAGCCAATCCACATATATTAAATTCATGGCTTCCAATTCCAAAGAGAAAACACAAGTTCAAATTGAGCTTATAGACTCAAATGTCCTGATCATTAAATTCATGGCTTCCAATCCACATATATTTAAAATGCTCATATGTCCTGATCATTAAGTTCAAATAAGCCAAAAGTTCAAATTGTAGTAAAAAAGTAAGCTTTTTCCAAACTGAAATAAGCTCATCAACCCGTATATTAAGCTAAATACCAAACACCCCAGTTATCACATTATCACCCATTTTCCATAGACTCTAGATTCCCTTATTTTCCGGGCTTATTTGATATTTGAAAAGCTCATAAACCCATTTTTTTTTTCTGAGCTTATGGACTTAAAGAAGCCAAAAGTTCAAATTGTAGTAAAAAAAGTAAGCTTTTTCCAAACTGAAATAAGCTAATCAACCCGGATATTAAGCTAATCCAAACACCCAGATAATCAATTTCAAAAAACACAATGCCAAACACAACTAACCAACAAAAGAAGCCCAGAAGAGTCGGCTTTGGACTGCGAAACAGAGCGCTGAACTTCTGAACAAAAAAGACACAATAAATTTAAACTAAACTTCTGAACAAAAAAGACACAATAAATATATAAAAAAGACACAATAAATTTAGAAACACAACTGATTGAGCAATATCAGTAACCAAACATACTTGGTTTTTAATAAATCTAAACTTCTGCCAAACACAAGTGATAACGCCACCCATAAAAATAAATAAATCAAACATACTTGGTTTTTAATAAATCTAAACTTCTGAACAAAAAAGACACAATAAATTTAGAAACACAACTGATTGAGCAATATCAGTAACCAACTACAATATACAAGACCAAAAATCTAGTTCAAGTGTCTTCTAACCAAACACCCCAACCAACCACAGTACGCAAACATAAAAATCCAGTAGGTGACGTTAACCAAACACACCAGCGACCCAGAAACAAATACAACCACCAACGATAACCCCAGCCCGAAACAACTATCACACAACCACCAACGGCGGATCTACAAAAAAAATTTCGAAACTGTTATAACTACTCAAATTTATCGAAAAAATAGATCTGAACAAAAAAGCTTAATAAATGTAAGGAACATATATGTTTATATAAAAAATAAATATATAAATAAAAGAACCTTTAATACTATACATTAGTTTCATCCAATGTTATAAATGGCGTAAGGCGTGGCGTGGCGGCAAGGCCACGCCTCAAGCCTTACGCGCCATGGCGAAGCCATGGCGTTTTTTGCGGCGTGACTAAGGCGGCGAAAAAATATTTATATATTTATCATTTATGTTATAATATCATATTTCATATACATTTGAACTACTATATTAGACATTTAACTACTACTTATTATATAATTATCAGACCCAAATAACAAATAGCCCAAATTTCAAATGATCGTTCAAATAGTTATTAAAATAATAATAATAATTAAAAAAAAAACAAAAAAACCAAAACTGTTTCAAAAAGGCGCGCCACGCCTTACCAAAAGGCGCGCCTTTTCACGCCTTGTCACGCCTTTTCCCACGCCACACCTAGAGCAGCCGCCATGGTCTATTTCGTGGCGGCGAGGCCACGCCTCGCGCCTTGGCGACGCCTTGGCGGCGCCTTGGCGCGCCTTTTAGAACAATGGTTTCATCAAAGTAGTTTTAAAAAAAATAAGAACACAACAAATCTTAGAATCACCAAACATATCAAAACCAACATAACATACCAAAAAATTTCGAGATAGATCTTGACAGATTTCAAACAACAAAACGAACAAAAACAACTAAACATCTATGACCCCGGTTCATTTCCTCAGATCCGGTTAAAACAACAAAAAAACAAACTCAAAACATCTTAGTAACCAACAAACACACCGAAAACTACCAATCAAACCAAAATAATCCAAAGACACCAAACCCACATAGAGATGGTGGCACCAGAGGGTGGTGTGGCGTGTGAGTTGATTACAAATCTCAAAGCATCTAAAACCACCAAACCCACCGCGAGGGTGGCTATGAAAAACCGAAACCGACAACAACATCCAATAACCAAGCCCGGACTACCTGAAACTACCTAAACCATGGAAAGATGGTGGCAATTTCGGCAGATGGTGGCGATGGTTAGGTTATGTTGGCAGCGGCAGCTGTTGATTTTTAAGTGAGAGGGAGATTTGTGTTTTAGGTAAGAGAATAAAAGTGGAGAGAGAAGTAAAAAAGAAAATATGTGTTTTTAGGTAAGAGAATAAAACGCATGGGGACGTTTGAATAATCAAGGCAACTGTATTTATGTCTTGAATACAGTTTTTGATGCTGCTTAATGAAATGAATTAGTATTTTTATTAAAGATAGTCAAGGGCAATTTCGGTATTATTGAAAGTTCAGTTTTCACCCATTGACTAAGTTGACCATACACCCTTTATAATTAGTTAAGATTAGGTCACTCCATATTATAATTAGTTGATTAACTTTAGGCTATAGTGGAGAAAGATTATAAAAACAAAACAAAACAAATCTGTCCATTTTCAATAACTTTATTTTTTGGAATGAATTCGTTTTGGTCATAGATCATGTTACGAGAAATGCCACTAAGTTGTTTCCATTATTGGTAAAAATTTTGCGTGATCAATTTCCTTAAAATTTAGCATCAACTAATCGGATATATACTAATCGGATAAATACGTATAAATTCACTTGAATGTTAATTACGTATCCTTCTTTGTAATTTGGTTCTTCTTTCGACACATGTTGGGTATAAATTGTCTTTGCCGAGGTTCTTGTTGATCTCTTACCTTAACCGGAATGCTAGAAATTGGAAACCAATACGGCGAAACACTACCAAATCAAGTACTTTTCATACTTTTCGTAAGCTATATGAAAAGATTCACAGACCTACATGTCACCAGTCACCATTGGGGTTTTTTTTTCAACGTAAACATCTTCAGTTTTATTACTTCTGACACTCGTTACAAGATATTTATTTGCACCCACTCTAATTAAAAAGGTTGAATAAAAAGAAAAGAGAAAATGGGTGGTAGACACTGTTGGAACAAAAATATTGGATGGAGAGTTGGAGAGATACTCTTAATGGGGTTTACCTTTTTTAAGAAAGTGATATCTTTGGTTGTGTTTCATTGCTTCTCTTGTTCCAATTGCAAACTAAAATAAGTACATTTTTGGTCGACTACATACCATAGTCGGGGATGGCAAAAGCACTCTTAATCGACGGTTTAATCGAAACCCGAACCAGTTGGATCGGATTTGAGTGTGGGTTGGTTGGTTTGGTGTTGGTTTTGAAGTCATTTATGGTGTTCTGGTTTCTTTTTTTTATGGGTTTGAGTCTGATTTAATCTTAATGCCTGCCATTTTATCCAACGAATATTTAATAGGAGATAACCGATACCTGCATGGGAACCCGACAAACTAATGAATGATACAAACCGGCCATTTTAGTGGTTCACTGAACGTGATCATATCGTATCTCATATAAATCAATTATGTGGTCCTCGTCTAATGTATACTACACCTGCATCAAAAAGTTGCAAATTGTGAGGAGAAAAAGAAACTTTTTTCAGATTTTAATTCACCACAATCAACACGTATATGTAGTCTCTTGATTTGTTTTGATATAGATAGATTGTCACTTGGAAACTCTTAACACCCACATTCTCTTAATTACTTTAACTGATGCTTAATTTTAACAGTAAAAGTGTAAAACATGAGTCAAGTGTTTTCGAGTGAAGCATTATATGTGTAAAAAGAAAGTCAAGAGACTGTAGATATATGTTGTTCAACACTATCCGTGTAATTTACTCTCCAAGTTTTGTTATTGCCTACAGTGTTTCGATATCCAATCCTCGTAACAATGAACTAAATTGATAGACATTCTTTAACCATCACTTGACTATTACGTTCTAAATGTTACATGTTATACAAAGTTACAAATACTTATAATTATCACTTCAAACACATAACAAGAACTGTGGTATCAACCTTGTTGTATTTAGTAATAAGATTTCTTGGAGTAACATGGTTTCAACAATTCGAAAAAAAATTGCTTTGATGTCTCAAAATCTCCTCCAAAAGATACTATTGGTGATGATGTAGATTGTAGCCAGGGCCGTCTCATGAATTTCGGTGGCCCTGTGCCATGACAACACGGAGGCCCCAGTAAATACCAAAAGTAAAAATATAAATAAATATATCCGTTAATAATACGTAAAAGGTATTACTAAAATTCCAAAAGCATTAAAACAACGATACTAAAAGAAATAATTAACCGAGTTGCAAGCATCAAAATTAACTATTTTACGATCAAAGGCTAGTGATCGATTATGAAAAAAGAAAAAAAATAATAATGCCGCAACTCTCTGATAGTCCGATTCACAAAACTGTGTTGCGAAGTTTTTTCTTTTTTCCTTTAGTATTTATTAACCTAAGACAAACGTTTTATAGTATTATATTGGGCTTTCTCTTAATGGCCAGGCCCCATAAAAGATGATAAAAAACCAAAAGTCAAATACAGACTCTTAGTCATACGAAGTATTGAATTGTGACAATAAAAAAGCAGTACTATATAATATACATATAACAAACTTTTGCAAATTTTGGTGGCCCTTTCTCTTGTGTGGCCCTGTGCAAATGCACATGCGGCACTCCCTCTCAACCGGCCTTGATTGTAGCCACATAAGACTTTACATATATATATCCTTAACCCTTCCATAACATATGAGGCGATTTGCGACTCCCCGTGCCCCACCCTGCATCCACCTGATCCTTAACACTTCCATAACATATGAGACGATTTGCGACTCCCCGCGCCCCACCCTGCATCCACCTGAGAATGTTGGCCGTCCAGTCTTGACGACCGCTCCATCATCACCAAATGACCCCTCTAGCTATTTTTATGTGATAATTACCAAATGAGTTCGTTCTACTACTTATTGAAAAATGTATGATCATTTAAGCTGACTAAAATCTAAAGTCTATTACCATTACAAGGTATTTTTTTGTAAGAAGTTTGATACATAGTTTTATTAAGTAAGTAGAGTAGTAGAGTTGTTAATCTTTTTAGGCAGTTGAGTGGGCTTGGGCCGAGCTCCAAAACTGGGCCTGATGATCTTTTAACATTTCAATAGTTTTTGGTTAAACGTTTTCAACTTTTCATACATATTTGGATCAAATAATATTAATTAGTTCATTCTTTTTGAAATACAAATATTTCATTAGATGATAAGACGTAGTTCTGAATATCTTTAACTACGTAGTTAATATGTTTTATCACTAGCTGAGCGTTTTACGTGTACCCATCTAGCGATTGAATACATGCAATTCATATGACTTGATCCTGGAAAAATAAGTTCAAAATCGTATGTTTTGTGCGTACAACAATTATTTGAAAAGACTCCCACATGCCACGCATGTGTGTTGATCGGATCACTTGTTTTACCTAAGATAACAAACCCGATCGTCGAACCATCAACATCATCAAAATAGTAAAAATCATGCAACAATCACATTCGTTTGATTGTAACATGTGCAAAGCAACTAACTTAGGGTGCCTTTGGTTTTTAAATGGGATTGAAATTAGATTTGGGTTTGAGAAATGTGAAAGAAAAATAGGAGAAAGAAAATGTGTAGTATATATAATTCATAAATTAATATTATATTTAAAAATATTATTTGTTACAAATAAGATTTTTTTTCCCTTCACTTAAAAAAATATAAAAAATAAAAAATAAAAATTTGTGGCTGATATCAAATTGGACGCAAGACCAATTAGATAAATTTGTATATTTCCACTAAAACCCCACTAGTTCACCCTCATATGACATATTTTATTCAATTTCTTGGTTTAAAAAAAAAAAAAAAAAAAAAAAAAAAAAAAAAATCTATGAAATTTCTTTGAATCCAACCCCTCTATACCAAACGGGCCCTTATACTAAACGGAGTGGGAGAAACTCGCCCTTTGATGAGTAACTTACTCACGACCCACCCAAACACAAGTGCATGGTCACGGCCAAATTGTATATCTATGGTGAGTGGCTCACCAAAGTAGAGGTGCAAAAATGTGGGCTCATTTTAAAAAATTAATTGTTTTTTTATTTGTATTATGAGTGTGGGGTATTTAGTAATGTATATTTGTATAAGTGAGTATTTTAATGAAAAGTGATCAAAACGGATGTATGATGAGTGAATTTAAGAGGAAATGAGAGAAGAGAAAAAATTGAAATGACGGTGAGTGGCTCACCCACCACTACTTTCAGCATTAGTTACTATGGTTTGATTTTTCTGTGTTTGAGATTGGTTTGATTTTTTTATTTTTGTGTGTTTGAGATTGATTTGACCCGCAACAACTTTTTTTGTCCGTTTCCTTGTAGTAATTTAGTATGCACCTTATATTTCCTTTTGAAAGACATCATTAATTAATATGTTAAAGGTTGGGTTGTGTTATACTAACCTTCCCTACCAGGGATGGTCCACCTACTTTAGTCAAAATGTACAAATTTTAATGCAGACAATACAGACGGCGGCAGCTGGACAAAGTCTACACACCCTCCCTAGGGAGGGTGTGGTTATCCTACCCCTAAAGGTTTTGTAATTTTGTTGATATATACATTACTCCATCTGTCTTAAAATTATTGTCAAGAGACAAACATCACAAAGTTTAATAAAAGTGGGACCTCTATAATTTTCAACCAAGCAAATGGAATATTCCCCCACTAAGTTTTCTTACTTTTACTTAAAATGGAAAGTGAACAATTAATTTGAGACATCCATAAAAAGAAATGTGGACAATAAATATGAGACGGATGTAGTCTATCGTAGTCCTAAAGTGTATTTACTTAATACAGTACAATTTTGTTTGTTTATTTCTAATATTCAAAAATGTATTTAGTGAACATCAATCTTCAAACCTACAAGTAACCATGATTAAATGCATTTTTATATTAAATGAGCTAAAACTTTCAATTTCTAACACGTAAACATGTGCTTGATGGTTGCATGTCAGCCAAACCTTTTGCTAAAACAAAAGCATGGCCCAAAACACCCTCTTGAAGTAAATAATTGATTTTCGGGTAGAGAACGTGAAGGTTCTTTCGGACTTAATGAAGCAATGTCCTCCGAACATCTATACAAGTGATAAACACGCGTTAGCCTCGCTTTGGGTTTGATCTCAAGACTAAGCTAAGATGTGAGAATAAGCATAGAGTATGAGCCGAAAGGCTTAGCAATAAATTGGAGAGTTAATGTGTGTGAAAATCAGTTGGTCTCGTAATAAATGAGTGGGGTATTTATATAACCCCAACCACTGTCATACCTGGCAGCGTGTGGAAGTAGCAAGCCAAGATACTCCTGGCCTAGGTATTAGGCATCAAGTCACGTAGAGGATAAAATCCCGTAATATCCGAACTAGGCAGCACTAGTACGGTTCTTGGATTGGACTGTTCGATAAAAGGGGTCATCTGGATAAAAGAGTATCTGCCTTTATGGTGCTTCGGCAAATGTCCTTCAGACGTGTGCAACATCTGTCTTTCGGCATGTGTCATTCGGACACATACTTCACACACCTTATGGCATATATCGCAAACATTTAAAAATTAATGGACAAGAGGTTTCCTTGTTCACATTACTATGAGAAGACGAGCTTCTTTATTTTAGATGTATGCGGCCTCATCATATATATCAAGACAGTTTCTTTGCCAACTCCAAATGCATACACATAGCGAGTTTTGAACACTTGATTTTTAATGAGAAAACCAAAAACCTTATCACCGGATTATTTGGTGTTGGTTATTTGATTATAAATATTCTATGATGCTCCCAAAGTGATGGTTTTCTAGATCCATTAGCGGCTAGATTTTCTCACCACATATTTTTATTCTTTCACCGCACCTTGTGCTTTACAGTTTTGTACGGTGTGCTATATAGCTTATATAAAATAGTATTTTTATCAAAAAAAATGGTTTGCAAATCAATCCCTTAAAAAAAAAAAAAAAAAAAAAAAAAAAAAAAAAAAAAAAACTCTATACATTGTGACCTAGTTAGATCCCACTTAACTTTTAAGTAAGACCTTTTACTACATCCGTTTAACCTCTAAAAAAGTAAATACAAAGAAAAATTGATATGCCTAGATTTCATTTAAGCAACACATCCAAAATGATCATCTGTATTAAATAAATCTAAGATCTACTGTAGTATATATTTACCTACCAAACCAAACCTCAAATGTAGCTCGTACAGTTAATACTTAATAGTTAATACAATAAAGATTGTGAGGTTGACGTATCTAACAACATTTGTACCTTTGAGAAAATACAATGTACTCTTATAATAAAAGTTTTGTTACAAAATAAAAAGATGATAGACAAGAAGTATAAGGTAGAAGAACAGAGATATTCTAAAATGCATTTTTATTTGATGATTACAAACTATAAAATGAACCTCTATTTATAAGGTTCTTACAAGGTTTACAAAAGATAAATATTAATTACCCACAAATCAAATTAATCATCTACTAATCATTCTTATTTCCTAGTTACCAAGTGATAAGCATTTGGACGTACAACTAATGGATTAGATATATGGATAGACACAAATATTAATTATTCATAATTCGAATTAAGCCGCGTGTACGATTCTCTCTCTGGTGAAAAGTGGCGACAACCCTAACAACCCTAATATTTTCAATCGATCTCCACTAATCTGCTTCATCTCTTAATTTCTTGCACCTTGCTGTTCATATAATTGATTTACACTCTTATCAATTCGTTCTTCTTGGATCTAAGCTTGGTTTACAGGATTGAGTGAAGTTTATTGTGATCTTTTTTCTTAGGGTTTTTTAGTCGTTTATCTACAAACCGATCTTAGGGTTCTTTCTAATTCGTTTGGTATCTATCTCCCAAAGTCGGTTTAACATCCTATATAATCCCTCCTTCGTTGATTGTATTACTATTGATGGGATAATCATGGATGCTGGTTAGTTCGTTAGGTCTTCAAGATCAAAACCCTAAGCGATTAGGGTTTCATTCTGTTTGGATTTGCATGCTGCTGGTTGCTGTGGTTCGTGTTGTTTGATTTGTTTTACTGGTAGTGAGAGATGAATAAGGGTTTTTTAAATTCTAAGAGCGTGAATAAGGGTATGTCGGATTCGTTGCATGTACTAAGTTCGGCTAAGGCTGGTGCAAGTAGTGTTGATGGTGGTGTACTTGCTGCTCGAATGAATGGTGATGATTACGCTGATGATGGTATCTCTGGTTCTAGTCAAGAGAAGCCGATTTCTCTTGATACGTTTACGGTTGAACAAGTGAAGCCGGTTTCACTTGATACACATGAGAATGTTAGTGCTGGTAATTCACAACCGTCAAATGTGGAGTGTAACACCTAAAATCTAAAAGCATGGGAAATGACTAAAATGCCCCTACATATTTAAAATTTAATTAAAAGCTTATAAGGTCTCCAAATAAATCCCAAATTCTAACAATGCACAAGTTATGTATCCAAATGATTTTAACAACTTCATTTAACATTTATACAAGATACAAAATTACTAAAATACCCCTCATAGGGCCGATTGAGATAAAATTTATTTTAAAGTGATTTAAATTAAATTAAAATGATGTAAATCTTTATAAATATGGAAGATAATTATCACCAAATATTTTTCCACCTATAATCACGAAATTTCTGGTCCTCCATACCCTCTCATCACACGGCATTCCATTTTAAAAAGCCAATCCATATCTTTTCTCCAAAAACCCTAATTGCCGATTTCAATAAACACACAAACAATTCTCACAGCCCCCATTCGACTCACACAGCACTCCTGGGTATTTTTCTGTGATAAACCAACATCCTAAGAAGCCAAGAAAAATCCCATTCGAATTGTTGAAGCCTTACACGATCGTAGCAATTGTTTTCTTTTGTCGAGCCCTAAAAACAAGGTAATTCGTTTGCACCTCATTCGACCTCTATAAAAATTATTTCTCATTTTTCCTGTGATACTTACATCATATAAGACCCACGAAAATTGGTTTCAAGGTTGGAAGATCATTGGTGAAGTCGTGGTGATTTTTGGATCATTTGGCCTATACGCGTAGACTATAAATCGTACAGCCCTCTCCACACGTTCAAGTCTTGGTTTGGTATTTTTCTCAGGTCCCTTACACCCTATGAACATCATCTAAAATGTTTCATTCGATCCATGCACACTCTATATCATATTCGTGAATTAAACCCTAAAAACATGTTTAAAATGTAAAAGACACCATGCGATCCATAATAATTCCAAATATAATTTATTTACACTTGTTATAATGTATAGTGATCTGTAAAAATGTTGGAAGAATTATCATGGCTTGAATCATGTGTTTCGAATTTATTTTGATTTATTGGGTTTTGTATAAAACGTATAAGGAGAAAAAGAAAATAAAATCGTGGGATCTAGGGTTTGTGTTTAGGGCTGGAAATTTGTGACTATTAATGATCTTTAATGATTTGGTAATGATTAAAAATGGATTGGATGGATTAGGGTTTCTAATTTCTTTGTTTTTGGTTTATACGATTTGGCTAAAAGGTTTTGGGTGAGTTTTGTAAACTTTAAAACTTATGGGTCAATTCTGGAACTTTATTTGAGCTGTATAATATTCGAATAAAATATATAATGAGGGTGCTAAGTGTAAGTTTTGCATTTAAATGGATTAAAATGTATTTTAAACCTAATTAGGGTTTGTTTTGAAAATAATTAAAAAAGAGGGACTAAACATGTAATTTTCAGAAACTTGGAGCTGTTTTGAGTAATTTAATATATTCAGGAGGTTATGTGTCATTTTGATAATTTAATGGCATAATATGTAATTAGTGATAATTAAAAGTTGAAATTATAAATTAAAGGGTTAAATATGTAACTTTTATAACTTGAGGGACTTAAAGTGTAAATTATGAATATTTGAGGATTCATTCGAATAACTTAATAAAATAAGTGCTCATTATGTAAAATGGATAAGTTAAGGGTTTAGTGTTTAACTTTGAATACTAAAAGGTTTAAAGTGTAATTTTGGAAAGTAAAGGGTATAAAATGCAAAGTTATGAAACCCTAAGGACTAAATGAGTAAAAAGGTTAAAAGATACTTTAATTCCATTAATAATGATTCAACTTTCTAAATATGGAAACTTTCTAAAAGTGGAAACTTACTAAATATGGAAACTTTCTAAAAGTGGAAACTGACTATTTATGGAAACCTGCTAAAAATGAAAAGTTACTTAAAATGGAAAGATATGAATTTAAAGGATGATTTATGATTCCCCCTCTTCTCCTCTAGGTGTGAAGAAGGAGAGATCTTGAGCCCTTTCCACTTCTGTGTTTGTTTCATTTGTGCTTTGCAATAAGGTACGGATACTCTGCCTTTTTCAGTAAAAGGTTCCTATACATTGATGTTGAGTTATGATTCAGTTAAGATTTCCCAAGCCACTGCTATGTTCCCTTTTGATTGAAACCTGATATGATTTTTGAGATGACTTTGAGATAAACCTTTGCTATATGACTTTTTGCATGACTTTGAGACCTGACTCTTAGTTTGATACCCGAGCCATTTATGTTTCTCCTACCTATGGAGGTACCATAGGCATGTCTGTGATGCACCACTGGCATGACTCATGTGTGGGTGAGTGATTTCTCACGCCGTCCCTTTTTATGATTACTATTATGGCCATTATGACTTTGAGTATATGACTTTGAGATTGACTTTGAGTAAGGGGCGTATGGGTTGCAATCCTAGACATGTATGCTTAGTGGATTTAACTATGACTTTGAGTTGACTTTGAGGTGATTGGTACTGTGTGCTATACATGCCCTTCACAACCCCTGGGAGCTGATCACTCCACCCTTATGATACATGAGGACACCCCTCATATTATCTGGTTGCCTGAGAGGTATCCCCTCTGATTGTGAGATTATGAATTGAAGGCTTATGACTTTGAGATATGACTTTGAGTTTTGGGCTCGTGGTAGATGACTATCATATTTTTCCTTTCTATTATTCATTTGTTATTCCTTATGATATTCCCCAATGCACTATATTTCAGTTCTATTTCATTATCGTTGCTTTGTCTATGTATCTGTTCACTGGGCTTTTTAAGCTCAGCCGCATTTTCTTTCCTGCGGCAGGTTTCTAAGCTAGGAGCTGGGCTTTTGCTATGGGATGAGAGTTAGAGCTTGTGTTGGAGCTTTTACCTTAGATGACCACCCTATGTTATGACTTTGGATTTGGATTATGTTCTTATTTCCTTTGGATTATTTCTTCATCATTGAACTTATGTACTTTGACTTAAGCTGTGTTGGCTTGGTCTTTCTTATTGAATTATGTTTAAGACTTCCGCTGTGTATGATATTATGTATGTATGCTTTGATATGTCACCATCCTTGTGGCACTTCTACCCTTGTCGGGTTGGGGTGTTACATGGAGCAATTGATTGCTAATGCGCATCAGTATTTTGATGAAGCCATGAATAAAATTCAAAGTGAGATTGGTGCTAATGAAGGTACTTCTGGTCCTAATTCTCATAAGGATGATACTACTAATGGTACGGGCGTGAAGTTGGTTTCTTATGCGGGTGCTACTTCTAATGAACCTCTGAAAAATGTTTCTAAGTTTCGTAGGTTGGAGTGTAGCAAGAAGAAGGCTGATGTTGATTTATCAGTTCCAATGAATGTAGTGCAAGAGATTCACATGAGGTTCGAGAATACTCTCTGCGGATACTTTCTTGGTCAACGCCTTGCTTTTCCTGTTGTTGATTATTATGTTCGCAATGCGTGGGCTAAGTATGGTTTACAAAAGGTTATGATGAATGCTAAGGGTTTCTTTTTCTTCAAGTTTAATTCGAAGAAAGGTGTCGATGATGTCCTTGATAATGGTCCTTGGTTGATTCGCAATGTCCCCATTATACTTAAACCATGGACATTGAACACCAACTTGCTTAAAGAGGATTTGACTAACATTCCGGTGTGGGTTAAATTCCATGATGTTCCTTTAGCTATGTTCTCCGATGACGGACTTAGCCTGCTTGCTACTGTGATTGGGACGCCCAAAAGGTTAGATGCCTTTACTAGTCAAATGTGCAAGGAATCTTGGGGCCGGAGTAGCTTTGCTAGGTGTATGATTGAAGTAAAGTCGGATGTGGTATTAAAGGACAGTCTCACTATTGAGATTCCTCTACTTGATGGTACGGGTTCGACTATTGAAAAGATCCGGGTTGAATATGAGTGGAAACCACCTCGCTGTGATAAATGTAAGGTATTTGGACATACTTTGGTTGAGTGCCCTAAGGTTGTCATACCGAATGCTCAACCTACTATGAATGCAAGTGATGGTTTCCAGCCTGTTAACAATAAGAAGAAGGGAAAGCATGTTGCTTCGACTTCGGGTAAAGGAGGGTTTACTTAACCTGTTGTGGGTAAGAAGTTTCAGTATCAACCCAAACAGACTCCTCCTGAACCCAAGAATGTTGGTGGCAATAAGAAGAAGACTCCTGATGTGGCTAGTTCTAGTGGTACAACGATCTTTACATCTAACCAGTTTGATGCTCTTAATATGGATGATACAGATACGTTTGGTATTCCTACTGATGACACCAACATGGATGTGGATGCTGGCTGTACAATGGAAGTTAATGAGGATGCGTTGGTTAAGACTGGTACTACATCACAAGAACCCCTTGTGAGTGATTTAATGGAAACTAAGGAAGGTGGTTCTACTCCTATAGTTGAGAAAATTAGTAAGCTTGAAAAGCTACTTATCGATGGGAAAGCTACCCTCTTGGATGATAAAGGTGTTCCTATTCCGTCTGCATCTGCCAATAAGAGGGCTAACCCATTCTCTAAGGTGGGTGATATTGTGGTTATTGATAGTGATGAGGAGGAGGTTCTTAACACGTTCGACGAATCAGCAAATCTTTTTGGTGGAGGTCATGAGCGTGAAGATGAGTTGGATGACTATGATGATTACTCGAAGCAAATTTCTGATCTTCCAGGGGAATTGGATGCTCTTAACGCCATTTATGGCTTTAATCTCCAAGGTCGTAGGAAGTAGGTTATATTTTTGTCCGAGTCTTTAAATGGTTTGTTTTCTTGTCTAGAAAATTGGAAGTATCTTGTTATGTAAGCCTTTCGCCTATGTAACGTGCTGAGATATGAGAATCACTCATATCCGTTGTACTTAAATGTTTTTTGGAGTAATATGTTTACCGGGTCGTTGACCTTTTACCCAAAAATATTAATTATTCATAATACTCCCGCTTGGCTATCCATCATTAGTTGGCATACGATTAGATCTGGTGCCTCGTTAAAAACCTTGCTTGGTAAAACCTAGTGAGAAAAAAACCATAGCTAAGGGAAAAAGATGCACCCCGTATGTTCTCCCTCTGATGATTAGATCACTGAAGTTCATTGAGTCTTCGCATTCCAATGTCGTGAACCAACTTCTTAAATGTTGAAGTGGGAAGTATCTTGGTAAACAAGTCTGCTAAGTTCTCGCTTGAATGGATCTTTTGAACAATAATATCGCCGCTCTTTTGTAAGTCATGAGTGAAAAAGAACTTCAGTAGAATATGCTTGGTCCTGTTACCTTTGATGTATCCGTCATTAAGCTGAGCAATTCATGCAGCATTATTTTCATGCATGATTGTTGGAGCTTCCTGGCTTGAAGAAATACCACATGATTCATGAATATGTTGTACCATATTTCTTAAACATACTGATGAGGCGAAAAATGAACCACTTTTAGGGGGTCATTTGTTAGCATTAAAAATATATATATTAAAGTGATGGTCATTCTCATATTGTAACTTTGTGTCGTTTGTTAAGATTAGTAATAGTTTAGTCATTGGGCCTTGGACTAGGCAAGCTAATATGTTATGTGCTATGTTTCATAAGCCTAGTTATCCAACCATGTAACCAAGTCCAAGCCCAAGCCCATAGAAAGCCCATAGGGCATCTCATGTATCTTACTATTTAAACACCTCAAAGGCTCATTTGAGGTGTGTGCTTGTGTGTGTATGTGTGTGTGTTTCTTAATAATATTCTCTCATTTTCCATCTCTCTAGTTACACATATACGATTCACATATATATACATCAAGTCACCATCTTTCCATCTTTCCTTCTTATTGTGCTTATATTGTGTGTGATAAAGTTGTGATATTTATGGTCCTACAAGTGGTATCAATCGCCTAACAATGATTTAGGAGGGTTGAGGGGTTGTTTGTTTCGTATTTTTTAAGCTTTATTCTCGTTTTTTTTCTCAAAAAATCATTACTTTTCTTGTTTGTTTTGTGTTTTTAACACTTTTTTGATTACAAACTAGTGTTATAAACCTTTCCCAACAAGAAAGTTTTAATCTTTTTGAACATTTCTAGCTTAAAAATTCGAATTTGGTTTTGTACTTGTTTTCGAGATCAAAAAAGTTTTATAAAAATCATCAAGTTTGCAACTTTCTTCAAGTTTTGGTGTTTTTATAACTAGAAGTACAAGAATCTTGGAATACAAACTTCATTTGGGTGTGCTTTTTGCAAATTCAAAATTCTAGAAATTTTTCTAAATCACAAAGTTTCTAAATCACAAAGTTTCTAAATCTCAAAAGTTTCGAGAACACACTTGGTCCCGTTGCTTACTCGGTGTTTCCCTTGCTTGTATAAGTGAGAAAACACTTCGACTTGGGATAACTTTCTAAATTGTATAATTTAGAAAGTTTTGGGTGATAATTTTATCTAAAACATATTCTAGATAATTTTATCTAAAACATATTCTAGATAACTTTATCTAAAACGTATTCTAGATAATTTTATCTAAAACACATTCTAGATAATTTTATCTAAAACGTTTTCTAGATAATTTTATCTAAAACACATTCTAGATAATTTTATCTAAAACATATTCTAGATAATTTTATCTAAAACACATTCTAGATAATTTTATCTAAATCATATTCTAGATAATTTTATCTAAAACACATTCTAGATAATTTTATCTAAAACATATTCTAGATAATTTTATCTAAAACACAATCTAGATAATTTTATCGAGAACAATTCTAGATAATTTTATCGTGACTTTTCGAGAATTTTCCGGGTGACAAAGTTTCGAGAATTTTCCGGGTGACAAAGTTTCGAGAATTTTCCAGGTGACAAAGTTTCGAGAATTTTCCGGGTGACAAAGTTTCGAGAATAACCTTCACCAAACTCAACTCCTATTTCGTTGGAACGATCCAAGTATCAACTTTATCCATCTACACTTCATTAAATGGCATCTCAGCAAGATATTCATGCAGCCGGTGCAGAAAACCGACCTCCTATGCTTGAAAAAGGTGGATATCTCCCATGGACAAGCCGCATGCTTCGTTACATCAAAACAAAGCCTGATGGTAAATTAATGATCAACTCCATTAAGAATGGTCCATTTCAGCCAAGACAAGTTCAAATTGCCGGTAATCCAAACTCAATAAATCCTACTGAACCATACATGCGTTTACAAACAGAAGAAGATTACACAGATGAAGACAAGACGCAGATCAAAGCTGATGATATGGCAATGCATCTAATCCAACTTGGATTACCACGGGAGATCTTTGCTGCGGTCGACAGCTGTGAAACTGCTCATGCTATGTGGGAACGTGTTAGAAGGATTTGTCATGGAACAGAGATTGGACAACAAGACGTTGAGAACAAACTTCTTACTGAATGGGAGAACTTCACATCCACTAAAGGTGAACAGATTGAGTCATACTACACAAGGTTTTGCACGTTGATGAATGAGTTAATCAGAAACAAGTTGACACCTCGAACAATTGCAACAAACATCAAATTCGTCAATAACCTTCCAGAAGAATGGGGTCGTTATGTTACAATTGTTAATCAGACAAAGGACTTACATCAGGTGAATTATGATCAACTCTATGACTTTCTGAAGCAAAACCAAGCTGAGGCTAATGAAGTTAGAAAAGAAAGATTGGCAAAGAATCATGATCCTCTCGCACTAATTGCTAATACACCAACACCATTACAAGTGAACACTCAACAACCATCATCATCCACTCACAACTACAAGCAACCATCATACATTCAACAACCATCACCGGTCTACCAACAACAATTCTACCCACAACAACAAGAAGTTATTCCACAACAGACATACCCACAATTCCAAGAACCAGAACTCACTGACAATGATGAAGCTGCTGCAGCATTGACTCAAGCGTTTGCTTTTCTGTCAAAGGCATTCCAAGGACGCTATTCTACACCAACAAACAACAACCAAAGGATTTCATCGAATACTCGCAACAGGCAGATCGCTCAGCCGAGTTTCAATATGGGCAACGGAGGCCAAATGGTTGGAGTTTATGGGAATCAGCAAGGATATGCTACGGGATTTAATATGGGAAATCAGAATATGCAGAATGCAGGTCAGTATGCAGGGAATCAGTATGGTCAAAATGCAGGGAATCAGTTGGGTCAGTTTATTGGAAATCGGAGGGGTCAGAATGTTGGTAATCAGGCAATGGGTAATCAGAATAGAAATGTTGCAGCTCCAGTAGTTGGGAATTTGGGAAATATGAATCAGGGTAATCCGGTAAAGTGTTTCAACTGCCAGGGTGTAGGTCATATGGCAAGGAACTGTCCTACTAAGCCAAACAAGAAAGATCTAGCGTACTTGCAGAAAGCAGTGATGTTGGCACAAAAGGCAGAGGTAGGATTTCAGTTGAATGCAGAGGAGAATGATTTTATGGCTCTTATGGATGACATGGAAGATAGAGAAGATATCGATGCGAACTGCATATTCATGGTGAATCTTCAGGAAGCTAAGTATGACACGGATTCTGACACACTTCCTGTTTATGACACCAATGCACCATCTGAGGTATCTAACTTCAACACATGTCACAATAATGATAAATTTGATATGTCTCCTCATGAGGAACAACATTTTGAGAAGCAAGCAACCACTTACGATACATACCTGGACACGCCAAGTAGTAGCAATACTCCTTCCGCAACTCCAGATGTGAATCATAATGGAGGCTTCGTTTCACACCATGCTGAGAATGATGAGGAAACACGTGCTTTATTTGAATCATTATTAAATAATTGTCGTATTGAAATTGAGAATGTGCAAAAGGTCAATCGCGATGTTAAGGCCGCGAATGTTAAATTGACCGCTGAGCTTGAGAGTTACAAATCCACCGTTAAAGCTTTTGAATTTCATAACAAAAGATTGTCTGAATTAGAAACTGGTTATCAAAATTCCGTTTCAGAGAAACAACAATTGCAACTCAAGTTTGACACACTTGATGTTAATTCTTTCAAAAAGATAAAATATTTAAACACGGAAATTTCTGATTTACAAAACCAACTTTCTAAACAAAAAACAGCTTATTCCAATCTTGAAAAAGAAATGGATGAGTTGAAAAAGGATTTTGCAAATAAAGAAGACAAACTTTTGGAAGAAATCGTAGAGTCAGAACACATGATTGCTCATTTAGAGGAATTAGTGGTTAAGTCGGGTCAGTCGAGTCAAACAATGAAAATGATTTCAAATCAAATTAATCCGATTTACCATACGAAACATAAAATGGCTCTTGGTAACAACACCCCTTGTAATCTCAAGAAAGCTCAGCAAGAACAGAATGTTTTGTACAATGGTAATGTGATTTATACCAAACATGATCCTCCCGTCGTTCGGGATTCTGTGCTAACGATTGAACATGTCGAAGAGAGCATTTCCAAAATGAAACAAAAGGATTTGAAACCCATTGATTACAACAAATTGAACAAACTTTCGGGAATCACTTTTGTTCGACAAACAGAACCGTCAGTGTTTTCCATTAAACGACCATTTGCGAAATTCTTGTCTAAAAAGAAAGTTGTTTCCAAATCTCTTTCAAAATTAGAACAAATGTCCTCTAACAACACTTTTAAAACTAGTGAGGCTAGAAACATTCTCGATGACGTTAAAATGAGAATTCAAGAACTTCAAAACATTGTTAAATCTAAAACTTCCATCGATATTAACAACTGGCATTCTAGTTATCACATCGAACAGAAAAAGGTGTTTCAAAACGAAATTACTATTCCACTGAATAACATCAGCGCGAGTGTAAAAAATTTTGAACTAGCTTTTTTAAAAGAAACGGCCGACTTTGTCAAGGACCACAAATCCCTGGTAAACGAAGCTAATGATGCTCGTGAAAACATGAATGTTTTGGAAAACCTAAATGATTCTCTCTTCGAAGCTGTTATGACCACTGACATTATGTCCATCATTTTACAAAATATGAAAATGCTCTTATAAAGCTTGAAAAAGAAAATGTGTCATATTTTAAACAACTTGATCGGAAAAAGGAAGAATGCAAGTATGACAAATTGTCGTATGAGCGTGACTTAAAGAAAATGAAAGAGCAAAATGATCTCTTGAGGGCTCAGCTTGAATGTCAAAAAGGAAAGGATGAGGAAACTAAGTTTGCAAAACCATTGACTTCGGAGAAACCAAATGTTTCTAACACGGTTCAAAAACCAAAAATGTCAATTTCACGGTTTGCTCCAAAAGTCGATGAGAAAAAGGATTTGACAAAACCAGTCACTCCAACACCCTTGCCCAAGAAAAGTAAAAATGATAAGATTGTTGAAAAACAAAATTTGTTTGTTAAAAGAAACAAAAATGTGATTTCACCTGGCTCTTCTAAGTATAGTACACCAAATAAGACCACAAAAAATGTTAATGAGTCTGTTGGTTCTAATGACATGGTCCTCAATCATCATCTAGAAGAAGCTAGAAAAAAGGCACAACATCTAAAAAACGGAATTTTAGGTGCAAAACCTAGTGTGATGAATTCTACAAGATTCCAAAGCACCGCTAGTAATAGTAAACCATTACCTAGGAACTTTCAACAAAATACTAGGGATTGGCTTGCATCTAAGAGTAGTGACACAAAAGAGTATGCTAGGAACGTAGAATACAACACAAAGAATTCCAAATCAAGTGTCAAGACACAATCCACTAAGACACCAAATCGAAACAAACCCGTTGATAAGAAGCAAGAGGTTAAGAAACCTAATAGGTGGATATCTAAAGAATGTAGTTTTTCCAAGACTGAGACTTCCGCTGCATCTGATAAGAAAACTACATCTAGATCTTACCTTAGGTGGATTCCTACCGGAAAAGTTTTTAAAACAGTTGGTCTTAGATGGATTCCCACAGGCAAGATTTTTGATAGTTGCACCAAGACAAATAATAGTGATAATCTTCAGGATAAGGAAGTAGAAACCACAACAACCGTTGATAGTCAACACCCGCAGAGTGATGCTTCATGTACTTCTAACACTGTTATTTGTGAAACCTCTTCATCTTTGGTTGCAGGTGCTTCAACTATCTCAGAACCCAGTTCTTCAGAGGGTTCAAATTCTGTAAATTCTATAAAATCATTCTTTCAATCTTCTATTTTTGATTTTCCATTTCTTTTATAAGAACAAAAACAAAATACAAAAATATAAAATTTCAAAAAAATACAAAAACAATATAAAATCAAAAAATCCAAAAATATTCTTCTCACGACATGTCTCTCGTATAAATCAATATTCTGTACGTGTCTAGAAATGTCTTTCAACAATGATACGGACATGTACAGATGCTTGAGCGGGAGTTCTTTAAATTGTTTTTCTAAAACATGTCGTTTCTCAAATGTTTCTTCATAATGGCTTTCGTATACTTCAGTACGAAACCCGGACCCGAATGATGACTTCTGATTATTTTCAAATCAAGGACTCACACGTTCAATGACGAACTCTTTTTCAAAAAGTTTGAGTCTAAACAAACGAAAAAGATTTCAAGCATAAACTCGTTTTCAAACAAAATTCTTGAGCACTCTTTCAAGATTGTTCAAAAGATTTCTCAAAATCTCTCAAAATTAGTGCTCAAGATAACTCCCTCAAAACCCTTAAAATTGATTTTAAATATGCTATCATTAAGGGGGAGTATAAACAACTAAAATGTTCCAAATTCATGCAAATCTGTCTTTCTCTCCAAAAAGCCTTTTATTAATCAGTTGATATCAAAAAATATCACGCTATGCTATTTTTGAGGGGGAGAAGACATGATTAAAATGTGATCAAAGATGTTTAAAGTATGTGACTGAATCTCAGAAGAGCTCGACTCAGATAGTACCAATGAATTGACGAAGCTTAAAATGTCAGTAATCGAAAAGACTTGTCCTGGACGGGTAATAATTTCAAGCTAGTCCAACTAGTGATGTAAGCGTGTCTCGAATAGGACTTGTCTGAGTAGAATGTACCGTATCGAGAGACTTTCTTTGGACTTGACCAGGACGGGTAATAATTTCAAGCTAGTCTAACTAGTGATGTAAGCGTGTCTCGAATCGGTCATGTTCACTGAAAGTGGATCAATTCAAAAGTGCAAACTCCTCTCGCATGTGCAAATTTCTTAAATATTCATGAGCACATGTGAAGGGGGAGTCCTTCAAAATTACAAAACTCTCAAAGTGGTAACAACAATGTGTTTTATTATCATAAACACTTTGAGAGATTTTTCACAAAAAGGTTTTATGGCACGTGATCAATTATAGGATAGTCATGGAGTTATAAGGTGACTAAGGTTAGGAAAAACCGTCCTATGATCCGCCAGAGCCGGAGGGATCTACCCAAGGACAATTCCAATAGATTAGAATTAGAAGTCCTTAGGTATGATTGAAAAAAGGAGAAAATGAGAAAGGAGAAAGAAGGGGTTGAAGAATTAAAAAGAAAAGCAAATGAAAAGGGTGAAAAGAAATAGCCCTCCAAATGTTCAACCTTAGGGCAAACACCGGGTACAATTCATATGCTACTGGTTGTTACTAAGGTGACACCGGTATTGAAGACAAAGACGTCATGGACCCAGTGACGCACTGCACTAAACCTTCTTAACCACTCAAGTTCTCTTAAAAGAGCTTGTTTCATTCTCACGGGGAACCGGCATAATCTATCGATCTGTCTCTTAGAGATGGTTGATATTGAAGCAGGGGACCTCTCCCTAATCTCCGCATAGGAAACCAAATGTGTACTTATCGAGTCTAGAGCCCCGAGATTCATCAAAAGATCTCATAGGAACACATGATATTTCTACACTGGTTGTTCATCATTAAGGACGCCAGATGTAAATTTAAGAGTCCTACGCAGATCTTAGCAATCTGCCAGAACATTTATGAGAGGATTCACTTTCGTGATTCTCAATGATTGAATGGAAATTCCTGCCAGGGTCAACATTAAGCAGCCCTGACAGCAGGTCACTTCGGTAATTCTTTATGGGTTACGCTTAGTGTTCACGGTGGTTTCAAATGGTCTACAGTCGTGGAGTGATCCCCAGCGACTCACCCAGTCATTGAGCTACTTAGTAGGTCTCGTAAGCTCTCTCGAGAGTATCTGACATGGGAACGGCCTTGGTAAGGGTTAGGAGGAGTCTTCACACTATGCTGTTGACGATCTCTAATTCTTATCTATAAGTACCGGTTGTTTTATTGCTAACTGTTTATATGCAGGAACACTTCATCTCCATGGCGACAGATTCCACGTGCTCATACATACATCTGGAAGTTAAAGAAAGCTCCCTCAAAGATCTATACAACACAAAGTTCAAAGAAAGATTCTACGCCAAACAGAAGAATCTACAAAGTATGAAGACTAAAGATCAAAGTGAAAGAAAGGGAACTACGTGCATATGAATATCAAAGTCCAAAGATGTATGAGCATGTTGGAATGGCAAACAACCACCACAGACACAGAAGTGACGAAAGGCAGATAACTCCACATCACAAAGGAACAAAGAACGATGAAAAATCAGTCATCAAAGATCACAAAGCATGAAGGAACAAAGACTTAAGACTATTCCACAACGACACACAAAGTTAAAGACAAAGAACACGGAAGACCCACTCACGTGGAGCATCATTCGAATGACCACCCCTTAGGGGGAGATTGTTAGCATTAAAAATATATATATTAAAGTGATGGTCATTCTCATATTGTAACTTTGTGTCATTTGTTAAGATTAGTAATAGTTTAGTCATTGGGCCTTGGACTTGGCAAGCTAATATGTTATGTGCTATGTTTCATAAGCCTAGTTATCCACCCATATAACCAAGTCCAAGCCCAAGCCCAAGCCCATAGAAAGCCCATAGGGCATCTCATGTATCTTACTATTTAAACACCTCAAAGGCTCATTTGAGGTGTGTGCTTGTGTGTTTATGTGTGTGTGTTTCTTAATAATATTCTCTCATTTTCCATCTCTCTACTTACACATATACGATTCACATATATATACATCAAGTCACCATCTTTCCATCTTTCCTTCTTATTGTGCTTATATTGTGTGTGATAAAGTTGTGATATTTATGGTCCTACATCATTTAAGCCCGGAATTGAATTTATTTGATCAAATATTGCCCTAAATCGTTCCTTTTGTGATTTTAGGTATTTTGGGAGTGAAATCTGGAAAAGGAAGCAATTCGGACGTTTTTAGAGCATAAAAGTGAAGAAAACGCCAAAGACATAATTTTCCAAGCTGGGAACAGTAGGTGACGGCGTCAAGAGTAACAATTTGACGGCGTCAAGAGTAAATTTCATGACGGCCCAGAACTGAAATGAAGGCGTCACAAGGAAGAGCGTCAAGAGTAAAATACGTGACGGCCTGGAAAAAGTTAATACATGACGGCGTCAGATGTAGTTCAAGGCAGTCCGAGAATTCTTTTGGCGGCGAGATGACGGCGTCACCCATTTGTTCTTGACGCCGTCAGACTCAATTTTCTATAAATAGTTTTATAATTTTCATTCATTAAAAGGGGAACAAGTTTGGAGAAACCCTAAGGCCGAACCATATACGATTTTTACAGGTTTTTCAAGGGTTTTCAGCCCTTGAACCCTTACATGTGTAATTGAGATAAGTGTTCTTTTAATTCAATCAATATGTCTATATGTTTGTTGTCTATATCTTGTGCTTGTCTTGATTCCACCATGCTAGGCTAGATTTATCTTGTGTTTGCTTAGATCTAATGAAACCTAGATGTTGATTATGTGTTGATTACTTGTTTATGGTTGTATTTGATGAATGATTTCGATGTTAGGCTTAAGAAAACTGGCAGATCTCCAAATGGTAACATGCTTGAACGTCTTAGGAAACATGAACCGATGTGTACTAGGTTTTATTGGTTGTATTTAATGCATGAGTAAATTCTAATGATCCCATGTTAGGAGCTTCTTAGCCAGCTCGACATAGGAGTGAAGTAGGCACTCATAGGATTGGGGAGTTAAGTACGCCACCCCGTGAATGGTATTAAGGAATACAATCCGTCATCCACGCAACTATAACAAGTAATTAACGTGTAAAAGATATATAGGGAGTAGTGAAATCTAAGTAAACACGTTTCTCCACTTATTGCTCACAACCTTGGTTAATTTAGTTTTATTTTCATTTCTAGTATTTTATTTTAATTGCATCTTTAGTATTGGGTTAGTTGACTAGCAACTAATTCCGCCCAAATCCTTAAAAACCCGAGATTTTTACTTGCTTTCTAAAAAATATAAAAATACAAAAATAATCATCCGTCATCTCTAGCACTAGTAATTAGGTTTTCTAATCCTAGCGACACTATTCCTAGCTGAACGATCAATCCCCCAGTACTTGTCACTATACTATACTACAACGATCAGGTACACTGCCTGGTGGGGGTTGTAAGCTTCTTAAGATCCCTTGAGAGGTAAAGCCTGGTGCAATCTCTACGCATCACATACGCATTCCCGACTCGCTTCATCGATGGCTAAGATCTCTTCTTGATTTGATGAAGTGGCACTCATTGTTTGCTTCACGGAACGCTAGGAAATGGCGATATTGAAACTTGTGAAAATATATCCAGTTTGGGACCGAGCGGTATGAGGATCAGACAAATATCCTGCATCTACAAATCCAACTAGATTTCTTTCGGCTGAGTTAGTATAATATAAGCCCATATCTTCTGTACCTCGAAGGTATCGAAATATTTGTTTCACCCAATTCCAATGTCTCCTTGCTGGACACGAGCTATATCTTGCCAATAGGTTTAGTGAAAATGATATATCAGGTCGTGTATGACTCGCAAAAAATAACAGTGCCCCAATTGCACTTAAATAATGTACTTTGAGACTAAGAATTTTCTCGTCGTCATTTAGAGGTCGAAAAAGGTCCTTATCAACATCTAAGGTCCTTACAACCATTGGGGTGCTCAATGGATGAGATTTTTCCATATAAAATCTTTTTAGCAACTTCTCTGTGTATGCATTTCGGTGGACAAGTATTCCATTCTTTAGTTTTTCAATTTGTAATCCAAGACAAAACTTTGTTTTTCCAAAATCATTCATTTCAAATTCTTTCTTGAGGCATTTCACTGCCTTTGGAAGCTCCCCTGGAGTTCCAATGATATTCAGATCATCAACATATACAACAATTATGACATATTCAGATCCATACCTTTTTATAAAAATACATGGGCAAATAGAATCATTTCTATATCATTACTTTAATAAATATTCGCTAAGGCAATTGTACCATATTTGCCCAGACTGCTTTAACCCATACAAAGATTTATTCAGTTTGACTGCATATTGTTCTCGAGAACTTGTTTTACCTGATTCAAGCAACTTAAATCCATCTGGAAGCTTCATGAAGATTTCTGTATCAAGAGAGCCATATAAATAGGCTGTCACAACATCCATTAGTCGCAAGTCGTGTCCTTCTTGTATTACCAGACTAATGAGATAACGAAAAGTAGTTGCATCCACAATTGGAGAGTATGTTTCTTCATAATCTATACCTGGTCTTTGTGAAAATCCTTGTGCCACCAAGCGTGCTTTGTAACGCGTAATTTCATTTCTTTCATTTTGTTTTCGTACAAAGACCCATTTATACCCAATGGGTTTTACACCTTCAGGTGTACGAACTACTGGTCCGAAAACTTCTCATTTTTCAAGAGATTTTAGTTCTGTCTCAATTGCATCTTTCCATTTTGGCCAATCATTTCTATTTTTGCATTCCAGAACTGATTTTGGTTCTTGATCCTCATCATTTTCCATAACTTCTAGTGCTACATTATATGCAAAAGCAACATCGAAGTCGATTTCATTTCGGTTCCATACCTTTCTAGACATGATATAATTTATTGAGATCTCTTCATTTTCGGGTACTTGAGGTTCATCTTGAACCGTCATGTCTAATGTCCTTATAGAGGACCTTTCTGGTGTTTCTTTAACCTCGACTTGACCATCTTGAATATATGCTCCCTTTTTCTTTCGAGGATTTTTATCTTTGGAACCAACTAGTCTACCACGCTTTAGGCGTGCCTTAGACTCATTTGCAATTTTTGAATGTTCTTTTGGAACATCAGTTTTAACATGAGCATTAATAGCTTGTATATGTGACTTGGACACTTTTTAAGATCAGTAAACGCGTCTGGTAATTGATTTGCTAACCCTTGTAAATGAATTATCTTTTGAACTTCTTGTTCACATTATTTTGTTCGAGGATCAAGATGAGATAATGACAATTCTTTCCAACTTATTTCACTTCCTAGTTGTTTCTTTTCTCCCTCTAATGTTGGGAATACTGACTCATCGAAATGACCATCAGTAAATCGAGCAGTAAATAAATCCCCCGTTGATGGCTCTAAATATCTAATTATAGATGGTGAGTCATACACAATATATATTCTCATTCTCCTTTGAAGTCCCATCTTTGTGTGTTGTGGTTGAGCAATTGTGACATATTGTAAAACCTCGCAAAAAAAAAAAAAATCCATATAATTAAATACGTTTAATTATATATTAATCTTCGTCATTATTTTTAATCACAATTTTTACGGGGAAATTTAAAATTTTTCTTATTATACTGTATTTACGAAATCACGTCATCCCATAATTCACCAAACGACAAAACAAGTTCTCAACACAATTAACAAAATATTAATAATTCACTAATCCTAATTAACAAATTAATTTACAAAACCAAACGGGCCCTTGATCTTTCATAAGCCCAACCGGCCCAAATTTGTAACCCTTTTTTATTTCTAAACATTTCATAAAATCGACTAATCTAGCTCCAAATCACCTCGCGTATTCTAAATTTTTACACACGACACATATATATTTTTACACCATCTCGTTCAACACCTAGCCAAATATTAGTGTGTCAAATCCCAAGTTCATTGGACGACGTTTGATACGTTTTTAAATGGCAAAGTGTTTGACGAATATTCATGTCAATCGTTTCATAAAATATTCCAAACTCAACCATTTTAATCCTGGTTTCTTTCTAAATGATTCTAATAATATTTCAAGCATCGTTTCATGATTTATACTGAGTTTCATCAGCTATGAATCAAGTTCTATTCACTTTTTCAAATAGTGTACATGTATATATACATGTCGACATATATAAGTTTATACAAGCAAAGTGCAACTTTTCTACCTTTTTCTTTCTTTCCTCAAAGTCTTGTAATGTCAGAGATATTTTTCTCAAAGTCTTCTATTCACTGACAATATAGTAATTCATGTTTCCTTGAAAAATATTACACCTTACGTGTTATGAAATTGTTCAATATGTACTTCCTCTTTCATCCCCTTGTTTCATTCATTCGACACACTCACATGCAAACCTCAACTCCCTCCTCACTTCATGCATACATGTTATACTTCAAATATACTTTTGTTTCATTTTCTCCTTTTTTTTTTTTCTGTGATACGAAGCAAACCAAACGAGCCTTTGTTTTCCTTGTGTTTCAGTAAGGTTGAAATCTCAACTTGACACAACTTGCAAATTACTCCCTATCATATCCTAACCCAACCATAATCTTGTCTCATCAATCATAAGCTAACTACTAAGATATATACTCCCTACGTTAAACAGTACGTAGTCATGCCCACATACATGCGAACCTCCCATTTTTGTTATTTCAACATTCTCAAACATTTTTGGTGCCTGTTGAACGAGAAGAATGAAAGGAGGAGCAAGTCATGGGTTCTAAAATATCTCTTTATTTTCAATACGCAACGACTTTAAAAGCTTGGAAGCTATAGAGTCGTTTTGGTTTCGTTTCTCACTCGTCCCTCGTTCGTCTTCCATACCGTTTCTCACCACCCTAGAGGTGTTGTAAGTCCTCACGTTCCCTTTTCAATTCGTTTCCCACGTTATTTTATGTCCATGCATCATGTTTATTTTTATTCGATCATATATACTTTTATATATAGTTTACGTATAAATATTGTTATATAGAAACACGAGCGTGACTAGCCTCCATCTTGGAAGGCCTAGGAGTCACGTAGCACACTTGTTTCACGTTTATTTTTACGTTACATGCATCACACAAACTCATTTTGAACTATATATCAAATGTATAAAAATGTTGCAAAACCATAAAAATTAACTAAGTCTTTTACTAATAAAAATACGTCCCAAGTCACTTATAAAACCGTCTTTTATTTCACAATTTAGCGTAACAAGCATGTCATATTTTTATACCATCTAATAGACACCATGGCTAGCTACAACTTTCGTATAAATAACATGTAAAAATAACCACGTTTTGACACTCTAAATCGACCAAAGTAAATTGCAAAACTCGTATATACCAAAAACACTTAGAAATTTTCTAAGTCTTTTTACCCAGAAAACTGGTTCAGATCGCTACCAAAATGACCCTTTAAAACTTAATCCGACTTAATAACCATCCAATATTTTTACACAACCTATTTCTCCTTGTTACAAGCTACAAGTTTCGTGTTTAAACTTTTTAATAATAAGCTCGTTTATACCCTTTAAACTGGCCAAAGTAAACCACAAAAACTCATTTTCAAAAACAATTTATAAAAGCTTAATGGACTGAAAAGCCCAATAAGCTGAAAATAAGCTCTCCGTATAAGCTGGACCAAAAAGCTATTTTGATATGATTTTATAACATTAAAAATGAGTCTAGGGATAAGCCCAACTTGTCTCAACGCTCACGGATTTTAAAACGTTAACGGGCCTTTAATTTAGCTCGTTAAAGCCCATTTATTGAAAAATAAGCTATTTTTGTAAATAAGCAGTTGAAATAAGTTTTAATAAGCTTCAATAAGCTCCAGAAATTTTAAGATAATTTTTCCCATAATTTTTGAACGTTTGGACTAAAAATGTAACGCGACGACACCTAGAAGGACTAATATTGAAAACTGTGAAAACTAAGGACTAAAACTGTAAAAATAGAATTATTAAGGTAGAAAATGATTTATTATTAATTTCCAAGCTTAGATTGTAATATTGGACATGTAGTGAATTATAATTGTAAATTATATATAAAAAGGACTAACGGTGTAACGCTAACTTCGTTAGTATAAAAATTGTAAAATTGGAAAAGGACAAGGACTACACATAATCTATTTGACATTCTTATTTTATTTTCTATTTTACGGCAACCCTCACGTCATATGCATTTTCGTTTCATTTTATATATATATTAATTATTTTTACGTTAATAATATATATACCGATATTTAAAAAGGTTAATATTTTTACTTACGATTTAAAAAGGTAAAACTACGATGGATATTTTAAATAAAGTATTTTCATATCATGCATGACATAATAAATTTACTATACATCATCTATTCGTCATAACGAATAATGTTTATTCGTTATACGTTCGTACTTACCAAATAGTATTTGGTTATATTCTCTGATAAATTTATTTATCAGGTTCCGTATCAAAGACGTTTCCATAATCGTTTCTATAAATCTCGTTCTATCTTACCTTTCATCATTTTCAAATCAATCCAGGTGAGTCATAGCCCCATTTCAAATAATTGTTTTTAACTCATTGGGGGAGATACATGCTTACATATACTTTGATAACTTGATAAGTATATGAAATAAAATAAAATACATGATTCAAATCAATTTCCTAATTGATATTAAAATAAGATAATTTGTGATTTATAATATAGTGATATTTCCGATATGATTATTGTGGTATGTGAAAAATCTATATTGATGAATTATTTGACTGAAATATTGATATTCATGTGAAAGTTGTTCCCAATTCGATTATTGTGATATGTGATATAAATGTGTTACTGGCGAAATATTCAAATTGAATTTCTGATACTCAATCGATACTATTTTCAAATTGAATTTCTGATACTCAAGCGATACTATTTTCAAACTGAATTTCTGATACTCAAGCGGTACTATTTTCAAAATGAATTTCTGTGATACGATACTTGATTTCATGATGTGTGCTAAATGAGCCCATAGGTCCTTGATATTGCCTAAGTTAGCTTATCGCCATAAAGCCCCTCTATCATGAGCCATTAATCACTAAAAAGTGAGAGCGATGTGGAAAACTAGAAGGGGGGGGGGGGGGTTGAACAGTTTTACGTCTTTTTAATTTTATTTTGAAAACTTAGTTTAGTTTTAAAACCTTGTTTGCTTTTAAAACTTTGATTCAATCTTATGTGAACTCAAATCTTGAACAATATGAACAAGTATATCTAAGTATAAACAATAATAATAATGTATGCTAAGTATGTGAAATCAACACATGCATAATATAAACAATTGTAGCTATATACGAGAGATAAGTATGTAATCGTTTATTTTATAATCCTTAGTTATATTTTGTATGAAAACTATACTTGATCGAAATGATCAATTATATGTATGTAACCTTTTTAGTTTGATTGTAAAAACTTTGTTTTGTGAATAAAACTTTCGTTTGATCTTTAAGTAAAATTAATACTAGCACTATATGAGCAACTATATATATATACGTCTACGTCTACAAAAGTAATAACGATATAAGCAAGATAATAAGTAAGATATGGAAAGATCTAACCGCGAGACAAAGGATTTATAGTGGTTCGGCTACAAGGACACCTTCCTTGCCCTACTCCACTCCTCGAGTCACCTACTCGAGAGTTTTCTTCACTATATCAACAAGCTCCCTTATGGCGGAGAAAACCTTACACACCAATTTACACACCACAATATCTTCACACCTAGATCACAACTACTACACACCAATTCACTACTTATTCACACCACTTCTTTCACACCTATCTTCTACACACCATTAATCTACACACCAATCTTCTACACACCAATACTCCTACACACCAATCTTCTACACACCAATACTCCTACACACCAATCTTCTACACACCAATACTCCTACACACCAATTTTTCTACACACCAATCTTCTTCCTAACTTATCTTTTTCACAACTATTCTCTAACAAATATTCACAACTAATCACACTATGAAATAATGATCAATGATGATGCTCAAACAACTTAGATGTGGAGATCACAACTAGTTGTAATACTTCTTGTCTTGAGGGATAGAAGTATTCTTCTCTTGCACTTGAATGGATTATGTATGGATCACTTTGAAACAAAGATTTAAGAATGTATGATCAAAGGATTTATAGATTGGAAATGAAAATCTAGAACAGAAAGTTCTGGAGTGCAAAAGGTAGGGAAAAAATCCAGGTTTAAGGTGGTATTTATAGGCAAAAGTTTCTGACAGAGGAGCGTGGCCGGTCCCCTTAAATCATGGCCGGTCCCCTTAATTTTAAGGGGACCGCCCTTTATAATTAAGGGGGCCGCCCAGCTGAAACGGCCAGAAACTTTGTCTTTTAGTGGGGAAAGTTTATTTGGTGAAAAACTAACTGATTTTGGTTAAATATTTGAAATCATATATTTAGTATGATTAAAACATTTTTCCTTATTACCAAAAGTGTTTTTCAAAAATATATAATAAGATTATATAATTAAATAAACTTTGTATTAGTTAATTAAATACCCCTTTGATCATACATTGCACTAAACACTTTGTTTATTCATACCTTAAGTGATTTGGATGTAAAGAGAAATATTAATCACCAAATACTTGTTTATGTCATAAGTTTTAGTTCTTTGAGGTTATATTTTGTAATGATCAAAACATAGAGATATTGATAAAAACTTAATAATGTTTTTTAGGCATTATTTATGTCAACAAGCGAATATAGTGGACAGCTTCGAAACCTGTTTCGGGTTGACCTCCGATCCCACTAATGCTTGACGGAATGCCAATTGCAATTGGTTAGCCGCATTAGTCGCGATACACTATATTTGAGTAAAAATAGGAATTGGCAAATCACCTATTACACGAGGGCAAATTCATCATTGATTTGATGAACACCCGCCGTTTACGGTATTTGTTAACGTCTTGCGTGTCATGAGGCTTGGTGCAATATCTATAAAGGAATAGTATATATATGTATTCAACATATATATTTAGATACAGCTGTATAGGTTCGCCCATATGTGAATTGTTTATCTGATTGATTTAGTATCATGAGTTTCCAGCTCATGTTAAGATTATTAATTCATTATTGAATGTGATTGAATAATTATATGATTTATTTGTGATTATATTCGATACTTGTTTCATTACTGTTTGTATTTTATCAATACCAAATATTCCTGAAATCTAACAAAATAAAGGGTTTTTCCTAAAACTCTATGAACTCACCAACCTTTGTGTTGACACTTTTAAGCATGTGTATCTCAGGTAATTTAACGGAGCAGGACAAGACATGGAGTGGGCATTTATTACTCTGATAAATTAAAATGGTGTAAAAATCAAATTTGTCATTTTTACAAGCCTTTATATCTTTTCATAAGATTTTAAATCAAATGATTCAGTTTTATAAAAATTATCATTTAAATGACAAATGACTTTCAAAATGTTCTTTTAAACCGTTTTATTGGTTAAAACTTCGATCCTCACCGTAACACCCAAATTACTTTTCCGCTGCGATAAACTTTAAAATGGGGGTGTTACACATATACTGGACAACCAAAAATTCTTAGATGGGAAATATTTGGTTCCTGACTCAAAACCAACTGTAATGGGGAGTAAGTATGGTGGCTCGTTGGCCTGATACGAATTAGTGTTGTTGTATGTAGAACAGCGTGGCCCCAAGCAGAAACTGGTAGTTTGGCTTTCATAATCATGGGCCTTGCAATCATCTGAATCCGTTTGATAAAAGACTCAGCAAGCCCATTTTGTGTATGAACATGAGGTACTGAATGTTCTACACTTATCCCAATAGACATATAGTAGTCATTAAATGTTTGGGATGTAACCTCACCAGCATTGTCCAAACGTATTGTCTTTATAGGATAATCAGGAAAATGTGCTCTAAGTCTTATTAATTGAGTAAGTAATCTTGCAAACGCCATATTGCGACTTGACAATAAGCATACATGTGACCATCGATTCGATGCATCGATTAAAACCATAAAGTATCTAAATGCTTCACAAGGTGGATGTATGGGCCCACATATATCCCCTTAGATTCTTTCTAGAAAATTAAGTTATTTATTCCCTATCTTAGCTGGTGATGGGTGTGTGATTAATTTTTCTTTTGAGCAGGCAACACATATAATATCTTTTGTTTCAAAAACCTTATAGTCCTTTAATGGGTGTTCTTTTGAATTTCCTATTATTTTTCGCATCATTAATGATCCAGGATGGCCTAACCGATCATGCAAAACAATAAAATTTTCTCGGTCAATAAGTTTTTTATTTATGACCACATTTGTTTCAACACTATTAACTTAGTGTAATACAACCTGGATGAAAATGCGGGTAATTTTTTTAACACTTTCTTTTTACCCAAAATCACATTCGTAATATGAAGGTACTCATCATGTCCTTCATTTGTCATATCATTTCGACGAATATCTTTAAAACTTAATAATTTCCTTTGAGACTTGGGGGAAAATAGTGCATTGTCAATTTTAAACATTGTACATTCGGGTAATAATATATGCGCTTTTCCATAATTTTTTATTAGCTTTGCACTACCTGAGATATTACTCACATTTAATTCTTGTATGTTGAAGTGTGAGAAATATTTCTCCTTTTTTAGTATCGTGTATGTAGTTGCACTATCCACTAGACAAATGTCTTCATCATTAATAATAAGTTGTGCTACACGATCTATATTCTTCAAAATAAAACACATATTATAAGTAGAATAATTAACGTATTGATTAAAAGGAAATAACATGTTTTATTAAGCCAAGTGAATAATCATAGATAAAGTACTTCTCATAGGACAACATAGGTAAACTTGAAAGAAAATAAACAAAACAAAAACAAGATCATCATCAACATGAAGATGTTTTTATTTTTGGCTTTATTGACACTCTTATTATTGGCTTTATGAATCACTCATCTATGAGGAAGTCATTGACATCCAAATGAGTGTTATCATTTGGGTCTTCTGGAAACCAAGGTTGTCAATACCGAGACTATTGATATCAAGGTTATCAATTTTCCCTTCATAATATGCAAAGTTAACTTTGACCCCTTTTCCTTTGTTCTTTTTGGATCATTGGTAGAGTTCCACCAAATGTCTAGGTGTGCGGCATGCACGGGCCCAATGATCAGTACCGCCACAACGATAACATACACTTTTTATGGCACCTTTTTTTCACCTCTATTATTTTTTATCATCTTACCTTTATCTTGCCACTTTTTGTGACCACTTGTATTTCCAAACTGAAAACCATGATAATTACCTCGACCAAAACCACGCCCTTGGCCACGTCTACGACCACGTCCTCATCCACAGTCAGATCCACGACCGCGACCTCCATTTACCATATTTGCTTCCGAAAGTGGAGCGGATCCAATTGGACATGACTCATGGTTTTTCATCAATAATTCATTGTTTTGTTCCTCGACAAGTAAACATGAGATCAAATCACAATACTTTTTATAGCCTCTTTTGCGGTATTGTTGTTGCGATTGTAAATTAGAGGCATGAAATGTGGAGAATGTTTTTTCAAGCATTTCTTCATCAATGATGTTTTTCTCCACACAAAGTTAATTGTGAGGTAATTTTAAATATAGCAGAATTATATTCACTCACTGTTTAAAATCCTAAAACCTTAAATGAACCCAGTCACAGCGGGTTCTTGATAAAATCACTGTTTCTTGATGTTCATATCTGTCCTTCAAATGATTTCAAAGGACAAGTGGGTCCTTAACAGTGATATATTTATATTTTAAATTCTCATGGAGGTGATGGCGAAAGAATATCATTGTTTTAGCCTTTTGTTCAACAATTGTGGTCTTTCCTGCTTGGATTGTATCACCAAGACCATTAGCAGCAAGGTATATCTCGGCATCGAGAACCCAAGACAAATAGTTTTGTCCACTTATGTCCAAAGCCAAAAATTCAAGTTTTACAAGATTCGACATAGCTAGCTATATTATCAAATATACACAAGTTAACATTTACTAAGTTTGCAATATAAGGAATCAGTAAGCATAATAAATAATTTTGAATAAATTAAATATAACGACAGTAGATATACACAGTGACACATATATTACATGCAGGCAGTAAAGGATAATACGACATAAAGGCAGCAAAGAAATATACGAATTATAGAAAACAAATTACCACAAATTCTAATACACAAAACATAGTAACACTAATTCGTATAAGGCCAACGAGCCACCATACTTACTCCCCATTACAGTTGGTTTTTGGTCAGGAACCAAATATTTCCCATCTAAGAATTTTCGGTTGTGCAGTATACGTCCCAATTGCTCCACCACAACGCACAAAGATGGGACCTCAAAGGAGAATGGGAATATATGTTGGGTATGATTCACCATCTATCATTAGATATTTAGAGCCATCAACGGAGAATTTATTTACGGCTCGATTTGCTGATTGTCATTTCGATGATTCAGTATTCAAAACGTTAGGGGGAGAAAAGAAACAGCTGGGAAGTGAAATAAGTTGGAAAGAATTATCATTGATCCTCGAACAAAAGAATGTTAACAAGAAGTTCAAAAGATAATTCATTACCAAGGGTTATCAAATCAATTACCATACGCGTTTACTGACCTTAAAAGAGTGACCAAGTCACATATACTAGCTGTTAATGCTCCTGTTAAAATTGATGTTCCTAAAGAACAATTAGAAATTGCTAATGAGTCTAAGGCACGCCTAAAGCGTGGTAGACCAGTTGTTTCTAAAGATAAAAATCCTCGAAAGAAAAAGGGAGCATATAATCAAGATGGTCAAGTCGAGGTTAAAGAAACACCAGAAGGGTCCTCTATAAGGACATTAGATATGACGGTTCAAGATGAACATTGGGTACCTGAAAATGAAGAGATATCAATAAATTATGTCATGTCTAGAAAGGTATGGACCAAAATAAAATCGACGTCGATGATGCTTTGGCATATAATGTAGCACTAGAAGTTATGGAAAATGATGAGAATCAAGAACCAAAATTAGTTCTGGAATGCAAAAATAGAAATGATTGGCCAAAATGGAAAGACGCAATTGAGACAGAATTAAAATCTCTTGAAAAATGAGAAGTTTTAAGACCGGTAGTCCTTACACCTGAAGGTGTAAAACCCCGTTGGGTATAAATGAGTCTTTTTGCGAAAATGAAATGAAAGAAATAAAATTACGTGTTACAAACCACGCTTAGTGGCACAAGGATTTTCAAAAAGACCGGGTATATATTATGAAGAAACATACTCTCATGTTGTGGATGCAACTACTTTTCATTATATCAGTAGTCTGGTAATTCAAGAAGGAGTTGACTTGCATCTAATTGATGTTGTGACAACCTATTTATATGGCTCACTTGATACAGAAATCTTCATGAAGCTTCCAGATGGATTTAAGCTACCTGAATCAGGTAAAACAAGCTCTCGAGAACAATATGTAGTCAAACTGAATAAATCTTTGTATGGTTTGAAGTTGGGCGAATTAGGTACAATCGCTTTAGTGAATATTTATTAAAGGAAGGATATAGAAATGATTCTATTGGCCCATGTATTTTTATAAAAAGGTATGGATCTGAATATGTCACAATTGTTGTATATGTTGATGATCTGAATATCATATTAACTCCAGGGGAGCTTCTAAAGGCAGTGGAATGCCTCAAGAAATAATCTGAAATGAAAGATCTCGAAAAAAAGTTTTCTCTTGGATTAGAAAATGAACATCTAAAGAATGGAGTCTTTTTCCACCAAAATGCATTCACAGAGAAGTTGCTAAAAAGATTTAATATGGAAAATTCCTATCCATTAAGCATCCCAATGGTTGTAAGGACCTTAGATGTTGAAAAGGACCCTTTCCGACCTCCAAATGACAAAGAGGAAATTCTTGGTCCCGAAGTATCTTATTTTAGTGCAATTGGGGCATTGTTATTTCTTGCAAGTCATACGCGACCCGATATATTATTTTCGCTAAACCTATTGGCAAGATATAGCTCGTGTCCAACAAGGAGACATTGGGATGGGGTGAAACAAATATTTCGCTACCTTCATGGTACAAAAGGTATGGGCTTTTATTATACTAATTCATCCGAAAGAAATCTAGTTGGATTTGCAGATGCAAGATATTTGTCTGATCCTCATACTGTTCGGTCCCAAACAGGATATGTTTTCACAAGTTCCAATACTGCCATTTCCTAGCGTTCCGTGAAGCAAACAATGAGTGCCACTTCATCGAATCATGAAGAGATCTTGGCCATCCATGAAGCGAGTCGGGAATGCGTATAGGTAAGAAATATGGTACAACATATTCGTGAATCATGTGGTATTTCTTCAGGCCAGGAAGCTCCAACAATCATGCATGAAGATAATGCAGCATGCATTGCTCAGCTTAAAGACGGATACATCAAAGGTGACAGGACCAAGCATATTCTACCGGAATTCTTTTTCACTCATCATTTACAAAAGAGCAGCGATATTATTGTTCAAAAGATCCGTTCAAGCGAGAACTTAGCAGACTTGTTTACCAAGACACTTCCTACTTCAACATTTAAGAAGTTGGTTCACGACATTGGAATGTGAAGACTCAATGAACTTCAGTGATCTAATCATCAGAGGGAGAACATACGAGCTGCACTCTTTTTCCCTTAGCTATGGTTTTTTTCATCGGGTTTTACCAAGCAAGGTTTTTAACGAGGCAACAGATCTAATCGTATGCCAACTTATGATGGATAGCCAATAGTAAGTATTATGAATAATTAATATTTGTGTCTATCCACATATCTAATCCATCAGTTGTACATCCAAATGCTTATCACTTGGTGACTAGGAGATAAGAATGATTAGTAGATGGTTACCTTGATTTGTGGGTAATTAATATTTACCTTTTATAAACCTTTTAAGGACCCTATAAATAGAGGTTCATTTTATAGTTTGTAATCATCAAATAAAAATGCATTTCACAATATCTCTATTCTTCTAGCTTATACTTCTTGTCGATCATCTTTATTTTGTAATATGTTTACTTTAGAATGCACAAATTATAAATATTCACCAACTAACTAGACTCTTAACTAATCAAATATCATCTACGTTCATTAAAACTAGCATTGTACTCGCGCAAAGCAGCGGTATATCAAGAATGCAGTTTTTGTCTTATCTTGATCTTTTAGCGGTATGTACTGACAGTCGGTATATGAAGGTTTACCAGTTTGATAGTTCTAAAAAAATAAATGCGTGTTTAAATTTCCTTAAAATATATTAATACAAATATAGATATTCATAATTATATTTATTTGAACTTAATAAAAATTAAATGTATATGGTAAAGTTTTGAACTTTAAATTTGTGTTATTGTAGGTTTGTAACATTCATTTTAATACTAAAATTTAATAGTATACATTGTAATGCAATCAATGTAGCGTGGTATTTAATTATATGAATTACTAAATATAGTAACATGTGTAAACTAGCAATGTAGAAACCTATTATGTGATGGAAGAAGTGCTTTCTAACAAGAGGGACCCCATAGTTCTTGCTCGATCTTTCTACATTGAGTAAATTGCAAAAACTGTCTTTGAGGTTTGCCCAAGTTGCAGGCACAATCCCTACTATTTTAAAAGTGCAGACATCGTCTCTAAAAGGAACTCTTGAGTGCAATTTTTGTCTCTAACCAAAATTAAATGACAGATTGCCCTTCGTCTCTTTGTCTACACGTTTGGGGCATTTATGTCATTTCATTTTAGTTAGAGACGAAAATTGCACTCGAAAGTTTTCTACAAAGACAGTGTCTGCATTTTTGAAAAGATAGGAACTATGCCTCTTATTTGACTAAATTTGAGCCCGGATTTTGCAATTTACTCTTGTACATATGAATGGAGTGATCACATTCGATACGAGCAAGTCTTAACTCTATGTCCCTATATGCTGGATATATTTTTTCCTTCTTTTGTTTAATGAGCGAATATGCTTAACGGTAAACGGCACATATATTCTTTGTTGAAATAACGAGACTCACATGTTAATACTAAATACATTGTTTTATGTATTACCTATACATAGTGCTTTTTTTTTTTTTTTTTTTTTTTTTTTTTTTTTTTTTGTAGTTTCGGTTTTGTTCCAACCGGAGGCTATTCCTGCTAAATAGTTCATATGAATCATAGGAAAAATGTTTCTATACGTACATACTTATCCAATTATGACTTGTAAACCTTAGGGAGTACTACTTTTTGAATGTAAGAATTCAATTATGAATATATGTCACTTTATGTCCATGTACCTTTGTGAGCTGAGAAAAGTATATAATTAACGTGGTGGGATATTATAGTCACCGAATTATCGGAAGTTCATAATAATATGTACGTTGTTTTTACATGAAAGATGCAAAGTTCTATTTTTTATAGTACTACATGTCATTGTCTTGACATAAATAATTAAGACTGATCGATAACTTTATTTGACGGTAAAGTTTGTTGGAAGTTAATGCACTTTCACTTAAGACTGATAACTGTATCTGACATGATCAAACATACACGTTGCTTCAGCACAATTATTGTAGTTGTGAACATGTTCGTGATTCTTCACACAAAGCATTCCGACAGGCAACATCTTAGTGAACACCATGAAATTATATAGGCTTTTGTGGTCGAAAATATAAAATTTCATTCCTAGATCATCAGGATTAGCTAGGGTCTAGCGATCGACGTACTCAGATTGTCCATTAATTGGCCAAACCGTCAACAGATGGTCCTGCATGTTATTATTTTCCGAGCGGCGTCTTGATTATGATATGATGTTAGCTTTTTGTGGCTATATAATCGGGTTGCAAATGCTAGTTAAATTTCTAGTTTCTAGTATATGATAATTTTATTAATGTTTTATCAACGTTAACATTATTTCTTTAATGACGCATAACGCATTTGATAGAAGAAACGATGTCATGTAGCTGTCTTCTAGGCTTGAACATCATATAGGATAGGTTAGTGATACGCACACATATCATTTTAATTTATACACATAAATTTAGTAGGACTCACATAAATATTACAAATAAAATTTATATGTGCCCTACTAAATTTATGTTACAGTATGAAATAATATGATATGTGAAGATATCACTTCCCTATACGATAAGATGAAATAATTATGTAAAGACAATAGAGGTGGCAAAAAAACTGAAACTGAAACACAAAAAACCCAAAATCGAAACCGGTTTGATTTGACCAAAAACCGGTGGTTTAGAACCGGTTCTGATTATTACCATTAGGGACCGGTTTGAAACCGGTCTTTTCCTAATGGTTTAGAAAAAAAACTATTTTTTTGGCTGCTCACATTTCCAACTCAGTGAGCAAATATATCCATTGCCCCCCTTTTTTAAACCTTTTTAAACTGCTATAATGTGAATCTATCCCCACTTAACCTTCCTAACATCCCTATAAATACCAAGGTTATAGTTATGCGTAGAAAACGTGGTTAGGTCCGCCGAAGTTGATGATGAAGTTGAAGACGATGATGAATAAATCGTTAAAATGTACTCCATCCGTCTCAAAATAATTGTCCTCCAACAAAAAATACACAGTTAAAAAAACATAATTAATACTGCTTTCTTTCTCTTACTTTTTTTTTTTTTCAAATGACAGGTTTACCCTTAACCAATTAATTAACACTTTTTTAAAGTTTGTAATATTAATTTTAACAAAAGGTAATATAGTAAACTTGAACAAACTCACATATCTATTATTAGTATTAGACAATTAAATTGGGATTAACAAAAAAGGAAACATGGACAATTAAATTGGGATGGAGGGAGTATTAAATTTGTGATTCAAGTACTTTATGTGTGATGCTTATGAGTTTATTGAATAAAAGTTGAAGTTTATTGAGTTTATTGTGTAGAAAACTTGTATTAAAAAAAAAAACCGAAATCGACCTGAAAATAGCCCACTGTCTCCAAAATGCAGCGGTTTGAACCGGTTTTTCCTCAAACCGGTTTGGAATCGGCCCGAAATTGGTTCTATAGGTTCCGGCTTTTTACCACGAAAACCTATAAAAACCGGTTCGGTTTAAACCGGAACCTATTTCTTTTCATTTGACCAAAAACTGGAACCGGTTTAAATCCGTTCAATGTCCACCTCTAAAGGGCAATAATATTTGGTCCACTCATTTTTCATGAACAATTTATCGATATCCTTTATAAAGACAATAATGTTAAATCACATTGGTTGTTTATATAAAAAACAATAATATTTGGTTGTAAAGAAAGGGGTCCATATAACCTACCTCTTTAAGTATTTTGTTGATATTATCGTTTAGTTACATTTATAAGAACTAGTCAAATTTCGTTTCATAGAAAAAAAAAAAGTTAACAAAGTGTCGACATATAAAACTAGTTAAAAAAATTTTTTGCTTAAAAGAAGAAATTGAACGAAAGCTAAAACAAGCGTGTTCTCACGCATAAAGTCATTGGTTGTATCATATTTTTCTAAATTTCACGGGTGAGTATCAGACGGTTTGAGGCGGTTTTTGGCTAGAATTGCCTCAAACTAAACGTTAGATAGAAAGTTCGGTTTTTTACATTTTTCAAAACCAAATCTTGAAGCGATTTTTTTTTTCTTTTGATTTTTTGTTTTCTTTTGGGTTTTTTATTCGAGGTCCAACTTTTCCGATACAACTTTGATTCCATCAATTATTTTCAGAAACCAAAAATAATGTAACAAAGTTTTTTTTTTCATCGAAAAACAATAAAACGAAACAGATGATATATAACAATCAAAAAGACACTATCTTGGTGTAAGAATTGATGTGAGATAAAGAAACATATACTTTGAAATTTTGTTATAATGTTAGTTAAAAAAGACATGCCTTAGGCTGGGTACATAAGGCCTTCAACCGACTCGGTCGTGAAGGTTGCAACCGGTCGTCCTTGTTGTAGCTTCAAGGTCGTCGGTCATGGTTTTGGGTATGAGGGTCGTCCAGACGACCTAGGTCACGTGGTTGTTTGTGTATGTTTTACTAATTAAAATGTATTTTTGTTGGGTATGTTTTTTTATAATGTAGGTCGTCTTATTGTGTTTAAAATGTCGTCTGTAAATTGTAAGAGAGAGAAAACTAATGTGATAGAAAAGACAGGGGTTGTTGAGGGTTGTTATTATAGGTGGTCTTAGAAATTTAATACATGTATCCCTTTTTAAACTTTCATGTGTACTGTTATAAAAGCTTACATGCATATTTTTTGAAATTTAATACATGCATCCCTTTTATAACTTTCATGTGTACTGTTATAAAAGCTTACATGCATATTTTTTGAAAGTTTATTTAACATTATTATGTAACGGTTCAGTTTTCTCGTTTTAAGTTTTCATACACAAGTAAAACCCGAATAAAAACTTTCGGTTTTTAGAAAATCAAATTCGAACTGTCACTTTTTATAGCGGTTTGGTTTGGTTTGGTGTTTTTCTTTTTTTTTTTTTTTTTTTTTTTTTTGGTTTGGCTTTTGTTATTTTTTTTATTTTTTATTTTTTATTTTAATTTTCTTGTCGTAATGCTAGTTAGGATATTTATTTGGAACATACTGGCTTATGCAACTGTAAATTCAAAATTATTTGTGATTGTAACTTCATCCATTTTGTCTAATTTCACATTGTTTAAAAGACGAAGAAGACTCTCCTATGGGACTTTATTAGTTTATTTGTAAAAATGAATATAAACGTTTTCACCTAAAAGCACCTACCACGTTATTCATGATATTGGCTTTAGATTAGCATGTGACAGACTGGGATATGAATAGGGATGTACTATACTAACGGGGGACAAGGTGTCAGCCCCTTGTCTCCCACTTTTGTCCCCTTTTTTTTCAGCGCAGCCCAGTTTTTGTCAGTTTCTGTTTTGTAGTTTTGACAGTTTTAAACGTTTGACATATTAAACTTTATATTTTCTGTTCCGCACTTTCAGGTTTATAGCTTTTTGATATAAACAAAATTATAAAAAAATAAAAAAAAGTAACCCCCGTTTAAATAAAAAAGTAGCCCCCGTCTTTATAACTGCTGCCTATGAATATAAAAATGTTTCCCCTTTTGCAACCTTTTCCACTATTTTTCAATGATTCTTAGGCTACTCACAGTGGCAACCCATATTGCATCATCTTTCCGGCTGCCACCTCAGCTTTCTCTCTCTTCAACCCATATTCATCTCTCTCATCACAGTGGCAACCCATATTGCATCATCATTTTTTTCTTTTTTCTTTAAAAAAAAACTATTTTTTAACACAAACACAAATTTTATTAATAAAACATAAATACTACATAAACGAAACGATACGGAAAACAAATAAAACGCGATGCGAAAAACAAATAAAACACGATAACACAAGGGTCTCCCATTACTCATCGTCTCTGTCTCATGCATTTGTGTTTCTTAGAACGAAATTTAAAATTCGGGCGGGATCTTTTAACACAAACGTAAATTTTTTATTAATAAAAACATAAACGTTACATAAACAGAAATTAAAACATTACAATAATAATTTAAAAACTAAAACTTCAATTATAATCTGGGTGATCCCAGGTCTGCGAGTTCTCGGAGCGGTAACCGTCGTCATACGGATCAAACCTCGCAAACCTCTCTGCTTCTAAATCAGCTTCCATCCTGCTTAGCTCCCGCTCGTCCTCAGAATTCCAGCCATCATCAGCATCATCAGCAGGTTTCGCATTTTCCTCAAAACTATGCTGAAAGTTATCAAGATGAAGTTGTTGTTGTTGTGGCTCAACAACGCTTGGTGCAGATGAACTTGATGCACCGTGCACAAATTGTTGTTGTTGTTGTGGTGTATCAGCAGCTTGCACATTCTCTTCAAAACTCCAACGTATCTTGTTGGATTTCTCGTTCTCAATCTGCTGCACACAACCCCACAATGTTTCAACAACATCAGCGTCTTTGCGAAACTCGTTGTACAAAAACTGGTCGATCACATATTTTCTCTCGACAGAGATATCTTTGCAAGCTTCGTATCGTGATCTCAGGCGGCCTTTGTGTAACTTCGCCAGCTCAAACTTCTTAATAACTTCGACAATTGCATCCTGGCGTTCCTTGTCATCAATTTCGACTTGTTTTTTGACATAGTTTTGAACTTGTTCCACAGAGTGGGGAAGTTTACAAGCCATTTTTGTTTGTTTGATTTGTTGTTTGAATTATGTTTGAAAGTATATGTTTGAAAGTGAGTTTAATTTGAGTATTTATAGGATGAAAGTGGTAATTTTTTTTTTTTTTTTTAAAATCAAACGGTAATATTTGTTTTTGAAAATGGGATTATACGAAATAAAGGTGTGAAAAAATCGATCGTTTAAGCGATCGATATTGGGAATGTTTGGCCGGCGATCGAAGTCCCCACAATGGTAATATCGATCGGCTAAATCGATCGACCGATTCCTTCGATCGACTTTCTCCGACCCACTACCATCAGCCTTAATCTTATGATTGGATAGAAATATAATTAACTAAAAAACAACACACACGTATCTATCAGGACATTGGTTATGATCATATGTAGGTGATTTAGGGGCTATTTGATAGCATCTTAGAAGGGTGGCAGTGGGGGCGGCATCATCCACCGGCAAGGGCATGCCGGCGGTGAACACAGCCGCCACCCCACTGGCATGACTAGCGGCATCATCTCACCGGCATATATTGCCTCCGAAGCATGCGAGTTTCTAGGAACAATATGACCGTTTGACAATTAATTTTATAGACGTTGGGGGTTGTTTTTTGGAGCGTGTATTGGGCCAAAAAAAAAAAAATAAAAAAAATCCCCTATATATATTCAACAAACACATACATTTTTATCACAAATAATACAATTCACATATACAAAATTCACATATTTTTACAATGTCTTCTTCTTCGTCCGAATCATTAGTGAGTCCCCCCGGCGAATTGTCCGAACTAGTGCCATCCGGTAGCACCCTAGAAACCTTATTAACCGCGTACGATGCAATTGACGACACGACAACCTCTACCGAAAGTCGGGAGTATGTAACTCGTTTTCGTGAACAAGCTTTACGAACCCTTATGAATGATTATTTCGTTGAACGTCCAAAGTTTAACGACGAACGTTTTCGTGAACGGTTTCGTATGAATAAAAGCTTGTTTTTAAGAGTTGTTGCTGATGTTGAAGCTAATTTCGAATGGTTTCAAGAGGGCTTAGATGCGAGGGGAAAAAAAAGTTTCACGGCATTACAAAAATGCACATCGGCCATTAGGCAACTCGCAACGGGTGAACCTCCAGATAGATTTGATGACTATTTAAACATGGCGCGCCGAACGTCAGGTGAAATATTTTTTAAACTTATTGTTATTAATTTTTTTATATTTTAGCGTTATATATATTTTAAAGTTCTTGTTATTATTTTTTATAAAGTTAGCGTTATATATATTTTTTAAAGTTATTGTTATTAATTTTTTTATAAAGTTAGCGTTATATATATTTTTTTTAAGTTATTGTTATTAATTTTTTTATAGGAGAATGCCTTGATCATTTTTGCCAGTTTATGACGATAGTGTATTACCGGAGTTAATCGACGAACAAATGCATTACTGACTACTATATGATCTTACGGACCACGTAGATGCTCAAAACTTAACATTTCTCGATGATTAGTTATTTTATTTTTTTTAAGAATAATGTAATTTTCTTTTAATTATGTTTTTTTTAAGTATTATGTAATTTTCTTTTAGTTATTAATGAAATATTTATGTTTTAATTAAATTGTTTAATTTAATTAAAAAAAAAAAAAAAAAAGTTGGGAGGTATGAAAAAGGCATGGTTGCCACTAAAATGGGGTTGGGAGGTATGGAAAAAGTATGAATGAGGTGAAATGAGGTAGAATGATATTATTGGTGGATTTCGAAGGTATGGATGTTTTTGGAATCATGACTGCCAGTGTCCTTAATGGGCCTCAAATAATTCGGTAAGTTATGATGATTGTTTGATTATTTTATTTTCTTATCTTAATCACTCAATTGAGTGTTGAGTCGGTCAGTGTGAAGCACATGGAAAATGATTCAGCAATGTTAATATTTACCGTATTCAAGGTGTCGACTTATACGGAGTAATACTTTATTGTTTATTTGTTCAACAAAATGCACATCTCTATTATCAACTTTTATATTTTTCATATTTTTCTATTATCTTTCTACTTTGATCCTATCACCGTGAAGCATTTTAGCTTTTATAAGTTTGCTCATGACTTGTATATTATTCAAATAGTGGGTATTATTGCATCTTAAGAAGAAAAAAATAAAATAAAATAATCTAGCTATTAGAGAGTAGAAACTAAACAATATTCATAAAAATTAATCTCTAATTTAAACGTATCGAGGAATTCTCTAATTTATAAAGTTTTGAAAAGAGGAAGATGGATAATAGTATAAGATTTTAATCATTTATACAAAATATAATTGTGGTTTATGCCATTAAGAAGTATCTATTCAGAATAACTGTCAAACATCATGTTTTCATTCAGATACAGTTTCATTCAGACATTGTAAATCATTCAGAGCCTTTAAATCATTTTGTTTTATCAAATAGCCCCTTAGTGTTATTAGCTATTTTATATAATAATTTGTTAAGTATTAATGTGATTTCATACTAAGCTCGGATACGAGTAAAAGAAGTGTAGAGTACACACTCGTTTGAGTTAATAGGTTATTGACTACGACAAAGACGTAGAGGTCAAGGGGTGGCACCCTTTGTTGAGGTCCCGCTCTCAAGTGAGCGGGCGGGGTTCGAGGAGAAGTCGCTCCTCGCTAGGGTTTGGGGACAACATCCTAGTGGGGTTCTGGGCCGCGCCTCGACCAAAATGGTATATTTGGTGCACCAAATTAGTTACCTGTTTTCCCACCAAAAACCCAACTATTGCATTTGTTGGCCAACAGTCATGAGTGTTGGATCCAACCGTCTCTACCTACCATTTGTTATTAAACAGATGTTTGATCTCATTTTGACATATACGAAAAATACACAATCCTCTTTGTTTTGGTATGCCTTTTGAGCCTGGAAACCAGGGGTGTATGTATGTAGTTTGTAAGGTGGGTCATAGCCCACCCGCAAAGCCCTAATAATTATGCATATGTATTGTAGTTTAAAGCCCGATATACTATATATCATGTATTAAAAGTTGGCCCACCTAGAAACTTGATATATGTCTATTATTCAATGTGCTTAATCCTAATTGTGTTTAGGGGTTCTCACTATTCAAGGTAATATCTATAGGAATAGAAACCAAAACCGAACCGAAAAACATAACTAAATTTGTAAATGAACCGAACAAGATATTCGATTTCGGTTCGGTCATGGATTTGGCAAAATGATAATTGAACCGAACCAAATACCGAATTTATATAAATGTATACATATTTTATATGCTTATATAAATAAAATGACAATTACTTTTTTTTAGCGTAAATTAAACAATTTTTAAGCTTTAAGTATTTTTTTTCTTTCTAAAAATCTATAGAATAAAAAAAATTTAAATTATGTAATTTGGGTTGTTCGAATCAACCTAAAAACGGAACCGAATTCAAATTAAGTTTTCGGTTCGGTTAAGTACAACTTAAATGGTTCGGTTCTGTTTTTGGTTTTACCAAATTTTTTTTTAACTGAACTAACCGAACCAAATAATCCGATAATCGAACCGATTAACACCCCTAATTGTATTATAACTGATCCATCCATCACTCCTTAAGTCCTATACAAATACTTTATAAACGTTAAAATTGGCTAAAAGAATATCGGCTAAAAGAATATTGGCTAAAAGAATGGGCTTGTGGTCTAGTGGTAAATGTTTAAGTAGTTAAGCGAGCCCAAGTGAGAGTATTACCGGTTTGGGTGACCGACCGGGAAGTCCTCACTTGGAAACCACAAGCTATAATGATATCAGGCGAATCGGGAATCGGAGCGGGGTTATCCCCTAAGGAGAGACTCGCTGTTGGTATCTCTGCCCGAGGATGCGACACTAACTTAAGCCAACAACTAACAACTAACATCTAACTAACCCGCCGTTCAAAAAAATAAATAAATAAATAAAAATAAAATAAAGGTTAGTTACGTGTTTATTTCTCTATTTTTATTTTCGTTGGATAGCTGATTGATACAAATTGTTAATTTGCTTTTAACTAGTTTTATTATTTAGTTGTTGCTTTACATTATAAATAGTTCGAATTGTAGATTTTATGAGTAAATTGATTAATTAGATTTCAGGACTTCAATTATTTTTGAGCCAGTTGATTACGTATAATTTATTTTATGACTGTTTGATATAATTTTGTAAGTTGTGATATTTAAACCTAACAAATAGACCTATTAATAGATCTATACAATTTATTTTTTGACAAGTGTCATGCATAATTTCTGTTTCATCATTTTCCACCAATTAATTTTTTCAAATGCACCATTCACATCTTTAAGTCTAATTTTAGGTCCATGTTGTATGCATACAAATCATTTTTCTAATTTTGTCAAGTTGATTATATAAAGTTTTTATTTTTTTATTTTTTTTGTAAAAGGTCAAAAGACCCAATAAATATATTACTCTAAGAAACGTTTAAGTACAAATGACTTCAATTTTTGTACAAAGTTGCTTTTGAATTCGTGCATAGATATTATAAACGTGGGCATAACATCATCCGTCAACACATAGAATTTTCAAATTTTTGTGATTTGTAAAGTTTGTAGAGTCATGACCTCAAAGCAAAAGAAAATCGTATTGTGTTTAGATGATTTTAATGATGTAAATGAGCGTCGTGTGAAACTAAAGCGTTGAATGAATAAATTTGTTGCAACTTGTTTACATAGTTATATATAACGTAGTATAATATTTTATGCTCCTTTATAACTTGCCGGTGTTTTATAAAATTTTTGCCCCCCTTCAAAAATATTCTTGGTACGCCCCTGCTAGAAACAATACTCCCAGGAAAAACTCGAACGGCCTTCAACAAAAGGGTACCTGTACCCGAAACCGACACAGGTGGGTGCTATGATTATCTTATCTCAATAGAGATTTCGTGTAACCTAGACAATAAAGGTTAAAATACAATATTTGAAAAGTAAAGTATACACGATTAAGTCAAATATCTAAGATTACCATCAAATCCTAACCCCAATTTCAAACACCATATGCTATTTCAATATACTAAAATAAAAAGAAACACTATTATATGCATGTTCCTATAGGTGCTCGAAATTTACAAAGAAGAAAATCACGTATTACTATATTCGAACTTTGATGCGATTATAGAAATGACCTAAATGTGTAATATCTATATAGATTTTGCTAATATGTGCCCGCTTGCCACATAAATTGTAATATCTATGGCGTACGTACCTTTATATTATTTGTCCCAGAATCACGGCATGAATTGTCTTGTGTCTGCAGAGATGATGACGACGAAGAAGATAATGCTTAGAAAGTCGAAAACATGTAATTTTTAGCTTCTAGTAACTTTTTTTGTTTTGATTGATTGATATTTCAAGTTCTAGCTACTTGTTGGTTGGGGTGTTTTTTGAATTCTCAGAAAAATTCAGATGCTTTGTTTAATTTTTTGTGATGTATTGTTTGACTCAAGGTTTTTAAGATCGGGATTTTAAGATTCTACTATAGTGTTATTTTTTTAATAGACATTGTAAATTATTCAAATTTACATATTATTGTATTTCATTTATTATGAAATTAAATATATGTCAAAATTATGATTATAAAGAGTTTAATATAATTAGCCATTTGTTTTTCATATTTTACAAAACTTAATACATAAATATGTATTTTTTTAGCTTGTGGTTCGATAAAAGTAAGATCGGATCGATCGATATTTTAAAATCCTACCGTCAGGATCGAGATAAAGATCATATCTCTCAAAGATCTTATGTAAGATCGGGATTGTTTTTGTTTTGTAGTATTGTAAAGTCGTAAGATAATAAGATCAGAATCGTAATCTTAACAATTATGTCTAGATAACAATTTTTAGCTATTAAAGACGTGGGCTAATATATACATTCTTGCATGCTAGCTATATATACCATTTTAAGAGAGATTTATAGACTAGAAATACTAATGACATTTGATTGCATTAACTTAGAGGGGAGATATATAAAAACTTTGAAAAATAAAAATAGTAACTCGTATCTTTTGGAATTATGTGAGTTTGCAGTTTCTTAAATTGGATAATATATAAAATGACATAAGCAAATGAAGTAGTAAATTAACTTGAAATTACTATTGAAACCAAGTGGTGGTGTTCACAAATACTTTAGTTATTTATGTTTATATCTTCTTATAAACATGAAGTCTTTTAACTATTACAAGACTTATAATAAAGTAAGACGTTAAACTTGTTATGTTTCAAACAAGAAATCATTGAGTTGATCAAATGATGTACAACGTAAAGTGGGAATATAACAGTTTATGTCTTCTTAAGACATGAACATGAAGTAACTTGTTCAAAAGGTACTTATGTTATATAGCATGCAATTGGCTTGGAAATTCTATTGTACCATTAAGTTGACTTAGTTGGTAAATAGGTAAGCCAAAGGGAATAAGTTTATCTTACATATTGTTAATTTGTCTCACAATATTAATTCTAATGAAACATCACAAGTTGGTGGTGTGTTCAGTTAGGAAAAATCAAACTCTTGTTATATTGTTTGATTAAAAGATAAATATGACTTCTTTTCTTCCAAAAGTTATCAAGGTTAGAAAATTGAGTATGGATTGAATATACTCAATAAGACTCCAACCTAGAAGATTAAATAAGACATTATGGAATGTGATGAATCACATTAAAGTCTTAAAATGAAGTTCTGATTTTGTTAATAAGTAGTTTTAACAAACAAGAGTCAGGAACTGTAAAATATTTTTGTAATATTCCAAATGAGAACGATTTAGTGTTGCTCATCTTGCTAAAGTATTTATAAGATACGAAAGGCAAGTGGGAATTTTGTTTAGATCTTGAAAGATCAAAATTACAAAATATATAATCTTCTAAAACCACACTAGTAAAAATCATGATGAGGTTTGAAATGTAAAGGTTAAATCTCAACATGATGAAACTCTCATTCATAGATCCGTAAGGATGTCTCAGATATTTAATTAATATGCTGAAAATTATGAATTACAGGATCAAAGTAAGTATGTTAATCATAATGACGCATTTACTAATTATGGTAAATTGCTCATACTATGAATGTTAAGATGTTGTCCATAAAGATAAGTCAACTTTGAAAACTTGGTTTATCTTAATGAAGATAAGTTTCAGCAAGAGAAGAAAAACCCTAGAGGTTTAAATCTTTGCATAAAGAATCATATGGACAAAATTGTATACATATTTTAATGTATGTCTTATGACAAGATTATTAATCATACTTAAGTAATTAACTATGATTGAATACTCTTTCCTAAGCACATTAAAATTACAAAGATGGTAATTGTCATACTCATTTGTATGAATATGAGATTTGACAATGGATTATAAAACCTCTTTCTTATATAATTACTTAAGCGAGGACGATGAGTAATTAAGAGTTTTATAAATTCATTTAATCTTTGAAAGTATACAAAATGCAAGAATCCAAGTATGGATAGATGCATGCATCAAGGAGATAAATCTTATGTTTAAATATTAAATCTATGTTTTAATTTATAATTTAAAATAAGATAACTCCTAAGTAATTCTGAAAGCTAGTGGGAGTATTATGTTTACTTATTTAAATCATATATGTTGTATAACATATAGGAAGTAACATTCTATATAAGTTAAATGGTAAGTCATAACTTGGAATGAAACTTTACTTGAAAGATTTAATAAGTAAAACATACAACCTTGAATATATGTTTATTGATGTAAACATGTGCGGTAAATGAATCTAATAGAACATGATATATCATTTAGAAAGTTTAAATGGATATGTAGTACATGAATGAAATTAAGTTGGACACGAGAATTTTTCATGTACATCATGTTGTTGTTATATCATGCTTTGATAAAAGATGATTTAACAACATTGATATCTAATGAAAGATATTAGATAAGTTGTGTAATGAAGATTCTAAAAGAATATATTTGGATATAGAATCACATCCTCAGCCTGGAACAATTTCTAGATTCTATAAATGAACAATTTGTAAAATTGTCATAGCCAACAAACTTGAAAGTTTGGAAGGAATAAAACATTACACATTGAAGTTTACGGAAAAGAGTATATTGTTGTTTGCATACAATGATGCTAATATAAATTGAGATGACACTCAATACTAGTCATGGAAGGATTTCATCCTTGTTAATAGCCATGTGTACTAGTTATGCTTAACGAAAAGCATAGTTGCATTATACGTTAAAGAATAAGAATACTTTAAACTTTAAAAGGTTTGGAAGTTTAATTATCATAAATTGTATGTTGAGGATGTCATACACATTTTATGATGTATTATGTGGTTATATCAAATTATTTGAATGCACATATACAAGAATTTCGTTATTGAAATAAGTATTCTCAAAATTCCGATAGATCAAAGTTAGTTGAATAATGCCTTGTCAACAAGAATGATTACTTGAGGTATAATTGTCAACAAGTATGATTGGTATTACTTGAGACAAAATTCATTAACGAGAATTTTCATGCATTGGTCTATTTAGTATTTGGATAAGGGATGTTAAGCAATTATTATTTAATAATGAATTAAAGTACTGAGTACGTTTGTTTTCATTAAAAATAGATTGTATCCAATATTTGCATGTTTAATCCATGAATAACTTATGTTATTCTAAATAGTCCGTTGTCAATTAATGATATGGGAGTATCATTGAACTAAGACAAATCTGAGTTTTGGTATAATATATAAAAATATATTGATGCGTGGACATGCCAAATTCACATGATATTCAATACTGGATAAATTGGATATAGGACAAAATCCCAATTACATGATTGTACTTATGGATGTTGTCATTAGAGTAAATCATGAATATTTATCCTCAGACTTGAGATACCAGGTAACTACTGTGGATGTAGCTCATTTTCTGTGAGATAATCTAACGCTATCCGTAACTGGTAGTTATAAGGATTATTTTCAGAGGTGATGCGAAGTGCATAGGTTATGCTTGTAGTCAATACAGGATTTGGTTCCTTCAAATTTGTTTTGAAGTTTAATACTGTTTGGCCACTCGTAGGATTAACAAGATGTTTGCATGGCCATGCCCAAGGTCTATCTGGAATGCGTTCAGAAGAATTGGTAATCTTGCTTGATCATAAATAACGAGAAACATTAGTTAATTATGGAATGACTTCGATCCATATCCATATTAACATAGTATTAGAATCAAAATGATAAGTATGATGATGAATCATCAAAGGTGGTTTTTTTCAGGAAACCATACTCGTGATCGTTCTGGGGACATTGGCGTGTTATGCTAGACTAACCATTGTCATTATTACATTAATGTATATCCGAGTGGGAGCTGTTAGTTTTAACGGATAAAAATTAATGAATATGTCCGGACTCGAACACGAGACTTCGGGATTGCACACGTTACGTATGAGTTTCAATGTATTAATGATTATTATATTGAATTATGAATAATTATTAATTTCACAAACAAGACACGTAACGGTCGTTTGTAGTTAATGGTAATTGGACTAAATGATCGTTGGAGGAAAGATGAAGGACTGAACTTAAAATAGAGTTCAAGAAAAACATGGAATGGGCTTGTAAAACCCATGTTTGGCCAAACCCAACCCATTAGGGTGTAGGGTTTGTGTCTTGTGCTCTAAGATGTTGATTAGTATATAAACAAACCCCTTTGTTCATTCTAATCATCCCTTGGTTCACTTGCAAACCAAATCTCCTTCTCTTTCTCCTCTTGAGTTAGAAATCGAACTACACCCTTATAGGGTTCCAACTAGATTTCTAAGCTCAAAACCATTCTTGTTTAGTTGATCAACTACACCCTTCTAGGGTTCCTACGCGATCTTCTAAACATTGTGTTTGGATTGCTTGTGAATTAAGAACCTAGCTTTTCTTATTGAAACGCTACTAATACGTGTGTTCAAGAACGAAGTGTTGGCATACTTTTGCTAACAAGGTGATTTGCCCTATTCGACTAACCCTAGTCGATCCACCATTAAACCCAATTAGGGTTTGTAGTTCTTGTTCCATTGGTTTCTTGTTCTTGCTAAAAATCACAAAGAGGTACGCATCCATTTATATTCGGTTAATTTATTATTTGTATTTGATCTATTCCGCTGCGTACTCTTTGATGCTTATATGTTTATAGTTTATTATTATTCATATATTCCAACAAATTTACTAGATAGAACTTGTGACAGGTTAGTGGAAAGTTGATGTAATACGATTATAGCTTGTTTAATCTAACATAGTGTTCGGGTATGTGATTATAGCTCGGAATGGGTAGTGCAGTGGAAACATTATGCGGCCAAGCATTCGGGGCACAAAAATATGACATGGTTGGAGTATACCTTCAAAGATCTGCAATTGTTCTCACAGTAACAGCTATCCCAATCACTATAATTTACATCTTCTCTAGACCTATTTTACTTCTACTAGGCCAATCACCATCAATGGCATCTGCGGCCGCCATTTTTGTCTACGGGCTCATTCCTCAAATATTCGCGGATGCTATCAACTTTCCAATACAAAAGTTTCTACAAGCTCAAAGTATTGTGGCACCAAGCATGTATATTTCAGCTGGAACTTTAGTTATACACATGATCATGTCTTGGATCATGGCTTATAAGTTAAACTTGGGCTTGCTTGGTGCATCTTTGACTCTAAGTTTGTCATGGTGGATCATAGTGGCGGGCCAGTTCACGTACATTTTGTTGAGTGATAGATGTAAAGACACGTGGACCGGGTTTAACTCAAAGGCATTCGGTGGGCTTTGGGAGTTTGTAAAGTTGTCAAGTGGCTCAGCCGTGATGTTGTGTTTAGAGACATGGTATTATCAAATACTAGTGTTGATTGCCGGGCTGCTCGAGAACCCTCAGCTAGCATTAGATGCACTATCGGTTTGGTAAGTCTTATTAATCATGTTACATTGTTTAGTGGCGGAGGATGCGAAAATGAATTTTAATAAACCTTAATAAAAGGGTGATCACGAGACACACTTTAAGAGAATAAAACTCAAGCAAAAGATAAACTCTAAATTTCAATTATATTTAATGATCCAAGATGTCCGTTACATTGATGATAAGCCTTATATATATTTATAGGAAAGTAAAACTTGAAAAAAAAAAGTAATCTAGTTATACTAAAAATAAAATATAAAAAAAAAATTCTGGAATTCAATGTCTGTTGTAAGGGTATCAATCCTTTTATAGCGTAAAGACTTTACATCCTGAATAAATTCTTACCCGAGAGCTCTACGGTGTAAAGAGGAAAAAACTGTTACGTCGTAGAGGCTACGACTTCTATGTCTATTGATTTTGAATCTTGTTTCCATCATCCCCTACTCACTTGAATAAAACTCGTCCTTGAGTTCTCACTATCAACAACTTCATCCACCTCAAACATCTTCTCATGAAAAACCTTATCGTCGGTTGATTTATGCTTCATATCAACTCGAGAACCTTCATTTTTTAAGACGCGAGCACACTCCCAACGATCAATAAACGACCCTAAACATCAGGTTTGTACTCCTTGTCAACGATCACAAAGTTCTTAGTTACAATAAAACTAGTTTCTTTGTTCGCCATTGAAAACTTAATTGGATTCTTGATAATCATCATTAAAATTAAACCATAATGAAATTCACAAACCTTTGTACCTTTAATAACTTTGGACTCAGTAGCATCAACTTCAAGATTTTTTGAAACACTAGAATCCGTTGTCTTCTCTCGTACTTTAGTCAATGTTTTTACACTAGTTGTATCAACTTCAACATCCCATTGATTTTTAACTTTACCATTGATATCGGATTCCAACAACTTTTCTTCAGTCTCAACCTCGGGCTTTGATAATTCTGGTTTAACTTTGGGTGGAACCATAGCAATTCTTCTTCCCTCTCATGAGAAAGTGTAGAAATTTTGTTGAAAATCATACATATCCTTAATCTCACGTTGCCATGGATTTCCAAGCAAAATATATGACATCATCAATATCATCTATAATACAAAGTACTTTTACTTTATAGAATTTCTCTTTAGCCACCGGAACTCTACAAACTTGGTAACATTTAATTAGACAAACCTCCATTGGTAATTTTAAGAAGTCCACCAATTTTATTGACACCAAATTATTTAAACTGTAACTATCAATAATTTAAGAACATACCGAATTATTGGTTAAGATTTTGAATGGAATAACTTGGTTGTAGATACCCGATCATCATTCTTTATCTCCTCCCATTCTTCAATTGTTTCATTGTTGAATAGGGAATGGTTGCGTGCACAATTCTCACCAAAACCGCCTAAGGTTGAACGAATTCTTCGACCTTCGTCTTTGCCACCTTCGCGAATTGTGTGGATTTATTCCCCCATATAATCATGAAACGTAGTTCTTCTAGCATAGTGTAGTAGCTGTTAAGTTCTTTCATGGATATAAGTTCTTTCATGGATATGGTAAAACCATTATCCATGTACTCTCCGGACCATACCGCACCAACATTATGTGTTTTGATAACATCTACACCTTTCATAATCCATGATACTAACAAGCTCTATATTCCTACTAACACAGGATGCAGAAAGAATTTTGATAAACCTAATCCAAGGGTAAAAGGGAGGCACCTCAAAGGAATAAAACCTAAACAAGAGTTAAGCTCTAAAATTCAATTATATTAATGATCCAAGATATCTATTACAATGATAATAAGCCCTATATTTATATGGAAGTGAAACTTGCAGGAAACTATTTATAATAAAAAATGAATTAAACATAAAAATAAGATTCTAGAATTCGACATCTTTACGACCTATGGGTATCAATCCCTTTACGGTGTAAAGACTTTTAAGTCCCGAATAAATTCTCATTCGAGAGCCATATGGCGTAACGTGAAAAGAACTTTGATGCGTGGGAATCGCACCTTGCTTTACCTCTCAAGGGATCTCGAGAAGCTTACAACCCCCACCAGGCAGTGTACCTGATCGTTGTAGTATAGTATAGTGACAAGTACCGGGGGATTGATCGTTCAGCTTAGGAATAGTGTCGCTAGGATTAGAAAACCTAATTAATAGTTCTAAAGGTGAGAGATGATTATTTTTGTGTTTTTATATTTTTATAAAAGCAAGTAAAATCTCGGGTTTTGGAAGAGTGGGCGGAATTAGTTGCTATTCAACTAACCCAAAACTAAGATGCAATCAAAATAAAATAATAAAAATGAAAATAAACTAATTTATACTAAGGTTGTGAGCAGTAATTGGAGAAATTGTATTTACTTAGACTTCACTACTCCCTAGATATCTTTTACACGTTAATTACTTGTTACACTTGTATGGATGACGGATTGTATTCCTTAATACCATTCATGGGGTGGCATACATAACTCCCCAACTCTATGAGCTCTTATCTCCTCCTACACCATGACCCAGCACAACTATAGGGATTGTAAACAGTGGCTCATGCATTAAATACAACCAATAAAGACCTAGTACGCCTCGGTTCATGTTTCTTAAGACGTTCAAGCATGTTACCATTTGGAGATCTGCCGGTTTTCTTAAGCCTAACATATAATATCATTCATCCAAAACAAGAATAGACAAGTAATCAACACATAATCAACATCTAGGTTTCATTAGATCTAAGCAAACACAAAAGAGATCTAGCCTAGCATAGTAGAATTGAGACAAGAACAAGAGATAAACAACCAACACATAGACATATTGATTGAATTGGAAGAACACTTATCTCAATTACAATGCAAGGTCTCAAGGGTTTGGAACCCTTGAAAAACCTGTAAAAGAGGCACCAAAATCGTCTTTAGGGTTTCACCAAAACTTCTCTCTCCTAATGAAAAAACTAGAAAACTATATATAGGAAAAGTAGGCTGACGGCGTCAAGAGTTACTTGTGACGCCGTCACCTCGCCGCCATATACTTCCTCGGACGGCCTTGATCCACTTATGACGGCCTATGTGACGCCGTCACTGACCACGGTATTTTATTTTTGCCACTTTGACGCCGTCATGATGCCTTCTGACGCCGTCACCACCTACGGTGTTTAATTCCTCATGTCTGACGCCGTCAAGATGGTAGTCTTGACGCCGTCACCTTGTATCTTCAGCATGGAAATTTGGTACTTAGCCGTTTTCTTCACTTTTATGCTCAAAAAACGTCCAAAATGGCTTCTTTTCCAGAATTCACTCTCCAAACACCTAAAATCACAAAAGGAACGATTTAGGGCAATATTTGATCAAATAAAGTCGGATTCGGGCTTAAATGACCCCTTAAAAAGGGATCATTTTTCGCCTCATCAAACTTTTACGCCATGAAAGGCATGCCTTCTATGTCTCATGATCTTGAATCTTGTCATTTAGTGTGATCATATAAACTTTTTGGGCCCATTTTGAAATGGACCTAAAACTATATAAATGTTTCCAATGGCACATGTTGATTTGGGTCAATGGGTCTGAATCACTCTGAATCAGTGACAACTAGAGCCATGTTATATTTCACTAGACCATATTTAATTATTTGGTCCTAGAGCCTTCTAATATTTATTTTTGTTATTTTGTAATGTATTTATATGCAGTATGGGTGTCGTAGGGCTATTGTTCATGGTCTCAGTTGGGTTCAATGCAGTGCTAGGTTAGTTTTTCTCATTATATTAGATTTAAATGTAGCAGTAGTTTGTTTGTAATATTTTTATATACGATTTCGGGCAATGAATACATGATTTTGAAAAATATAGTGTTAGAGTTGGGAATGAGCTTGGAGCAGGGAACCCAAAAGCTGCAGCCTTTTCTGTGTGGATGGTGACTAGTGTCTCTTTTATCATTGATGTAGTAGAATCAATAATCATTTTCTCGGTGAGAGATGTTATTGGCTACGCGTTCACGACTGGTGAAACAGTTGCTAATGAAGTCTCTGATCTTTGCCCATTGTTGGTTATAACCATCATTCTCAATGGTATACAACCTGTTTTATCAGGTACTACATTAGTCCTATCAAAATACTTATGCTAATTAATATCATGTCAACTTGTGAATACTGAGATGATGAATATATGGATCAAAAGGTGTGGCTGTCGGGTGCGGATGGCAAGCTTATGTGGCATATGTGAACATCGGATGCTATTATGTTGTTGGTATTCCCCTTGGATTTCTCCTAGGCTTTTATTTCGACCTTGGAGTCAAGGTACCTTTTATAAACATATATAATTGAACTACATTGTACTTTAAAAAAGCGACACCAAGTATGACAATTTCACAAATAAGCTCATTGATTGTTTCTTATAGGGAATATGGTCAGGAATGATTGGAGGAACCGGAATGCAGACCCTCATTTTACTATGGTCGACGTTTCGTACAGATTGGAATAAAGAGGTAACTTTGTCTAGTAAAAAAGTACAGGCTCTTTTCGGTATTTCTAACTTTTTAACTGTGATGAAAATTAAGCTCATTCTTGGTGGAAAATTGTTAAAATTCAGGTGGAAATAGCTACGAAGCGTTTGGATAAATGGGAAGCAAACAAAGAAACTCTTTTGAAGGAATGAAAGACGATCAAAGTCAATTACTCATACAATCATTCATGCCAATCAATGATTGCATCATATATTTTGTGTTCCCTGTGATCATATTTCCAATAAATATGAAGCATTCATGAAGAATAAAAACGCGATCTAGCATAGCAGTATTCCAAATCAAATCAAACACAAAAGACATACGTAATTCAGAAGTATTAAATAGCATACGAGTATCTAGAGCCCTCCCAAAAAACGGATTCACCATAAAGTGAACAACCAGTTTACTCATCGTGGAAAATACCCGACTTGAAAAATTTGAACAAGGAAAACAAAGCTTTCTTTAATAAATCTGGCATAAACAGTACATACCGTAACCTAAATTTCTGGATCCACCACCGTCCTTACCATTTAACTACAACATAGAACGTTGTTTTTAGATTACCTTTGATGATAATATATAGTTCTGAATATCTTTAACTACGTTGTTAGTATGTTTTATCATCAGCTGAACATTTTACGTCATTATGTGTACCCATCTAACGATCTAGCGATTGAATACAATTCATATGACTTGATCCTAGAAAAATAAGTTCAAAATAGTAAGTTTTGTGCATACAACAATTATTTGAAAGGACTCCACATGCCATGCATGTGTGCTGATCGTATCACATCCATAAACGGTTTTAGGTTTAAATCACTCACTAGTTTTACCTAAGATAACAAACCCGATCGTCGAACCATCAATCACCGAAATAGTAAAAATCATGCAACAACACATTCGGTTGTGCTTTGTACGTAACATGTGCGAAGTAACTAACCTAGTTACTATAGTATGATTTTTGTATGTTTGAGAATGATTTGACCCAAAATGATTATTTTTGTCCATTTCTTTCATATAGTAATTAGTATGCACCTTATATTTCTTTTCGAAAGACATCATTAATATGTCAAATATAGTTACAATCAAATAATTAGAAGAAAAATTAATATAAAAAATATGAGAAAAAATCACAACCACACATTTCTGATACAGTTATAAAAATAGATGTATCTCGCTTTAAAATTCTCTTTATTATTTAAAACGTGTGAATAGAAATACTTCTTAATATTCCAATTTTAATTTTTATTCTCACCAGATCTTTTCCATGCTCATATATACATTATATCATAGACACGTCCTAAAGTGTATTTACTTAATACAATTTTTTTTTGTTTATTTTTAATATTCAAAAATGTTTTTAATGAACATCATACTTCAAACCTACAAGTAACCACAATTAAATGCATTTTTATATTAAATAAACTAAAACTTTTAATTTCTAGCACAATAACATGTGCTTGATGGTTGCATGTCAGCCAAACCTTACGCTAAAACAAAAGCTTGGCCCAAAACACCCTGCTAAAGTAAATAATTGCTTCTCGGGTAAAGCATGTGTAGGTTCTTTCGAACTGAATGAAGTAATATCCTTCGAGCATCTACACAAGTGATAAACACGCGTTAACCTCACCTTAGATTTGATCTCAAAACCAAGCTCCGGCTTGAGAATAAGTATAGAGTATGAGCCGAAAGACTGAGTAATAAATAGGAGAGTTAATGTGTGTGAAAATCAGTTGGTCTCGTAATAAATGAGGTTGGGGTATTTATACTACCCTAACCAATGTACCTGACAGCATAGGGAAGTAGCAAGCTAGTCGAGCTACTCCTAGCCTAGGTACTAGGCGTCAAATCACGCGGGGGACAAAATCTCGTAATGTTTGGACTATGCGGCGCTAGTACGGTTCTTGGAACGGACCGCTGATAAAAAGGTTCCTCTGGATAAAAGAGTATTTACCTTTATGGTGTTTCGAAAAATGTCCTTCGGACACGTGTAGCATCTGTCGTTCGGCATGTGTCGGACACATGCATCAAGACAACCTATGACATATGATTGCAAATATTTAAAATTTAACGCACAGGGGTTTCCCTGTTCACGTGAGAGGACGAGTTTTTTTTTACTTAGATGTATGCAACCAATCAATTTATATCAAGACTATTTCTTTGGCCAACTTCAAATGCACACACCTAGCAAGTTTTAACACTTGACCTCTTATGAGGATATCAAGAACCTTATGGTGTTGGTTATCTGATTGTAAATGCTTTATGAAACTCCCAAAGTAATGGTTTTCTGGTACGATATATTTAATGGATCCATCGGCTAGATTAAGAGAACTCTAATTATTTGGATATATTGTGACCTAGTTAGATCTCACTTAACTTTTAAGTAAACCCATTTACTACGTCCGTTTAACCTCTAAAAAAGTAAATACAAAGAAAAATTGATATGCCTAGATTTCATTTAAGTAGACACATCCAAAATGACCATCTGTATTAATAAAACTAAGATCTAGTATATCTTTACCTACCAAACCAAACTCCAGAAGTTGCTCGTACCGTTGATACAATAAAGATTGTCAGGTTGACGTGTCTTGTACCTTTGAGTAAATATAATGTACTCTTCTCATAACTGTTTTTTATTTATCCTTGTAAGGGGTTGGCAGTGGGTGCGGGGAGGCACGGTACGGTGCCCTTCCCCTGCGGGAACACCGCCGCCGGTGCCTCCACACCGCACGGGGATGGTCATTCACGGGAAGGTTTACCGCATCGATTTGGTTTGAAATTCGAACGTTGGAGGAGCGTTGCATGTTAATTTTAGGTGAGTGAAGGGTGAGGGGTGTGATGCCAATAAAAAGTGAGTGAGTGAAGGGAAAAGTGAGAGGGTGATGTGGCATAAAGGGGATTGGTTGTTTGTGAGTGAAAGTATTTGGGGTGAGGGGTGTGTTGCCAACCCCTAAAAATTGGTTCTTATAACTATTTTGTATTTATCGGATAGTCTAAAATATTTTTAGCACTATGAAGAACTAATGGTGATTGCCGGAATTATCCCGGAGAAGATGGTGTTGCCGGAAGATGCAAATGGACTGTATTATCGGGTGGTAGTAGTATGGAAAAGGATTTAATTATAATATTTTAATAATAATGTTATTAATATAAGTATGAAAAGGACTAAATTTGCAACGGCTAAGCTATAAGGACGGTTTTTACAATTTACCCTTACACATAAGCGTTAAAAATAAAATAAAGAATGCCAAATAAACAAAGATTATCATTTTAGCCGATAGCAGGTCATGATATTTCTAACTTTTATACAAAACAACAAGTTTAAATACTAATATGAGCACATTTCCGATCATGTTTCTAACTATTGTAAAAGTTGGTAAATTCGTTTTTAATTTATAGACTCAACCCGCATATGAATTCATTAAAATTTGATGCGAGCAAGTCTTAACTCTATGTCCCCATATGCTGGATATATTCTCCTCCTTTTGTTCTAATGAGCGAATATGCTTAACGGTACACGGCACCTTTATTCTTTGTTCAAATAATCTGGTACCATGTTAATACTAAATATTACAATGTTTTATGTATTACCTATATGCATAGTGCCTTTTTTTTTTTATTATTATTATTTATTTTATTTTTTATTATTTTTTTATTTTTTTGTTTCAGTTTCAGTTTTGTTTTAGTTCGCTTATGTCAAAACCAAGTTCCAACCGGAGGTTATTTCTCCTAAATAGTTCATATGAATCATAGGAAAAATGTTTAGGTAGGTACATACTTATCCACATATCATATACACAGTAAATAAATGTGATTTTTTTTTGTTCAATTTATCCGCGAGTAATAAAACCTGCATGTCACTTTATGTGTTGTTTTCACATGAAAGATGCAAAGTTCTAATTTTCATTCGTATCATTGTCTTGACATAATTATTTAATAGTCCTAATTATAACTTTATGACGGTAAAGTTTGTTGGAAGCTAATACATTTTCACTTAAAATATGTTCTCAAAAAGTGATTCTCCAATAAGTGGATTAGTTAGCATATTTGATGTTGACATGATTTGCATGGTTGATATAATATATACGTTGCTTCACTACAATCATTGCAGTTTTGAACATGCTCGTGATTCTTCTTCACACAAAGCATTCCAATAGGCAACATCTCCAAATATGCTATTTTAGCGAAGACAATGAATCACTTTAGCTATTCTAGGAAAATATCTATCAAAAATATAAAAATTTAATTCCTAGATCGATCATCAGGATTAGATAGGGTCTAGCGATCGACGTACTCAAAGATTGTCCATTAATTGGCCAAACCGTCAACAGATGGTCCTGCATGTTATTAATTAGTTCCCGAGCGACGTCTTGATTATGATATGAATATGATGTTGGCTTTTATGATTATATACTTACACCACCTTTTTTGATGCACACACCATAATGTTACATCACTAATGCACATGTTACAACATGCTATATGTATAATTGTGGTGTGTGCATAAAAAAAAAAGTGGTGTAAGTATCACTTCCATATAATCGGGTTGCAAGTGCGTGTTGTTTACGTTCTTTTTAGTGGTGTCTAAGCTAGTAAGTTGAATTTCTAATTTTTAGTATATGATAATTAAATGTTGCATCAACGTTAACATTATTTCTTTAATGACGCATTTGATGAAAGAAACGATGTCATGTAGTTGTCTTCTAGGCTTGAAGACCATATATATAGGATAAGATGAAATATGTAAAGACAATAATATTTGGTCCACTCAGTTTTCATGCATACAATCGATGTCCTTTATAAAGACAATAATGTTAAATCACTTTCGTTGTTTATGTATTTTGTTGATATTATCAAAACCTCGTTTCATAGAACAAAAGTTAACAAAGTGACGACATATATATAAAGCCAGTTAACTTTTTTTTTTTTTTTTTTTTTTTTTTTTTTTTTTTTTTTAAAGAAGAAATCAAACGAAAGCAAAAGCATGTGTTTCTCACGAATAAATTCATTGGTTGCATTATATTTTTTCTAAATTTCATGGACGAGTATCGGATGGTTTGAGGCGTTTTATGGCTGGAACCGCCTTAAACAAAACCTTTAGATTGAAAGTTTGGTTTTTACATTTTCCAAAATCAAATCTCAGAGAGGGATTTTTTTTTTTTTTTTTTTTTTTGTTGTTGTTGTTGTTGAAGTTTTTTATTATTTTTTTTTATTTTTCAGTTTTTTTCATTCAACGTCAAGCTTTTGTATACAACCTTCATTTCATAAATGATTTGAAGAAACCAAAATTAAATGAAAGTAGGATTTGTTTTCATCGAAAAACAATGAAACGAAATAAATGAGATATATAACGTTAAAAAAGACACTATTTTTGATGATTGATGTGAGATAAAGAAACATAAACTTTGAAATTTTGTAATAATTTTAGTTAAAAAAGATAATGTCTTAGAAATTTAATACATGTATCTCTTATTAAATTTTTGTGTGCAAGGGTATAAAAGCTTACATGCATATTTTTTGAAAGTTTACTTGACCTTATTATGTGGTGGTTCAGTTTTCTCGGTTTGTGATGACATATGTGGTCTGATAGAACATATTTGTTTAATAGAGCAATGCCCCGTGGATCATTCGGTAGACCTTCTTTGGAGGTGCTCTACATTCTCCTAGACGATGGATGAAGAACACACGACATTTACCTCCACATGGAAGATACACAAATATGGCGCTCAGATATGAAAGCCGATACTTAAGTGCTCGTATGACATTGGACAGACCTACTTTAAGTATAGCATCATTGACCATAGGCCAACAATATTATACTGGGGGCACATGTTTACGTATATGGTCTAATAGGCTTGATCCGTCAGGATGAAGGGCGCGTCCGAACGATGATCGGAGGGAAGGCACGTCGCATTAACCACCAGGTAATAGCTATATGCCCATGTATACCTACTACTCGGATATTACATGATTCCGTTCCCCATGTGGCCTGACACCTAGCGCCTAGACTTGGTGTAGTTCAGTGTGTTCCATCCGAAGACAGAACAAATATCGATGTTTGGGCATTATAAATTCCCTAACCTCATTTATTGCAAAAGGACCAATATATCTTGGTACCTACCTTTGTCTACTTTCTCTCTATATTTATAGTCCTCTTTCTATAATTACTTCACACACTACAACACATCACATACACTTATACTAAATCCTCTACATACTAACTTGATCATCGAAGGGTGGTTACCAGGGCTTCGGCCTCGGGACCCTTTCTAACGGGTTCTTTCATGTTTGCAGCCATGGTTCTAAAAAGCGAGGAAAGGCTCCGCAAAGGCGTGAGGCTTGGTCATGACACCATGCCACGCCTTATGCCATGTCTTTTTATAAACTCGATATATATGAAATATGATATAAATACATAAATATTTTCATATTTTGTGCGGTCTTATGTCACACTTTATAAACGCAAAAGTTTCGCTGACGCAGGTTTTACTGACCAGGTCTTAAATTTATAATAGTCTCGATTACCTAAGGTCTACCCTAATGCACTAACGGACAGTGTATCCGGTCGTGTGTGACTAGTAAATAGTAAAATCGAGGTCATCCCAAGAGCTACGAGGTGTGGATTTTATCTAAGTCTAGTTGTCACGTTTTAAACTGGTTTTAAGATTGATATGATTAATTAAACTAAACAACAGAAATAAAATAAAAGGTGAAAGTAAATAAAGATGTGAGCAATAGGGAGAAAGTGTACTAGCCTAGCTAGTCATCCTATATTGCCAAGACTATGTTTTCTATAAAACTATTCGAATGCAACAAGTGGGGCTAACATATATCACTAGGTTTATTTGATCTAGTTCCCTAGCCTATCTCCCTAGAATCCAGTTGGGAACTAAAGGCCCTTCCCTCTGTAAGTAAGTTGACGTACAGTAGACTAGTTTGAGTCGTTAAGTGCTACTACATGCTAGACTTATCTTTGTATGACCCAGCCTTTCGGATCTTAGACCATACATCTAACTACTTAAGTTTATCCAACCTGGAGGGTGGCCGTGTGGTCAATTTGCACACAAGGTCAATGACTAGCATTTACCGTCTGCTTTCCCATTTCCTTGCAACCCAACTATACTAGGTTCGTTTAGTCTATTTCCCTAGTGCACCGGGTACAACCGGTTCTTCAAAACTACCGCAATTAGATGATTTAATGATAAACTAAGCATGCACACACTAGAAGCATTATGAAATAGTACGAAAACATAATCATAACAATATAAGATTCATAACTAGGCTAGCACCAAAGGTGCTTAGCCGATCATGTTGAAAAGTACAACCGAATAAATGTTTTGCATAAAAAATGCAGACATAATTAGATAATGTAATTAACACAATGATAAACTAAAACTTATGGTGTTTGTAGCTTGGTTTCTCCCTTAAAAATGCTCTGTATGCTGTTGTGGGATGCCTTAGTAGAACCCTCCTTCGTTGTTCTCTGCTTTTTGGTAGTGTAGGAGTTGCTTCAAATGCAGAAATTAGGGTTGTATTTATAGGCCCAACACTGCTACGGCGTAACTCTAGAAGTTGGTTACGCCGTAGCTAGTGTAATCTTAAAACGATCTTATCCAATAGCAATAGTTACGACGTAGTTGATATAGTTGGTTACGCCGTAACTTCATTTAGAGTTTCATATACGTCGTAGTCTTCAAGTGGGCTACGCCGTAGCTTAACTCTAGATCTTGGATCACTTAAGATATCATTGCTACGCTGTAACTCCACATAATGGTTACGACATAGCCTTCATCACAAGGAATTCTTCTAAGTCTTGAAATAGTTATAGCGTAACTAAGGGTTATGATTACGCTGTAGTCATTGGTCCGTGTTGACTTTATTCTTCATATTTGAATTCCTAGCTATGACGTAATGGAGAGTGTAAGTTACGCCATAGCTTTCTTCAGCATACTATAGTTGTGTATCTTTTTACGAGTCCCTTCCAATTTCCACGTCTCTTTAGCTCCTATGCTCATTTGTAACCAGCTTGATACAAAATATAGCGAAATCAAAGCATATATCCTAATAATAAGTACAAATAACGAACATATCAGGGGGAAATTGACACTTAAATATCAGGACTATTTGATGTCATCAAATATCCCCCCACTTGAACTCTACTTGCCCTCAAGTAGACCTTATTAGAATTATTTCTAAAAAGATATTTCCCAAAATTACTCGGGAAATATGAGATTAAAAACTTCTTATGCTAGAATTTTCAAAGCCGAACACCTCATGAAAAGGGGAACAAAAACTCATACTCTCTCTAATCTAAGTGACAATTTTCGGGGTGATCACTCAACGCGCAGTCATAGCATGTATTCTATCATATGCTTGGCGGTTACACAAATCTCCACAACTATAGCTAAGGTCAAAAAAATCTTTGAAGGCAATATTGGGTGAACATAAATAAGGCTAGGGTATAGTGTTGTTACTAACATACTACGGCGAAGCGACAAAGAACTTTGATACATGACCGGAACGCCGGGCAAGACACCAATGCCTACTCAAATCCCTCACTTAAGCATGCTTTGCGACTAAAGGGTAGGATAAGACATGGGATGCACAATAATGGTGTTAAAATAAAAAGAAGCAAATAATCTTAGCCTATAACCAAGTCGTCACCGCCCGCTGTTCATCCAAAATCAAAGCTCCAAGATGCAAAAACTGGATCATAATACAAGTAAGTGTGCCATTAGCGGACGTCATGATGGACACACTACTTGGTCTTCACATTGGCATATAGATGCTACCAACTCAAATCTTCATAAGTGATCAAGGTGGCCTCCTTGACGCTATTTCTGATAAGCTTATAAAATTGGTGCTATAAAAGGTTGCACCATTAATAATACTATCTACATACTGAATTTCACACATTTTTTTTCATAACAATATTAAAATAACATCCCTCCACTTGAGATGAATCATATATGAGAATACTTGGGGGGTCTTCAATGATCTTTAAGATGTCTTCAATGTAGGCGTGATTTCTAAACCTCTTTACTTGAACTTTGAACTAGAGCAAACGGTGACTTCCCAATCATAAACTAAGACTACCCGGTAGGCTAAGGCGAATAGGTGTATTGAAACAAATATGATGGGTATGAAATGAAAGGAATGGCTCAAAAGGGGTGTATCTAGGGGTATCTTGCACTAAAGGTGAGTGCAACAAAAGGGTTTAACACGGGGGTCGAGAAGTCGAGGTGACTAATTGATAAACGCACACATATAGGCTATTAGGGTGATAATCCTAAAATATTGCCTTCTCAAATTGTTCCTTCCAAATGTATCAAGCAAACTCGACACACTACTCGTCTATGGTCTCGAAATGATGTAAAAGCCAAGTTCTAAAGTTTACAAACAACCGACACACAAAATATTTGGTGGATTTGGGGTAAATAAGTGGAAACGGATAAGCTAAATCTCACCATAGAAATTTAAGGGTTAAATATGCTCGGCTAAGGTCTATTCTAGTTAGGTTCGGTATAACATGTTAAAATTTTAAAAATAGCACAATTTTTCAAAATAAACTAGAAAAATGAGGGCAAAATAAGTTCAAGTAATAATTCTACTCCTGTCCACCCACTTGAATTGTACAAAGTTCGTTTTGTACTGAAAATTAAAATACAAAAGAAGAGAAAGTAGAATTAGAGCGAGAACTTCTCTGAAATTTGCTTCAAAATGAAAGAAGGGCCACGTAAGGAATGCGTGCCTTCGACTTGCCTCCATGAGCAAACTTCATTACCCTGAAATCACGATACTACCACAAGCATAATTCTAGGAAAAAAAACAAATAAAAACCTAACTCACTTTCATAGGAATCACGGTTGCATTTATCTTATGCAACAAGCCTTTTAAACCAATTTAACCTAGAAATAAGACAGAGACGACATAAGAGATGAATGCTAAAAAAGGCGCTAATATTACTACTACATTAAATTCTTTTTTATAGTTTAGGCAATATAGTGGACGTGGACGAAGGAGGGGATATTGACAGAAATAAAACCCTTAACGCTCAATAGGCGAGTTGTGTAGATGGCAATGGGCAAAAGGATAAACATACGACCGAAACTATTAGGACGTGTAATCAACCTCCGAACATTGAAAAGCGGGTGATTTTAGAATCGGCATCTACGCCTAGTACTACAATGGGAGATCAAGAAGAAAATTAGATAGTGAAGTTGAGGAGGTATATGATGAAACATCTCGATCATGGCTTCCTTATCGAATTAGGTATATGATGAAACGGCTCGATCATGGCTTCCTTATCGAATCGGGCTAGCGGTGGTGCAAACGATGCAAGTCTTGAGGATGAAGATTGTGACATTTATGATGGTTATGAGAATGATGCTTTTGGATTAACCGAACAATAATTGGCTCTCTGTAATGTGTCCGATATCATATTCAAGGTCAAGTTAAACAATAAGGTTTTTTTTGGTGTCATTGGGTCAAATGTAATCTTGTCCTTAGTGGTTGTTTTTTATAGTAGGTTGATAAGTTTGTGAGTCATTCTTATGATAAGTATGGTTTGCAGCACAAAATGTGCATTTGTTTTCGCATATGTAACAGGCTGAGATATGAGATTTCACCCATATCCCATGTATTTGAATGTTTTTTCGGAGTAACGTATTTACCGGAAAAACTAAAATGCCTAAGTAAAAATGCTAGTTAGAATATTTATTTGGAAACTCATACCGACTTAAGTTACTGTAAATTCAAAATTATTTGTGATTGTAACTACCACGTTAATTTTCACCAAAATGAATATAAAAGTTTCCACCAATAAAGTACCTACCACGTTATTCATTCCATGTTACTCATAATACTGGCTTTTCATTATCATGTGACACACAAGGATATGAATATAAAAGTTTGTTTCCCCTTTTGCTACCTTTTATACTATTTTTGAATGATTCTTAATCTTGTCCCGATATTTATTAGTCAGAAAAATAATTTAAAAACAACACACGCGTATGTAATTGGATAGTAGTATCATTATATGTTACCATATGTTGTTGCAATATACTATAAATAAAAAGAATTACTATTATATGCATGTTCCTAAAGTGCTCGAAATATATATCTACGAAGAAGAAAATCACGTATATATGAACTTTGATATGATAATAATAGAAATGACTAATATCTATATAGGTTTTGCTTATATGTGTCCGCTTTACCACATAAATTGTATCTAAGAGCACACGGTGTGGTACTCGCTATACATCCTCGCCACAACACCAGCCCCCTCCCCCCTCTTTTCGCCAGTTGAACCATCGTCGCCTGCACGGCTAGGGTAGAATTTGTTCTTTTGTCAGATTTGTTGCAGGGATCCATTGTGGAGCATAATAATTTTTTTTTTAACACACATATTTTACACAATATAAATATTACACATTTCAATCAAATTCTACACAACTTTTATTTCAAAACACTTATACATATAAACAAGAAACATGAGCGAATCATCTAATTCCGGTGAAAGTGATCTTGAAGAGATAGCGGATCTAGAGATAATTCTCCAAAAGTTTGAGTTCGAGCAATCGTTGCAACAACAAGAAGCCGGACCTTCATGCAATCTTAGATACATCTCCCGTGAACGCCAAATTGCTGAAGAACGTCTAATGGCTGACTATTTTGGTGACAACCCAAAATATTCGAAAGAAAATTTCAGGCGTCACTATCGTATGAGCCGTAAATTATTTTTAGAAATAGAACAAGGTATTGAAACATATATTCAAACTCATCATCCTCTTCCCAAACATTTTGATTTATTTAGAGTCCCACCCGATGCTGCGGGTGTAATGAGTTTTAGTGTGATTATGAAATGCACATGTGCCCTACACCAATTGGCTTACGGGCTAGCAGCTGATCGATTAGATGAATATTTACAAATAGGCGAACATTGTGCACGCGATTGTCTAGATTTTTTTTACTACGTGCATAATCCAATTGTATGCGAAAGAGTTTTTAATTTTTAAGAAAACCAGACGAGAATGACATTCACAACTTATACAACGCACATAAGGCGGTTCATAAAATACCGAGAATGTTGGGAAGCATCGATTATATGCACTGGGAATGGAAAAATTGTCCTGTCGAATGGCAAGGGTAATTTCACAGAGGTGAGAAAAAGTATCCAAGTATAATACTTGAAGCCGTTGCGTCATACGACTTGTGGATTTGGCATGCATTTTTGGGATAGCGGGTGCGAATAACGATCTTACTATTTTGAATAATTATCCGTTATTTGACGACCTGCTTGATGACATCACCCCTGAGGTTCCGTTTGAAGTATACAGGCGTACATTTAACCATGGGTGTTATCTAGCTGACGGAATTTACCCAGAATGGTCATCTTTTGTCAAATCATTTACGGTTGCAAATATCCCAAAAAATGATGTATATAAAGCGAAACAAGAAAGTGCTCGAAAAGATATCGAAAGTGCTTTTGGTGTCCTCCAAGGACGTTGGCATATTATTTCCCAACCAGCACGTACATTTACTGTGCGCAAGTTACGGAGAATCATGTACTCGTGCATCATAATGCATAACATGGTTTTGAAAGATCAAGAATTTGCAATATTTGAAGCTAGCGAAATGTATATTTCTCCGCCACCAAATTTACAACAGACATGGATTGAGCATGTTTGGCAACGTCATCAATGGGAACAAATTCAACAACACAATCGAATAATTAGTTTCGTTATAATTTGATGTATTTCTTAAGTTGCGTATGTGTTTTTTTTTACCGTATCGTTATTTTATGTTTCGTATGTTTTTTTATTGTGTTGTATTGTATTTTTATTTTTAATGAAATGAATTTAGTTTTTTTTTGAAAATTTGAATAAAAAAAATAAAGTTATAAGTGGTAGGCCCCAAATGAGTAACTTGAAGTTAGTTGTGAATGAAGTGGGGGGGGGGGGGGGGGGGGTTAGTTGTGGAGGTTTGTTAAAGTGATGTGGCATCCCGTGTGCCCCCAAATAAGTAACTTAGCCTCTTCACCACACCTTGTGCTCTAATAGAATTCTCTGTGGGGTACATTTTTTTTGAAGCAGCAAATATTTTATTGATCATAAAAATCATTTAGTGAGAACTATATGGATAAAACTAAAAAGATAAAACAAGCACCAGTTACCCAGTTAACAGGAAGCACGATTAGGGGCACAAGAGATAAATAGATTCGTAACCCGCTCTTCACAGTTAAGGTTCACTTTACCACGACTTGATATCCAACAAAATGAGTGTCTTTGGACCTCACGAAAACACCACTCAGTGGTATGATTGATACCTGAAATGGTGAAGGCTGAAAATACGTAACAAACTTTCTCAAATTAACCAATATATGTAACCTACTAATTTAATGTCAGTGCAACCATTTAACTTTCAAATACTTACCAATGCATGTAATATTGACCAATTACCACATAGAAAAGTTACAGAATGGTCCCTGGCATTTGCATTAACTTTCACCATTAGTCCTTTGATATTTTTTCACTAAAAAAAGTTATAGTAATGGTCCCTGTGGTTTGCTTTGACTTTCACTATTAGTCCCTTAACTTTCATCTTTTTTATATACGCTTTTATATATGAATTTATACATGTTTTTATGCACATTTTTATACACGCTTTTATATACGTTTTATGTACCTTTTTATACATGTTTTTATACACGTTTTTATATACACTTTTATAGTCATGTTTTTATATACGTTTTTATACATGTTTTTCACACGTTTTTATACATGGTTTTATACACGGTTTTATACGCGTTTTTAAAGAAATGTTTTTATGCACGTTTTTATACACGCTTTTATAAATTTTTTATAGTCAAACTTTTATATACGTTTTTATACATGTTTTTACACTTTTTATACATGGTTTTATACGCGTTTTTAAAGTCACGTTTTTATACACGCTTTTATTTACATTTTATGAACTTTCTATACACGTTTTTATATACATTTCTATACTCACGTTTTTATACATGTTTTTAGCAGGTTTTTATACATGGTTTTATACGCGTTTTTATGCATGTTTTATAACACACTTTTATATATGTTTTAAGTACTTTTTTATACACGTTTTTATATATGGTTTTATACCCAGTTTGATACGTGTTTTTAAGTCACATTTTTAAGCAAGTTTTTATACATGTTTTTACACATTTTTATACATGGTTTTATAAACGGATTTATACATAGTTTTAAACTTGGTTTATACATGTTTTTTACACACGTTTTTACATACGTTTTTTTACACGTTTTTATATATGGTTTTATAGATAGTTTTATACTTGTTTTATACATGTATAAAACCGTGTTAAAAACATGTTTAAAAACGTGCATAAAAACGTGACTTTAAAAATGTGTATAAAACCGTGTATAAAATCATGTATAAAAAAGTGTAAAAAGAATGTATAAAAACGTATATAAAAATTACATAAAAAGTATATAAAAGCGTGCATAAAAACGTGACTTAAAAAACGCATCTAAAACCGTGTAAAAAACCATGTATAAAAACGTGTATAAAAAAGATGAAAGTCAAAGCAAACTACAGGGACTATTACTGGAACATTTTTAAGTGAAAAAATGTCAAAGGAATAATTGTGAAAGTCAACGCAAACGACAGGGACCATTACTATAAAATGGTAATTGGTCAATATTACGTACATTGGTAAGTATTTAAAAGTTAAATAGTTGCACTGACATTAAATTAGTAGGTTACTATATTGGTTAACTTGAGAAAGTTTGTTACGTATTTTCAGCTTTCACCTTACATGAAAATATCTTTCGGTTCCTTGCATTCTCTATGGGGTACGTATCTTTATATAATTTGTCCGGAAATCACGGCACGAATTGTCTCGTGCTTGAGATGATGACGACGAAGAAGATAATGCTTAGAAAGTCGAAAACATGACATTTTTAGCTTCTATCAACTTTTTTTTTTGTCTTGATTGATTGATATTTCTAGTTCTAGCTATTTTGTCTTGACATTTTTTTGATGTCTCAGAAAAATTCAGATGCTGTTTGTTTGATTTTAGCTATAACACACGTGGGCTAATATATACATTCTTGCATGCTAGCTATATACTACCATTTTAAGAGATATTTATAGACTAGAAAACTACGGAGTATTAATGACATTTACTAATTGCATTAACTTACAGGGGAGATATTTGAAAACTTTGTAAAATGAAAATAGTAACTCGTATGTTTTGGATTTTTATGGAATACATAATAAAATGAAAACAACGTATTGATATTTTTAATTTTTTCTCTTTATAAGAGGGACAAAAGCCAACCATATTCTCATAATAATGGAGCCCGAAAGGAATGAGGTTCATCAACCACTGTTAGAACCAATTCAAGATGTTAAAGGTTCGACATCCACGGGCAGCCATGGTGGCAGTGTGGAGCTCGAGAGGGTGCTTTCTGACACCGAAGCACCCTACATGAGGAGGTTTGGGTTGGCGTCCAAGATTGAACTTAATCTTTTGTTCAAGTTGGCTGCACCCGCGGTTATGGTTTACTTGATCAATAACTCCATGTCGTTGTCCACAAGAATCTTTTCAGGCCAACTTGGAAACCTTGAACTCGCGGCAGCTTCACTTGGTAATAGTGGGATTCAACTCTTTGCATATGGTCTCATGGTGAGTACGTATGATTAAAGTCATCAGTTACTTAATATACTTGTATATGTTATAGATGTTAGTGTATATATATATATATATATATATATATATATATATATATATATATATATATATATATATATATATATATATATGAACCTAAAACTGCTTAGTTCATAATACTCTAGTTAGTGTCATTATTTTTGTGATTATATACAAAAGGTAAAGTAGTTTATATTAGAGGGTTTCAAAAAGTGTCTAGGAGTAATTCAAATAACTATTTCATCAGGATTTATAAAAACTGGAGATGCAAAATATTGGCATATATATATCAATTAATTATATAAAAACTTAAGATAACATAAAAAACTGGAACAAATTTTATTATTCAACAAATCTTATGATCAGTTAAAGTACACTGTGATCAAATATAAATTATAAATCAATACAAATATAAGTACAGTTAATTAGCTTTAGAATTAAATTGTTTATCAAAAGAACTTGTGACATTAAAGGTGGGTGGAAAGTTGATCTGATGTTGATGTACTAAAAAGAAAAAAACAACTTTTAAAGGGGTAGGATAACCACACCCTCCCTAGGGAGGGTGTGTTGACTTTGACCAGCTGCCGCCGCCTGTACTGTCTATATTAAAATTTGTACATTTTGACTAAAGTAGGTGGACCCACCCTGATAGGGAGGGTTAGTATAACACAACCCCTTTTAAAAGTCCTTTGCATTTGCTAGGAATATGATTATAGCTAGCTAATGTTTAATTTAACATAGCGTTCGGGTATATATGTGATTATAGCTCGGAATGGGTAGCGCAGTGGAGACGTTATGCGGTCAAGCATTCGGGGCACAAAAATACGACATGCTTGGAGTATATCTTCAAAGATCTGCAATTGTTCTCACATTAACAGCTATCCCGATCACTATGATTTACGTCTTCTCTAGACCTATTTTACTTCTACTAGGCCAATCACCATCAATGGCATCTGCGGCCGCCCTTTTTGTCTATGGGCTCATTCCTCAAATATTCGCGTATGCTATCAACTTTCCAATACAAAAGTTTCTACAAGCTCAAAGTATCGTGGCACCAAGCATGTATATTTCAGCTGGAACCTTGGTTATACACATGATCATGTCTTGGATCATGGCTTACAAGTTAAACTTGGGCTTACTTGGTGCATCTTTGACTCTAAGTTTGTCGTGGTGGATCATAGTGGCGGGCCAGTTCACGTACATTTTGTTGAGTGATAGATGTAAAGAGACGTGGACCGGGTTTAACTCAAAGGCATTTGGTGGACTTTGGGAGTTTGTAAAGTTGTCAAGTGGGTCGGCCGTGATGTTGTGTTTGGAGACGTGGTACTTTCAAATACTAGTGTTGATTGCCGGGCTGCTCGAGAACCCTGAGCTTGCATTAGATGCGCTATCGGTTTGGTAAGATTTATTAATCATGTTACATTGTTAGTTGATGGATTTATGCAGGACGTGAAAGCGAATTTTGATAAACCATAATTTAAGGGTAATAACGAAAAGCATCTAAAGGGAATAAAACTTAAATAAGATATAGACTAAAAAAATCAATTCTATTAATGATCCAAACGATAATAAACCCTATATTTATAGGAAAATAAAAATTGGTCACACTTTTAGCTATCAACCAATGACCCAAAACATCGACTTGTGTACTCTTTATCAACGATTACCAAGTTCTTAATTGCAATATAAATATCTTATCTATTCGTCATTGAAAACTTAATTGGATTCTTGATAATCATCTTTAAAATTAACCCATAATCAAAATCACAAACCTTTGTACCTTTAATAACTTCGGACTCGATAGCTTCAGCTTCAAGATTTATCAAAACCATAATATCCTTTGTCTTCTCGGGTACTTCAGTCAATGCTTTTACACTAGTTGTATCAACTTCAACGTCCCATTGATTTTCAATGTTAACATCCATATCGAATTTCAATAACTTTTCATCAATCTCAACCTCGGGCTTTGGTAATTGTGGTTTGACTTTGGATGAAACCACAGCAATTCTTTTGCCCTCCCATGAGAAAATGTAAAGATTTTGTTGAACATCATACATGTCATTAATCTCACGTTGCCATGGTTTTTCAAGCAAAATATGACACTCATCAATATCATCCACAATACAAAGTACTTCTACTTTATAGAATTTCCCTATAGTCACCGGAACTCTACAAACTTGGTGACCTTCAATTGGACAAACCTCTTTTTTTAATTTTAAGAAGTCTACCAATTTTCTTGAGTCCAAATTATATATATATATATATATATATATATATATATATATATATATATATATATATATATATATATAAACGAATTATAGATTAAGATTTTTGAAAGGAATAACATAGTTGTAGACATACGATCATCCTTCTTTATCTTCTCACATTCTTCAATTCTTCTATTGTTGAATGGGGAATCATTACGTGCCCAATATCATCAAAATCGCCTATGGTTGGACCAGTCGACCTTCGTGTTTGCCACCCTCGCGATTCTTGTGGATTAATGTCCCACAGAAGATCACGAAACGTAGTTCTTCTAGCGTAGTGTAACATCTCTCAAGTTCTTTCATGGATTTGGTAAAACCATGATCCATATACTCTCCAGACCATACCCTAACAACCGTATTGGTTCTGATAACATCTACACCATTCACCATCCAGAATAGTAACAAGCTCTAGATGCCAACTAACGCAGGAAGCATAAGCAAATTTTAGTAAACCTTAATCTAAAGGTGATAATGAGGCCTATCTCTAGGGAATAAAACTCAAATAAGAGATATACTCTAAATTTCATTTATATTAATGATCTAAGATGTCTATTGCAATAATAATAAGCCATATATATATTTATAAAGTAAAACTCATTTATATTAACGATCTAAGATGTCTATTGTAAACGACTTTAGGTGACGGGTCGCTATATTTATAAAGAAGTAAAACTTGCAAGAAAAAGTAAAATATATACTAAAAAACAAATTGAATGTAAAAAGAAGATTCTGGAATTCGACTTCTTTACGGCTTAAAGACTTTGTCCCAAACAAATTCTTAGTCGAGAGCTATACGGCGAAAAGTGTAAAAAATCTCACACGCCGCCGTAGAGGTCATGGCTTATGGGCCTGTTTGGCACCCAACTTTTTTAAAGCTTTTAGAAGATACTAGCTTTTATTTTTGATAAAAATGCACATTTGGTTGGAATGTTTAAATGTTTTAAGTTGACATAAAAGCTCCAATATAAAACGTTGTATGAATGAGCGTTTAAAAAATCAATGGAACTGTTAACTTGAGAAATTGCATATTTACATTTGTACCCACAATTCTAACGCACTGCATATCTCGATTTGTAAATTTAAGTTCATGGACCATGATTGTTTATTTGTATTAATTCCACCATGCGATAAATAAGAAAAAGTATATTTTAGTGCATCAACATTAACTAATTTTTATTTGTTTTACTGATATATGGTGAAACGTAATTTGTTAAGAGAAATCTAATTGTTTATATGAAATGCTCATTAATGACTATTACAAGCATATTGTTTATATGAAACGTAATTTTTATGTCTTTTTTTGTTATTTTACATCTTATAGTAACTGTTAACAGTTAATTTACCAAACATTTTTATTGAAAACAATATACAGCTTGTAGCTCATGTTAACAACTTTACATCTTACGGTTTACAGCTAGTTTTGCCAAACATACCTATTTGTATCTTGATAATGAATCTTGTCCCCTCATTTAGTGTGATTATATAACTTAACATTTTTAGGCCCATTTTGAATTGGACCGAAACTATATAAATGTTTTCAGTGGCACATGTTGAATGGGTCAATGGGTCTGAATCAGTGACAACTTGAGCCTTGTTAGCTGTGACATTTCATTGGATTGGACCATATTTATTTAAGTCCTGTGTAGGTCAATAGAAAGATTTATTTATTTATTTATTTTTCTAATATTTATTTTTGTTATTTTGTAATGAATTTATGCAGCATGGGTGTCCAAGGGCTATTGTTCATGGTCTCAGTTGGGTTCAATGCAGCTGCTAGGTTGGTTTTTCACATTATATTAGACTTAAACGTCTCTACAATTTGTTTGTAATATGTTTCGAGTAACAAATGCATGATTTTGAAAAATATAGTGTTAGAGTCGGGAATGAGCTTGGAGCAGGGAACCCAAAAGCTGCAGCCTTTTCTGTGTGGATGGTGACTAGTGTCTCTTTCATCATCGCAGTAGTAGAATCAATAATCATTTTTTCGGTGAGAGATGTTATTAGCTACGCGTTCACAACTGGTGAAACAGTTGCTAATGAAGTCTCTGATCTTTGCCCATTGTTGGTTATAACCATCATTCTCAACGGCATACAACCTGTTTTATCAGGTACTACATTAGTCTTATCAAAATACTTATGCTAATTAATATCATGTCAACTTGTGAATACTGAGATGAGGAATATATGGATCAAAAGGTGTGGCTGTCGGGTGCGGATGGCAAGCTTATGTGGCATATGTTAACATCGGATGCTATTATGTTGTCGGTATTCCCCTTGGATTTCTCCTAGGCTTCTATTTCGACCTTGGAGTCAAGGTACCTTTTATAAACACATATATTGAATGACATTGTACTTTAAAAAACGACACTAATTAAGTATATATGACCATTTCACAAATAAGCTCATTGATTGTTTCTTATAGGGAATATGGTCAGGAATGATCGGAGGAACCGGGATGCAGACCCTCATTTTACTATGGTCGACGTTTCGTACAGATTGGAATAAAGAGGTAACTTTGTCGAGTAAAAAAGTACAGGCTCTTTTCGGTATTTCTAACTTTTTAACATTGGTGAAAACTAAGCTCATTCTTGGTGTAAAATTGTGAAAAATCAGGTGGAGATAGCTACGAAGCGTTTGGATAAATGGGAAGCAAACAAAGAAACTCTTTTGAAGGAATGAAAGAAGATCAAAGTCAATTGCTCAATTTGTTAACAAATTATTTGGATTCTGAGACAATAAATTTTGTATTCCTTGTGATCATATTTCCAATAAAAAAAAATTTTTTATTTGTTTTTTTTTTTTTTTTTTTTTTGTGAAAATGTGAAAAATATACTAGCACACAATGATTTCCAATAAAGGATAAAAACGCGATCTAGCACAGCTGCAGTATTCCAAATCGAATCAAACACAATAAAGGGATATATAGCTGAACCCTTTAGTTATACCCAAAAGACGTGCGTAATTCAGAAGTATTAAATAGCATACAAGTATCTATGCCCTCGCAAAGAACAACGGCCCCATCAAGTTTTATAAACAGTAATTAAAGATCATGAAACCAAAAGTAGCATATGTACGTTGTTTGAATTTCACTCTGAAGACCTTGATTATGAGTTATTTGTCTGGTGTTATAGTTCCATGGTTGGTCCCTTTGGTCTGAGTCTACGGGTCATCCTTTTAGTTTGATTCTAATTGTTTGTCTGTTTGCTTAAAGTCCACCTGTTTGAGTTGATTGGTTCGTCCCTTAGTTTTTAGCCCACAGGTTTGTCCTTCTGATTTGAGTCCACGATGGCCCCTATAGGTCTGAGTTAATGTGCCGGTTTCTCTCCTTCAGGGAATGGTGGTTTTGATCTCATTGTACTTTTTCCGTTTTACTGAAAAATTGACAGCATAAGTTGCTGGTTAGGCGAAAATTCTAATATCAAGGTATTTGAAAACATTAAAAAACAAAAATACCATAATAATAAACTGACAACACATACGTATTTAATTTATACATATATATTTTTTTCTTTATAAGAGACAAAAGCCAACCATTCATAATTATATATAGAGCCCGAAAGAAATGAAGTTCATCAACTTTTCTTGGAACCAATTCAAGATGTTAATGCTTCGTGGTCCACGGGCAGCCATGGCGGCAGTGTGGAGCTCGAGAGGTTGCTTTCTGATACTGAAGCACCCTACTTGAGACAGCTTGGGTTGGCGTCCAAGATTGAACTTAATCTTTTGTTTAAGTTGGCTGCACCCGCGGTTATGGTTTACTTGATCAATAACGTGATGTCATTATCCACAAAAATCTTTTTGGGACAACTTGGAAACCTTGAACTCGCGAGTGTCTCACTTGGTAATATGGTCTCATGGTGAGTTTATACATGACTAATAGTTGTCTTTGTAGTTTTGTTATGAAAAGTTAAGGAGCAATAACTGCTCAATTCATTAAACTTTAGAACATTAGGTGTAGTCAACAAGTTTCATCTCTTCACTCGGCCTTCACATGTGCCACATCACCAAACACCTCTTCACAACTAACCCCCTCCTCACCAAACAACAAACCTCAACTTCTTCATTAGCGCCCCCCACCACTTACACTTTTTTTTTTTTTTTTTTTTTTTTTTTTTTTTTTTTATTCAAATTTACAACTTTAAAAAAAACCCTGATAAATACGCTATCATTTCTTGTGCACAAATTCCAGCCCAAATTGATCCAACAGACCAGCCCACTTCCATCACTACTTGTACCCAAATTCAAGGCCATTAAAAAAAAAAAAAAAAAAAAAAAAAAAAAAACGTTATCATCTTCTTCATTCATTCCTGCACACACAGTTTACACACACTTTATTTTTCAACAAAAACACACAAACACAAATAAAACCCAGAAAAACCCAACGTCCTTATTTTGCTTTTTGTCAGAAATTTTTCTCGCCCGTGGCCACGAACAAACAGCCAACAACGAATAACGGCGAACCCTTCCTGGTGTAGCAGCGAGCTTCGGTCGCCATTGAGCCTCCACGTGGGAACGAAGAGCATCAACGGTGAGACTACACTGTGTGCTCTTAGTGCATGTCAATGTTTTTATATAAAAAGGTACAAGGCAATGGAGCGGTATGAACCCTCGGCATGCATCATGCCGCTCGGCAACACTGTTGTTAGTGGCTCGGCATGGATGAGGCATGATCAAGCTTGGCAATGTATGCCGTTGAATCATGGGATTCATTTTCGAAAAAAGTAGCCGTTGGGTGTTTTAAAATTGTGACCGTTGGGTGTTAATAATAATAATAATAATAATAATAATAATAATAATAATAATAATAATAATGAATCCCTTTATATAAATCACATACAATTCACACAATATTTACCATATTTTCACACAAACAATTCACACAATATTTACCCTATTTTCACACAAACAATTCACATTTTATTTACCATTTCTTCATCCTCCTCTTCTTCATCCGAGGACGAGTTAATTTTTTCCGCCGACTCTTCCGAACTATTGTTATCCGGTAGTACCTTAGAAACCTTTTTAGCCGCGTACGATTCCATTGAAGACACGGCAAACACTACCGAAATCCGAGAGTATGTCACCCGTTTTCGTGAAAAAACGTTACAAACTCTAATAAATGACTATTTCGTCGAACAACCAAAGTTTGCCGCCCATGTTTTTTGTGACCGTTTTCGTATGAATAAAAGCTTGTTTTAAAAATTGTTGGCGTTATTGAAGCGAATTCTAAATGGTTTCAAGAGGTTCAAGACGCGAGGGGAAAGAACAGTTTCACGGCGTTACAAAAATGCACATCGGCCATTCAACAACTCGTCACGGGTGAACCACCGGATAGATATGATGACTATTTAAACATGACACGAATAACGTCAGGTTAACCTTGTCATTTTTATTTATTTATTTCTATTTTTTTTAAGTTTTCATTATTTATTTATTTATTTATTTTATTTACTATTTAATATTTTGTAGGTGAATGCCTTGATAATTTTTGCGATGCGGTAATTGTAGTATATAGTCGAGAGTTCGGCCGACAACCCACGACGTTGCAACCTTATTCGAGGCACATGAAGAAAAACATCACATTCCTGGAATGCTTGGTAGCATTGATTGTACACATTTCGTTTGGCGAAATTGTCCTAGACATTTGAGTGGCCAATATAAGAGAGGTGATCACCAATACCCGACTATTATGCTTGAAGCCGTCGCTTCAAATAATTTGTAGATTTGGCATTCGTTTTTTGGTCCTCCCTGTTCGAACAATGATATCAATATTTTGAATCAGTCTCCATTGTATCTTACGGAGCGAAATGAAACGGCGCCAACCAGTTCATTTTTTGTAAATGGACGGCTTTACAAACGTGGATATTATCTTACCGATGGAATCTATCCTAAGTATTCAACGTTTGTTAAAGCATATCCGTATCGAACTGACCCGAAGGAAAAGAGATTCAAGAAGCTACAAGAGTCTGCAAGAAAGGATGTTG